>CM076580.1:750836103-751345840 GCA_034641835.2 Pinus albicaulis
ATTTGTTGTCATAAGCTCAGTTTCCTTCTTATTCGAGTTGTTCTTGCTATCCATAGCTCGGTATTGTTGTCTTATGAGTTGCTCTAGTTGTCTTTAGGGTAGGTATGTAGGTGCCATAGGTGCTTTTACCGTCTTTGGGATATTTGCAGTTGTCAAAGAAGCAGTCACTGCGCATTGAATCCATGGCAACTCAGAGGAAGCAATATAAAGGAGGGTCAGTGGTGGGATATGAACCAATGGATGTGAAATTACTGAAAGAAGACCCTACATTCACCCAATTATTTTCCAATGTGGGGTGTCTTCGATTCTGTCAGAAGCTGCAGGGTTACCATGGAAAAATTGCTAAATATTTTGCCATTAATTTTACACAGACGGGCACTGCCTTTGCATAGAATGATGAAGCACATGTGCAAGAGGAACAAATGGTTACAGGAAATTGCAGGGGCAAGTCAAAGCTTTAGAAACACAAATTGAAATGATCCAAGCTTAGCTTTTGAAGAAGGGTCTTAAGATTATTGTTGAAATTGATGGCACTCCATGAACATGGTAATATCATATATGTTTGCTTATGTTGTGGCAAATCAATATTTTTTGTATTATGCAAGCTTGTATAAGCTATTAAAAATGACTTGGAGGTGAAGAAAATCTCAAAAATTGGGCAGTTTCGTAGCAACTCTCCATATTGAAGGTGAATATTTGCTATGGATTGGTTGTAGCTTTCCATGGAAGAAAAAACAGGTTTAAATTCTAGTAATGGGAGTGCTCAAAGTATGTGTTTAGCTTATTAACATCAAAGAAGACCCTGGAACTGTCAAAAAGGTCAAATGATTTTCACAAAGGTGTTTTTGGCATTTGCTTCTAAATTTTGCTACCAAACTGGCAAAACTTTGTTTTTCCCAGCGTAATGAAGATTTTGATGAATTTTTGAGCAATCAAACAGCATGGTGGTGGATAAAAAACAGATCAAATGTGTCCACATCATCAACCTATGAAGTCCTATTTTTCAAGAGGACAGCTCAGCAACTCATTAGGTTAACTTCCATGTGGCAGCGTTCTCAGCATTTCAGCATTCCAACACTCCAACACATCAGCAGTCTGTTATATTCGATAAGGGTTATTATTTGTTGAAATTTGCAACACGAAACAGTGAAATTGGCATCCATAAAAAACATCTAGAAATGGCTACCATGGAGGCTTTTGATTTAATTATTTCTTAATTAAATTAGAATAAATATGTGTCAAATTTATTTATCCCTTAAATAAATTGTAATCTTATCTCATAATCACTTATAATAGTTAACTGAGTGTGATAGACTCAGTTAGCTCATGAAATTCGAGTTAAGGGTGGTTAGTGAGGCATGTAGAGTGATTCTATTTGTTTTAGAGTCCAAGTTGCAGTTAGTGTATTAGTTTAATGCATGACAAATCAGTTAACTCAATTTAGTGAGTTAAAATCAATTTAACTAGTTGTAGTTGATTGTTGCACTAGTGGGAGGACAAGTGAATTAAATCATATTTAATTTACATGCAGTGATTTGTCAAGTGACTGATGATTTACTATTAATAGTTGCATGCATGTCAGTTCTGATGAAGACCCAGTTGAGACAGAGGTTAAAGGGAAGTTATTTATTAGTTGTATTTATAACAAATTGCTAGGGCACAATTATATACACCATAGGGTGCCCATGATGTATTGCGCAGTCAAGGAAGGCTAATTATCCTAAATAATAGGAATTGCATGAGTAAGGCAAGCTAAGAATTGGCTAAGTGTTGGAACAATTTTGTCTAGATCAGTGTGAGACAGTTAGAATAGTGCATCAGACTCTTGTGGGAAGAGTGCATTGTATTGTTTCATGATTATTTGGTTCATTATACAATAGAGATAGAGGACAGCAAGCGTTCCCCAGGAAAAATATATATGTTGTGAATTGATTTGCTTCTTTCTCTTACTTGGTGTGATTGTGCGATTGTGTTTATTTTCCGCAATTAATTTGTAGAAGGATTTAGTATCTTGCTTTAGCATATCGCATGATCGGATTGAATCCATTAGTATACATATTGTTTGTATAATTTCTACATGGTATCAGAGCGCCATGAATCACAATAGTGGAGAAAAAATTGAGTTTGTGTTGAACAATATTCAAATTTATAGATACTTTCTTTGGAGCGACAAGAGGATCAAGATGGCTTTCAATGGATTAATATTGGAATATGCACTTGAGGGCAGTTCTAATTATATTGCATGGAAAGACAGAATGGAGGCAGTTCTGGAGGATGACAGATTGAAATAATTCATTGATAATGATACTCTGAAGCCCGCAGCAGCAGACGCTGCTCTTCTTGATGCTTGGCAAAAGAAGGTATCAAGGGCAAGAAGGATCTTATTAAAGAGAGTTCGAGATCACATTGTCTCGAGTCTCCATGGCAAGGAGACTCCATATGAAACGTGGAAGGCCTTGACACATGTTTCAGAACAGCAACGACCAAAGGAAGTTGGCGCTGAAGGACAAGCTCAAGAAAATCAAGGAGGAGGGCAAGACGATACGAACATACTTGGCAAAGTTCACTCAATGTCGAGATGAGCTTAGAAGTGTTGGTGTGACCGTAGCAGATGATGACTCGATGAGCCTAGCACTTCTAGGCCTTCCCAAGCGCTGGCATAGTTATCAAGACTCTATCAATGGGAGGGAAAAGTTACCAGATTGGGAGCGACTTTGGTCGGATTTGGAACAAGAAAGATTCAGGCGGAATACCAGGGATGGATCATCATCCAAGACTAATGATGAGGAAGATTTTTCCTTGGCCAGTAAGGAAAAGAAGGCCAAGGGAAATAAATCCCAAGATGAAGCGAGTAAGAAAGACTTGTCCAAGATCAGATGTTTTCATTGTCACAAGCATGGGCACTATGCTTCGAATTGTCCACAGAAGAATGCAAGTAAGGAGGAGCCTGCAGTTGCAGCAGGTGAAGCATTGGCTTCACAGTTCGAGCTTGATTTTACTCTCATTTCATGCATGGCCAATAGTGTAATGGGATGCATGTGGTATTTAGACAGCGGTGCATCGTTCCATATGTTGGGGAATAGAGATATATTCAGTGACTTGGAGGAGAAGGACCTCCAACAGAACATAGAGTTTGGAAATGACGAGAGGTATAGCGCTATCGGCATAGGTACAGTTACCTTTCAGATGGATAATGGCTCCCATCTCAAACTAGCAGATGTTTTGTATGTTCCAAGCCTAAGGAAGAATCTTGTCTCCATAGCGGTATTCGAAGACCGTGGTTATGAAGTGATGTTTAGAAAAGAAAAATGTTTCCTTAAACACATAGTCACAGGACAGGTGAAGCAGATTGGTTCCAGAGTCAAGAACCTATATGCTCTCGAGGTTGAGGATACATGCAAGGCTTTGAGGAGCAAAGCAGTGGTTAGTGACTTGGTGGTTGAGAGGAAGAAATTATCTCTCAACGTGCAGCCTCAGAAGCAGTCTCGGAAGGTTGTGGAGAAGCCACAATTGGAGAATCAGAGGGGAGACCAGTGGAAGATTCCACTCAAGTAGAGACCTCCAAGAGGGGGAAATTTCGAAATGCTCAAATTTGATGTAGAATTCCTCAGTTGGAGTCTCCAGATGATAGAGAATTTCCCAATCGTGGTCCGAAAAAGATATTAGTGAAGAGGAAGAAATATGAAATGAGAGAGTTTTCGCATAGATGAAAAACCACCTTTTGTTCTATATCGATATTGAGTCCCAGATACGTTTGACTCATCATTTGAAGCACCAAAGGCAACAGTTGGGGGCAGTCAATCCATTTCCACTTTGACTGAAATTGGTCCTCGTTAAAGCATCGGTTCAATCCAAAAACGCTCTGAAACATGTCTTTTCTGAAGGCGCACAGTGATAGCATTTTCATGTTCTTCCTCCCATCCATTTCCAGATGGGCAGAGGGAGTACATGCAACTATACCTCCAGGAGTGAGGTGGAGCTATGTGCAGAATTAATCCCTAGAAGAAATTTGGGCAGGATTCATTGAGATGATGTCTCATGGATCAAACCCGGCTATGAGGAGCCCAAAGTACAACAATAGCAAGAAGGATCAGTTAGATTTATGTAGTCAAATGTCAGGAGGACAGAAATCAGAGTGACAGGTGACGGATACTAGAGCGTAGATCAGAGTTGGCAGCAATGTAGAAGGCACAAACGCAGGTGTCAGCAACATCGCAGAGAGTCCAGTAGACATGTGCAGTAACTAGTAGCAATCAGAAGACTCTGATGATAGAGGCATTATACTGATTCAGTTGTTTGGAGGTTATTCAGTTTTAGGATAGTTTCATGTGCGAACAACACTAGAGAAGTGTTGCATGCAAGAACATTCCAAAGGTACCGGATCGGGACAAATTGATTCCTTTCTTGTTAAGAGGGAGTGTTGAAATTTGCAACAAGAAACAGTGAAATTGGCATTCAGAAAAATCATCCAGAAATGGCTACCATGGAGGTTTTTCATTTAATTATTTCTTAATTAAATTAGAAGAAATGTGTCAAAATTATTTATCCTTTAAATAAATTGGACAATAAATTGTAATCGTATCTCATAATCACGTGTAATAGTTAACTAAGTGTGATAGACTCAATTAGCTCATGAAATTCAAGTTGAGGGTGGTTGGTGAGGCATGTAGAGTGATTCTATTTGTTATAGAGTCCAAATTGCAGTTAGTGTATTATTTTAATGCATGACAAATCAGTTAACTCAATTAAGTGAGCTAAAATCAGTTTAACTAGTTGTAACTGATTTTTTCACTAGTGAGAGGTCAAGTGAATTAAATCATATTTAATTCACATGCAGTGATATGTCAAGTGACTGATGATTTACTATTAATAGTTGCATGCATGTCAGTTCTGATGAAGACCCATTTGAGACAAGGGCTAAAGGGAAGTTATATATTAGTTGTATTTATGGAAAATTGCCCGAGCACAATTATATACACCATAGGATGCCCATGATGTATTGCGCGGTCAAGGAAGGCTAATTATCCTAATTGAAAGAGATTAATTGCCTAGGGATTGCGTGAGCAAGGCAGACTTAAGACAGGCTGAGAATTGGCTAAATGTTGGACCAGTTTTGTCTAGATCAGTGTGAGACAGTCAAGATAATGCAGCGGACTCTTATGAGAAGAGCGCATTGTATTGTTTCATGATTCCTTGGTTCATTATACAATATAGATAAAGGGGTTTTCAGCAACAAGCTTTCCCCAGGAAAAATATCTGTGTTGTGGATTGATTTGATTCTTTCACTTACTTGGTGTGATTGTGCATTCGTGTTTATTTTCCACAATTAATTTGTAGAAGGATTCAATATCTTGCTTTAGCATATCGCATGATCGGATTGAATCCATTGGTATACATATTGTTTGTATAATTTCTACATTAGAAAATTTTGTTGAAGTTCTGAAATGGTGATGGACTCTTTTTTGTATACAACTTCTGTTGAAACAAAATTATCCCTAAAAAGTCTCCATGTTTATTAATTTAACTAGAACTAGGTCTCTTAACTAAACCAACGACTCTAGCCCAGCTGACAAAGGATTGTATGGGAAGTGTCACTCTATATATGTGTAACATTTTCAATTTGAAATGGTTGATGAATGTTACGAGAGCCACTTTTGTAATCTTTTCTTCATGAGCTAATATACATTTTGCAGTAGAATGTCTTTAAACCTGAGATTCTTTTTGGCTTATGTGTTTTTTGTCTCCATGTTGTGTATATTGTTATCAATTTCATGGCAATTTGATCATTTGGAATTCATATTAGATGCTCCAACTTCCTTCATTTGTTGTGTTTTATTGTAAAATTTTATATTTAAGCCAATTTGTCTCAGCGTCCATGAACACAGTTTGTTTGTTATTGAATTTCCTTCGCTGACTCCATGCCCAATGGTGGTTGTCAACACATTCTTTCACCTGCATAATCACATGAAAGTACAGAGTTATCCCTCTGATGTTTTAAGCTTTATACAGAAAATTTATGTCATTTGACTTCCAGTTAAAAGCTGGTTTAAAATGGTTAAGATAGGTTGATGGTTGACACAGCCCAGCTTGTTCCGGCCTAGTGATAAAAGCTTTAAAATATTTGTATTTATTAAATGTGTAAAAAAAAAAAATTAAATATATTTATAAATATTAAAAGATGGTTGTTTTTTTCTTACTTAAAAAAAAAACTAAAGAGCACTGACAACATATATGAGTGAACATGCACACATGTTTTTGTTTTCTCCAACCATAGATTCATGCAAAATCATTGTTGGAGAAAGAACCTTGTCCTAGAACATCCCAATCCAATTTTGTGGAGGAAGAACCTTTTAAGTATTGTATGGTATATTTCAATTGAAGACCATGAATTATAAGAAACTCTCCATAATGGAATAGCCAATGGAAAAGTGGAGATTAAGAAATGTTCATAAAAATCGCTTGCACCTTCAAGACATTTACACAATCCTTGACTTGCAAAGGAAACTACATTTCACAGAAACACAATTTTGGACATCTTATAAATATTAAAAGATAGTTGTTTTTTTCTTACTAAAAAAAAAACTAGAGAGTTGTGGAGGAAGACCCTGTTAAGTATGGTATGGTATATTTCAATTGAAGACCATGAATTATAAGAAACTCTCCATAATGGAATAGCCAATGGCAAAGTGGAGATTAAGAAATTTTCATAAAAATCGCTTGCACCTTCAAGACATTTACACAATCCTTGACTTGCAAAGGAAACTACATTTCACAGAAACACAATTTGGACATCTTATGAATTTTGAGTAGCCCATTGTTAATTTCAACCTATCCATGCATAGTTCCACTCATTTTTTAACACTTATTCTTACACATCTACGTAATATTTTCAAATTGCCACTATACAAGAATCTTGAGTCCTGAAATTAACATCTCTTCGGAGCTATGTAATCTAAGAGTTTACTTTCAATGGGAATTTCTTTAGTCCTGAAAGTAACATTTCTTCGGAGCTACGTAATCTAGGAGTCTAATTTCATTGGGAATTTCTTTAGCCCTGAAAGCAACATCTCTTCGGAGCTATGTAATCTAGGAGTCTAATTTCAATGGGAATTCTTTAATCCTGAAATTAACATCTCTTCGAACCTATGTAATCTAAGAGTCTACTTTCAATGGCTATTCTATGAATCGAGGAACGAAAAACCGATAATAATGATTGCAACAAAAATGTCTGTGAAGAAAGAACCTTGTCCCAGGTCATTCCAATCCAATTTTCTGGAGGAAGAACCTGAGAAGTATTGCATGATATATTTTAGTTGAAGACCATTAATTATAAGAAACTCTCTAGAATGGAAAAGCCAAAGGCAGAGCGAAGATTTCTTCATACAACAGTTTCATGTTCCCATCCACTTTAGCGCCTCTTGTCACTTTGTGTGATATGGAACATCTTGATCAACAACTTGATCGAGAAGATCCAAAGAATCTGTTGACCTGGTAAATGTTGTTCAACATATCACGGACATTGATAAATATAGGGCTCATTGTCGAATACCATGGCATACACCATGCTAGAGAGATTGAAGAGAACATATACAACGTATGATTCAAATGTACTTTACCTAGCTTGAGATGTTGCATTCTAACACTTGGAATAGTTGATTTGACTGCAGTGGTATCATCATTAGCATCAAATTACAGAGCATGTAATCCTATCCCCTCCAAACCTAACCATGAACTCAAGACATTCTAGGTCACGCAAGAAACTCACCATGGGTCAATCTATATCTCGAATTGCAGATACCACAATTTCAAGCTCACTTTCAATTTCTCAATGGAAACTTTGGCATACATATTACGCTCAAAAATGAATGTGTGCTGGAATGTGCGGCTTCACAAGTTCGGACACAGGCGAGAATACCATGAACAGAGTTGCCTTTAACTACAAGCTCAAGATCATTGTATCGGTTTGCTTCACAATTTTCTTTTGTATGTTACTACTTCTCGGTGGAGGACCCTAGTAGGTATAGTTCCAAGGTCGCGAAGAGAAGAATCATTTCTTATTGAAACACTTAATCGTTCCCTTCTAGTTTTCAAGTATGTCCCCAAAGGCCATATGACAACCGCGTTGAGGTCTGAATCCATGGGCACAATCCAAGACGATGGGTTCATAATTGTCCGCAAGGACGATGGGTTCATAAATGTCCAAGTGGTCATTAATTCATTGATCAAGGATTGAAACTCGCCCAAAATTCTGCAAAACTTGCCCGAAATTAGTTTCACGTGTCAAAATATAATTGGCTCGAAGGAAGAAAATAAAGCTCTCAGATTAGGTGGGGTGAACAGTGTTTTCCCACCCAATCTCATAAAGAAAACGCCTTTTGGCATAAAAATGCCACCTATAAAATATTTTTATAGGTATGGATGTGAAATTTATATAAATATAAATAATATTATTAAGAATCAACATGCTTATCATTATCAAACAAAAAGAGGCTTCTAAATGCCAGAGAAGACGGTAGTTAGGGTTTCTCTCCGTCGCTAGGGTTTCTGAGCATTTCACTCAATTAGGTCATGACAGAAGCGAGGGGGCTTTAAGGCCCCCCTCCTTTGAGGCTTTGAGGACGCATCTTTCTTCACAAAGCTCACAACACACAATGCCTTCAACTCTTCCAAGAAAAACAAAACAATGGACGTGGGTAAAAAGGCAATGGGAGCCTCAACTTCGCAAGGAGGAGATGGGGTAAAAGTCGACCAAGCTAATGCAGCACACACTCAGAGACCTCAAACAAAGACCAACAACCACTGCAAACCCAAGGCTAAAAAAATTACAATGTTGGAGATTCAGGACCTAGATGTTGCAGCTTATAGAGATTTCACGCAGGAGCATGCCATCATCTGTAAGTTCATGGGGATATGGCCCACGAAAAAAGCTTTGAACTGGTAGATTGAAAATAAATGGCGCTCAAAAGGAGAGATACAGCTACAATTAGGATCTAAAGGATTCTTCGTTGTCATATTTGACCTCCTAGAAGACAAGGATCGTATCTTCGAGGGAGGCACATATCTCTTTAATTTTGTTGGTCTTTACATGAGATACTGGAAGGAAAAATCCACCCCTAAAAGGACTTCACCAGGGTCCTTGTTTGGGTCAGACTCTACCCACTACCCACGGACTATTGGTCACCCTCGGTGCTAAAAGGAATAGGAGATGAGCTGGGGGAATACATTAAAATATTAGAGGGTACCAAAAATGGATACGAGGTCTCTTATGCAAGAATTTGTGTCTACATGGACCTTTCAAAGGCGTTACCGAAGGCCATCAAGTTAGTCTTCCAAGATGAAGTATGGCTATAGAAAATAGACTACGAGCACATACCTTTCCGGTACAGAAAATGCCATCAGCATGGGCACTTTTTCAGAGAGTGCCCCTAGAACAATGAGCAACAAAACAACACTCGATCGCAAAAGAAGCCTGATGAATGAGGCTACACCAAGGTTGGACCCAAGAACATAAACAACAGAAAGACTCAAGGAAAACAAGAACCGCAACAAGCAGCCAACAAAAACAAGTTTGAAGCCTTACAAGAAAAGCAAGAGGAACCAATCTCAGATGATCATATTGAGGAAGAAAACAAAACACCAATCCAAAACTCAACAATTCATAATCAAATTCCAAGGGAGAACTACGAGCAGTACCAAGATGAGAAATACTAGACTCCAAAAGACACTGATATGGAAACGGTGATGTCAGAAAACTCAGTTGAAGACCATGTCGTAGAAGAAGCGCTCAAAGGAGTGGACCTCAACTCAATAGCAAAGGAATGGGAAAATGGTGGCTTCGCTGCCATACCCGAGTAGCACATACAAAACATAAAAAGAGCATATCTATTACAAGAGGCATTAAAACAGGTCACGATCAAGAAGCCCACAGAAGATACGACTCTTAAAGGAATTCTAGCAAATATCACAGCAAATCAGTACAACCCCAAAGGTCCCAACCGGAAGAAAGGGAGGAAAACAACAAGCCTGCTCCTCTAGGAGCTAGGAGCAAGATTACTCAATGAGGGCAAGGTAAGAGTTCTCACTCTAACCCCCCATCTTTCTCAATGAATTGCATCTCTTGGAATATTAGAGGCCTAAACGACCCAGGGAAAAGAAGGCTCCTAAAACACAGACTAACAATAGACAAACCAAACATAGTACTCCTTCAGGAGACCAAGTTTGCAATGGAGAACCTGCCAACCCTACAGAAGGAATGCTACAAGGGCTATAGCTACTTAGCCAATGCAAGTTTTGGCTCTGCAGGAGGGCAATTAATACTTTAGAAGAGCCAATAACTACTTATCCAACACAACTTTTGGCTAGGCAAGTGGGCAACTAATTCTCTGGAAGAGCTCCCTTTATGAGTTAACCTCCTCAGTTGCAACTAGAAGCTCCATCACAGTGATCCACAATATCACAGGCACCACTGAAACCATCTATGTAACTAGCATCTATGCACCCCACCGGGTGGAGGAGAGAATTCAAAGGCTATCTACAGTTATGAGAATCCTTAACACCATACCTCTTCCCTTCAAAATTATACGGGGGACTTTAACATGGTCCTAAATCTATCGGAAAAGAAAGGAAACCTTCGGAGGTTGGACGAAGACTCGAAAATATTCCAAGATACCATCGACAAAATGGGATTGCTTGACATTTTGACAGTGAACAGTACATTCACTTGGAACAATAAAAGAGGTGAGGACAAACAGATAGCCTCAAGGCTTGATAAGGTTTCAGGTCTCGGAAGTTATCTATTTGACCTCCTGGGAAGCTAAAAGCCATATTCTCCCCCAAACAGGGTCGAATTACTGGCCAATAACTGTAAGGTTGTATATCACCTTTGCCCCCAAAAATCGACCCTTCCGATTTGAAGCCTTTTGGCTAGAGAATCTGGACTTCCTTAGCAATATGAAGAATTGGTGGGAGGGCTCTCCACCTCAAACCGGCACCAGAATGTATCAATTCCATCAAAAATTAAGGCAATTAAAAAACAAAATCAAAATCTAGAACAAAGAAGTCTTTGGTAACAATTTCAAGGATAAGAAGTTGGAGCAAAGCATGGAAGAATTTCAACAAAAAATCATCCATAACGGCATTACGGACCAAATGAAAGACGAAATGAACCTTCACAAAAAATGGGAAGACAGAGCAAAGTAGGAGGAAAAACTTTGGCACCAAAAATCTTGAATCCGTTGGCTATGGTGTGGAGAACAAAATTCCTCCTTCCATCGCTCCATGGTTCAGCACCAGAGAAACAACAGCATCCTCAGCCTAAAATCTAAGGATGGGAGAAATGTCAACACCCATGAAGACATTTCGAGTGAGCTAAATGATTTCTATAGCAAACTCTTGGAGGAGGCTCAGGTGGATAGGTCCCAAGCCATCAAAGATATCACTAACAACATCCCTACAATCCTCAACCAAGACCAAAACAAAATGCTCCTTAGGGAGGTTTCAATGCAGGTAGTGGAGGACACAATAATGTCCATCCGCAATGGGAAAGCTCTCGGGCCAGATGGCTTCACCATTGATTTTTTCAAAGCATGTTTGCCTTTCATAAAAGATGAAGTTCATGCTCTAGTGGAGGACTCAAGGATCAACAAAACAATTCTGAGAGCACTGAATGCCACCTTCCTCACTCTCATTCAAAAGGAGGAAGGAGTTGATTCTCCGAATCGCTTCAAACTAATTGCCCTATGTAACTTTATTTACAAAATCATCTCCAAGGTTTTGGCCAATAGAATCAAGATTGTTTTCCCCCTCCTTATCTCTTTCAATCAAGCGAGATATGTGGAGGGAAGAGAGATCTTGGACAACATTATCTTATCGCATGAAATGATTCTCTCTCAAAACCCTCGGAAAGTCGAGCATGATGATGCAATTAGATTTGTCGAAAGCATTCGACAAACTCAGCTGGAACTATATGCACAAGGTCCTAGTTGCCTTTGGATTCCACCAAGACAGAATAAATAAGATCATGGCTCTGGTCTTGGGAGCCTTATTTTTTATCCTGGTCAATGGTTCACCTTCCAAGCTTTTCTGCTCTTCCAGAGGAATCAGACAGGGAGACCCTTTGTCCCCTTTGCTTTTTGTTATTATGGCTAAAGGCTTAAGTAGAACCCTCAAGGTTGCCAACATCACTAACACGCTCATTGGCCTCAACCTCCATAACCCGCCCCAACCTTGACCCATCAACAATTCATTGATGAGACTCTCTTGATGGGTATCACCACAGTGAATGAAGCAGTGGCCTTCAAGCACATTCACAATTGTTTCTCAGAAGCCTCTGGTACCGCCATCAACCTTGAAAAATCCAAAATCTTCTTCTTTAATACCCCCCTGGCCATTCAGAGAAACATCACCATAATTCTTGGCTTCCAAAGGCTCTCTTTGCCCTCTAAATACCTAGGAGCCCCCCTCACTGAAAACTCCCACAAGAAATCTAATTGGGAAGACCTCCTTAACAGGCTGCGTAAAAAACTCTCCAACTGGACCTTTTGCTCCCTCAATCTGGAGGGTAGACTGGTCCTTGTAAAATTTGTCCTGCAAGCCATGCCCTTGACTATTTTCTCGGCCCTAACTGCCCCAAGTTTGTAACCAACGCCATCAAGAGCATTCAACGTAATTTCTTATGTTAGAGGTTTAGAAATCAAGAAAAAATGGGCCCTTGTAGCCTAGGAACAAGTTTGCAAGCCTAAGAATGTTGGCGGGCTAGGTCTGAGAGACCTGGGAATTCTAGGGAAAGTCCTGAAGGCTAAGACCTGGTGGAGATGGTTGAACAATCCACTCACCTTGAGGTCTTATTTGGAAGGCGAAATATGTGCCTAACAACTCCAATGGAGATCTTATCAAGCTCGCAGGAAACATCAATGGCTATGCCATATGGAACCAAGCTTGGAAAAACAAAACCATCATTCATTAGCATGGATTCTGGGAAATTTGCAATGGGTAAAGGCCTTATTCTAGGAGGATGCCTGGCAACAATTACCAGTCCTAGATAGGGAGCAGCACACACCACTCCGAACATCCATGCAAGCCAGAGGGAAATTCCAAAGGGCACACTATTGGAAGCCTAGCACGTTCGATGATAGGTGGAGAGAATGGTTGGGCGCCCAAGATTGGGAGCCCTTGCTAGATAAACTTGATTGGAATCACTTTGCTCGATCCATTCAAGAAAGGGCAACCTAGTTCGATCAAGGCGAAGATAAGCTAAGATGGGGCAAGAACTCAATAATGTTCTTCAACCTGAAAGAGGTCTATGGCTACATAGCCAATCACGATCAACTTCAGCAACATCAAAAATGGAAGATTTTGTGGGAGAGACAGTTGTGGCCCAAAATCACCCTGTTTCTTTGGTTGGCCATGCAGGGGAAAATTCTCACCTGTGACAATTTGTGGAGAAAAGGGTTTACAAGACCATTGAGATGCCCTCCTTGTGAGTCCCAAGAGGAGACCATCAACCATCTCCTAAACACTTGTGACTACACCAACAAGATATGGGAGTGGGCAGCTAAAGTTTTCAAAACTACAGATAGACAAAGCTTCTATACACATCACTCTCGAAAATTGGCGAGCTAATATTCCCCCCCATCTTGTGGTAAACAAAGCTTGGAACATTCTACTCGTAACCATTTTCTCAACAATATGGAAAGAGCACAATACCAGAACCTTTAAAAATGAAAAAGACAGAGGAAAGCCTCCTTACCTCCATCAAGCAAGTGGTCCTAGAAATTGTCATCGTCTCCAAAGTTCCCAGCTTCAATGGCCTCCTCGACCTGCTAATCAGCAAATTCTGCTCCTTCTGGACTTGCACTTTTTGTCTCCTGCCAATGTTTGCCCGACGAATGTTAACCCTAAGCTCCCTGTCACTGGACCCCTCTTGAGAAAAGACATGGTGAAGGTGAATTATGATGGTGTTGTCAAAGGAAACCCGAGGGCAACGGGTTTCGATGGTGCATTCAAGAACGTGACTGGGGAAATCATGTGGGTATACACAAGAAACCTTGGTACTGCCACAAACAATGTTGCAGAACTTCAAGCGTTGAAGCATGGTCTCACCATTGCTAAAGCACAAAGCTTCTGGCCCCTAATCATCAAAGGTGACTCTACGTTGGCCACCTTCGTTGGTCGTAAACTCCTGCAAGGTACCACAATGACCAAGGTCACAAACAACTGGAGGTTGATCAAGACACTCCACCGTATCAACCGACGCATCAGCGATCTTAGTGGGCTCCATTTCCAAGTCATTAGACGAAAGGAAAACAGTTTCACTAAAAGGCTAGCCAACGAGGTTACAGTTGGTAATAGCAGGTGGCGCTCCCTTGCATGGAAGGACCTGGAGGAAGGTCCCCTCTGCCATGAGTGTGAGGTTATAAATGTCAAGGATAACGAAATACGGCACAATCATAGCTCTGTAGGAGCTCATCAAATCTCTCATATAAGGATGGTATGGCCCCCTTAGCTCACTATCATGAAATCTATCACATGCATCAACTCCAACTATTTGCATGAAGGGATGAAAATCTCGATCGTCATGTTGATATCCAACCACCGCCCCTCCAACCCAATGCCTTGTAAAATCCTTTGCTCTACCTTGAATGCTCTATACCTGACCCTGGCCATATTCAATGGTGCAATTATAGTCACTTTCCTCCCTCACCACTCCACTACCTATCTTGCTTATGAATACCCCAACCCCTTGGCTCCTCATCATCATTCTTTTCGCCTTCGAGCCTCTCCTTCCCACTTTAACCCATTCTCGGCTCCGCAATCAGTCAAGCATTACCCTGACTCCCCCTCCCTAAACCTGGCCCCTCAACGTTGCTTAGGTCCCACACCCCACTGAGGTAGAGGAAGAAACAACGAGCGTTGGCATGATGCCAGCATGCAATCGAGGACCGGCACAAAAGCGTCAATTAGGAGATCTGCGCTCAATTACAAAGTTTTGATCTCTCTGTAAACCCAAGAGCATATTCAGAATCTAGAGCTCCAAGCTAGGAACACTTGACGTCGTCTTAGCAACGAGAGGTGGATGCACAATTCGAATGGATCCCAGACCTCGTCTTCACCAAGGCCAAGGAGAACCTTAAAAGCAAAAATATTGAGCTTTCCTGGCGACTTAAAACCATGCTTGGTTTAGCTCTAGAAGAGCAAAGCGAGAACACTAAGACTCTAAAGGCCAAGCTCGATATGTTGAATAAAAAATTCATTGTTTATGTGGACATTGTTCATCATCAACACTTTCTAACCAAGGACTCACCTCACTACGCGTTGTTGAAGCTTCGAATAGCCACCATGCAGGCAAGCAAAGTAGGAACGCCAAGCATTAAGCGCGAGAATTACGAAGCTTCCTCCAGTCACTTGGCCTCCAAGGAAGCCCCAGTCGACAGCACCCCTGAAAAGCCGATAAGGCTGGAAGAGGAACCCTCAGTCACATATGTTTGATGAATTGTTTTTATTCTTTGTTTTGGATATTCTTTGTGTATTGTCTGCTTCAAATATACACTCTCTAAGATTTTGGCCCTTCTCTGGAAAAACCAATGTAAAAATCGTCACCATTGTTAATCCCCAAGCTATTGTCAAGGTTGTAAATCTTGTTACCAGTTATACTGATAATCACCTAGGCCAGTTTCTCAATAATGGTCTAGACAATTTTTCAAACCATTTTAGCTTGCTTGTGTAATATCTTAAACTCATGCCTTGGATTTTCATGATCATCACTACATAATTAAATGGCACATCACAAAGGAAAATCTTGATTCGAGAATACAATCATTCCTGAAGAGCCCACATTCATGTTTAACAAGAGCCAATCTAATTTCTGAAGGACCAGCTCACTTTGGATCTTCATGATCATCACTGCATAATTAAATGGCACATCACAAAGGAAAATCTTGATTCCGGCCCACAATCATTTCCTGAAGAGCACAGGTTCATGTTTAACAAGAGTCAATCTAATCCCTAAAGGCTCAACTTCATTTTTTAAAGGAGCCAATCCAAGGCATTAAAATATGCTTTCCTGCCATATTGCAAAGTCTAGGGGTACATAACTCCCTAACATTGTTGCATAGTTTATTCCCACCACTGTTAACGAACCGGTCATCAAACTTGTCGACCCCAAAGCCGAAAAAAGGTGCCCAAAAACCAGTGCACCAAAAAATGCAAAAAATATTCAAATTTTGAATGTGTATATATATATATACAAAAGATGCATATAACCAAAAAAGCACCAAGTACAATCTATCTCTGAACCAAAAAGACATTAACAAAGAGGTGCGGAATGCCCTCTATAGTTCAAAAAAGAACATACTATAAGTTTATAACAAATAACTACATATCATCAAAACCATTGCCCACATTGGAATCCTCGTCATCAATATTACTCTTTAAACATTAAAAAAAGATAGAAAAAGCTTTACTAAGGCCATGACAGAGGAGTTCAACAATCAATGCCCCCAACATTGAGGTACACTAAATTCTTGGTGCTCTTTATTAAATGTTAGTTCCATATCTTATTACATGACAATCTAATGAAACACTGCAATCCAGCCAATCCTGAAAACTTTCAAGTCCATCGGACTTTGAATGAAATCTAAAGACCTATTTTCCCCATATGAAATCCAATGAAGTTGGAACCACTCTCAAACATTCTAAAGCAATCAATGGTATGAATGAAATCTAAAAACCTATTTTCCCCATATGAAATCCAATGAAGTTGGAACCACTCTCAAACATTCTAAAGCAATCAATGGTATGTTAAAAATTTAAGTGAGAGGATGAAAATGATAAACAAAGGAGAATTTACGATAACTCATTGGACTAATCTGGGTGAAGCCCAAGATCAAACCTAGCATCTACCTCTATAACAAAAACAGCCCATAAGCCAAATATACCAAGAATTTATGATTTAACAAGAGTTGAAACTCCACGATAGTCCTTGAGCCTTATCACGACGAGTTAAAGATGTCCACCCTTAGGATTCGAAACTGGGTGGAGGAGATAACATCCCATTGTGCCAAGCACTTGATCCTACCACAAGGAGATGTAAACATTAATTACATACCATTAGTAGGGTCCCAAGGTTGAGTATTAGATTGTCCCTCGTAACACCAACACCCTGATAATCATCTTGTTATAATTCTATATTGATTACTAAAAATCTTGTAAATCTTATTACAAGATTTATATTGATAATCTTGTTGAGAAATTTAATTTGAAAATTTTATCTTGTTGAGAAACCGTCTATTTTTTAATATCTTGTTGAGGAACCATGTTTATTTTAAATTATCTTGTTGAGGAACTATGTCTATTCTTAATTTTTAAAGTGTATCTTGTTGTTGACGATCACAACATGGTTGATCACAACATGGTTTCTACCATCTCTTCTTGAAGCCGCAACTACATCCCGAACATCCCAAATACATCAAACAAATAGGTATAATTATTAAAGCGCACACAAGTGATCGAAGGCATAGAACATATGCACGTTCCATATCCACATATGCCATATACCTTTAGAGAGTAGTAAGTCAAAATCAACATAATTACCATTGATCATATACTTGGATTTAATATTACAACTAATTTGAGTGTGCAGCCAAGTACGTAAAGTGATACTGAATTTTGTTTTCAGCAAATATAGATGGTCATTATCACTACCAATTTCAAGAACCTACATGAAAATACAATTGTCCATATATGCAGTACACTATCCATGTATATGCTCATTATCTCTACCAATGTCAAAAACCTACAAGAAAAATGCAATTGTCCATGATCCTTATTGGTATTGAAATAATTCAACATGCATGAAAATGTGACTTTTCCAAGATCCTACTAGTTCTTGAATTTGGCATACACGTCAAACTGCTACTTATCCATAATATTACTAAGTACTTCCGAATTTGACATACACATATGAAAATATACACCCATATAATACTTATTGTAAAATTTGACATGCATATGAAAAAATGCAAATAACGTGCATATAAAATTATCTGCAGAACTACATGAAAAGTTATAAAATTCGATATGCGTATGTACTTTAGAAATTTTTAAATCTATAATACTAAAAATTATAATATGTACAAAGAGGCTATACAATTAAAAAAAATAGAAGGAACAAGAATAGTTGCCATGGTATTATAGCTTTCCAATTTCTAAGACAATGAAATGTTAGATCTATGTGGACGAATACTTAAGAATTATATCAATATAACATTGTGAATAGCTTGTCCAAAGGATTTCTGAAATCATGAAAATAATATTGCATAATATTGTATTGAAGGTGAATTTACTAACCACTAAAAGTTTGAACTGCCCATTTCTAAGATCATGAAAATTATATTACATATAACATTGTACTGAAGGTGACAAGTTATGAAAACCACTAAATGTAAATGCCAACATGTCTATTGAACTACTTCATGGATTCCATCTGCCCAATATAGTAAAGGCAAATATTTAGTCTATTTGTACCACTCTAAACTCTGAATAAAAGCTTTGTTTGTTCCCCTTTATATGTAATAAATGTAAATCTAAACGTAAATGTCAATATGACTATTAACCTAGTTACTCAATGCCATATGCACAATATAGTAAGATGAATGTTTATTCTGCTTGTGCTATTCTAAAATCTGCATAAAAACTGTCTTTGTTCCCCTGATATTTATTAAATGGATTACCCAGATTAACAAAATTAAAGAGAACAATAGAGAAAATGCAATATTACAGGAAATACTCAAATAGAAAATTCCCTTCAAAAGCTCCCCAAAAGTTTCTCGACAATGGGAATTGTCACACTTGCTGCAGCTTTAGTAAGCCAAATTACAAGAACTTCACACAACTTTTATGGAAAGGAGAGCTAACCGATGAACCTGGTACACATTAAACCTAACTCTCAAATTACACCCCACAATCAGTGACACGAAAGATGGCCAATTTGTAAACCAGTGTGAAGTTCTTGAGCAAAACAATGGTCTAGACAAATTTTCAAACCATTTTAGCTTGCTTGTGTAATATCTTAAACTCATGCTTTGGATCTTCATGATCATCACTACAGAATTAAATGGCACATCACAAAGGAAAATCTTGATTCGGGCACACAATCATTCCTGAAGAGCCCACCGTTCATGTTTAACAAGAGCCAATCTAATTCCTGAAGGCCCAGCTTGCCTTGGATCTTCAAGATCATCACTACAGAATTAAGTGGCACATCACAAAGGAAAATCTTGATTCCGGCACACAATCATTTCCTGAAGAGCACAGGTTCATGTTTAACAAGAGCCAATCTAATTCCTGAAGGCCCAGCTTCATTTTTTAAAGGAGCCAATCCAAGGCATTTAAAATATGCTTTCCTGCCATATTGCAAAGTCCAGCAGTACAGAACTCCCTTACATTATTGCATAGTTTATTCCCACTACTGTTAACAGACCGGTCATCAAACTTGTCGACCCCAAAACCGGAAAAAGGTGCCCAAAAACCGGTCCACCAAAAAATGCAAAAAATATTCAAATTTTGAATGTATATATATATATACATATACAAAAGATGCCTATAACCAAAAAAGCACCAAGTACAATCTATCTCTGAACCAAAAAGACATTAACAAAGAGGCTCAGAATGCCCTCTACAGTTCAGAAAAGAACATACTATCAGTTTATAACAAATAACTACATATCATCAAAACCATTGCCCACATTGAAATCCTCATCATCAATATCACTCTTTAAACATTAAAAAAAGATAGTAAAAGCTTTACTAAGGCCATGACAGGAATTCAGCAATCAATGCCCCCGACATTGAGGTACACTAAATTCTTGGTGCTCTTTATTAAATGTTAGTTCCATATCTTAATACATGACAATCCAATGAAACACTGCAATCCAGCCAATTCTGAAAACATTCAAGTCCGCTGGACTTTGAATGAAATCTAAAAACCTATTTTCTCCATATGAAAACCAATGAAGTTGGAACCACTCTCAAACATTCTAAAACAATCAATGGTATGTTAAAAATTTAAGTGAGAGGATGAAAATGATAAACAAAGCAGAATTTACAGTAACTCACTGGACTAATCTGGGCGAGGCCCAAGATCAAACCTAGCATCTACCTTTATAACAACAACAGCCCATAAGCCAGATATACCAGGAATTTATGATTTAACAAGAGTTGAAACTCCACGATAGTCCTTGAGCCTTATTACAATGGGTCAAAGATGTCCCCCCCTTGGGATTCAAAACTGGGTGGAGGGGATAACATCCCCATTGTGCCAAGCACTTGATCCTACCACGAGGAGATATAAACATTAATTACATACCATTAGCAGGGTCCCAAGGTTGAGTATTAGAGTGTCCCTCATAACACCAATGGCCCGTAAGCCAAATACACCAGGAATTTATGACTTAGCAAGATCCGAGACTCCACAAGGGTGGGGGAGAGCCTAGTCCTTGAGCCTTGTCACAACAGATATTTGAAACTGGGTTGCAGGGAATAATATCCCATTGTGCCAAGCATTTGATCGTCCCACGAGGAGACCAAAGGAGAATTTCACATAAACATTAATTACGTAGCATTAGTAGGGTCCTAGTGTTGAGTATTAGATTGCCCCTCATAAATTATTGTTCTTTTAAATGAATTCTTATTTCATGAATTATTTCATGGATTCTTGGTCACATCATACGATGCCATACAGAGCCAAACATCATACATAGCCGAGTGGTCCACTAAAAAATGCAAAAAATATTCAAATTTTGAATATGTGTGTGTATATATATATATATATATATATATATATATATATAAGATGCATATAACCAAAAAAACACCAAGTACAATCTATCTCTGAACCAAAAAGACATTAACAAAGAGGCTCAGAATGCCCTCTACAGTTCAGAAAAGAACATACTGGACTTTGAATGAAATCTAAAAACCTACTTTCTCCATATGAAATCCAATGAAGTTGGAACCACTCTCAAACATTCTGAAACAATCAATGGTATATTAAAAATTAAAGTGAGAGGATGAAAATGATAAACAATGCAGAATTTACGGTAACTCATTGGACTAATCTGGGCAAGGCCCAAGATCAAACCTAGCATCTACCTCTATAACAACAGCCCATAAGCCAAATATACCAGGAATTTATGATTTAACAAGAGTTGAAACTCCACGAGGGTGAGGGAGCCTAGTCCTTAAACCTTATCACAACAGGTCAAAGATGTCCCCCCTTGGGATTCAAAACTGGGTGGAGGGGATAACATCCCATTGTGCCAAGCACTTGATCCTCCAACGAGGAGATAGAAACATTAACTACATACCTTTAGTAGGGTCCCAAGGTTGAGTATTAGATTGTCCCTCATAACACAACACCAACAACCCATAAGCCAAATACACCAGGAATTTATGACTTAGCAAGAGCCGATACTCCACGAGGGTGGGGGAGCCTAGTCCTTGAGCCTTATCACAACAGGTATTTGAAACTGGGTGGAGGGAATAATATCCCATTGTGCCAAGCATTCGATCGTCCCACGAGGAGACCAAAGGAGAAATTAACATAAACATTAGTAGGATCCTAGTGCTCAGAATTAGATTGACCGTCATAAATTATTGTTCTTTTAAACGAATTCTTATTTCATGGATTCTTAGTCACATCATTGGATGCCATACAGAGCCAGACGTCATAAAGAGCCAAGTGATTCAGTAGACAAAACAAAAAAGACAAACAAACTGTCCAGCACCAAAATGGCCTTTTCCCATTCAATGCCACCAGTTGGACCAGCAGGTTCAACTGGTTCCAGTCCAGTTCTGATAACATTGCTCCCCACAACAGGTCAAATGACGCATTTACCCTTACCAGGAAATAGGTATGTTACAAATTCCAGATCGATAAGAAATTTTTCTAAGAATAAAAGAATTCAGTCAACGAAATTTACAACGATGAACAATTCATATTGGATTGTAGGTTATAAACCAATTAGATTCAAACCTCAATGTCTCCTTTTAGTCTATTAGCCTTTTTGGAATTTGACCTTCACACCTCAGACATTTCAGGCGTTCGGCATATAATCTCCAAGTGTCTTTCTACTACACGTTGTCACAAAGCTAAGGATATCCAGCTCACTTCCCAAAATTTCAGAATACAGCATCAAGCTCGTAACAGTCCAAACCATTAACCTGTTCAAAACCTTCTCTTCCATATCTTTGACAAATATTATTGAATTACTTATGCACTATATCCCAGTCATGGAGTTCAAATCATGAATCTTGTTCCACTTGTTAAACAAACTTTGAAAATACAGAAAATTCTATGCTCTAAAAGCATTTTTAAACCACACTATTCTATTGAGCAAACCAATCGTTAAAACCTAATCTCAAACGTGTAATATTTCCAAAACCAATCATAGAAAAATCAACATATACATTAGCAAAGACTCAAAACAAAATCTTTATAAAATGATATATAATAATGACAATGTGATCAAGCCCTAGAGAGCGTTATGAACCTTGCCCCTTATATTTGTTTGCCAGAGAGCCATTCATTATTTTTGTTTGCCAGTGAACAAAACCAACGACAAAACTAATAGAGGACTAGTGCATGTGCCTTTGTTTGTCAGTGAACACAACAAACGATAGCACTAATAGAGGAATAGTGCATGTGCCTCTCACCATGAAAGACGGTCAAGCCACAAAACACTCATAGCAATCAGGAGTAAATGCAATCTTGCAAAAACCAATCCTGTTTTTGGAGCTAAAGAGAACATTCCTTTACAAGTTGAAGAGTCTAAATGTTCAACTTCAGTACTTTCAAGCTTGCATCACCATTGTCTATGAAGATCTGTTAGTCTTCCTTATATGCTTTAGTAGAAGTTTATCATCTATGGTGTTTATTAAAACACTTACAAGAGCCAGAGAACCATTTATTATTTTGGTTTAGCAATGAACATAACCAACGATAGCAGTTACAGAGAGGAATAGCACGCATGCCTCTCACCTTTAAAGATGATGAAAGGTGTAAAATGCTCTCACCGTACACTAATAGCAATCAGGTGTAAAAAATATTTTATAAAATGCATTCCTCTTTCTGGAGCTAAGAGACAGCTTTCCATCATAGGTTTAACATTCATGATTCCACAAGTTCAAATTGGGTGAATCAAGAATTTCAATTATTGGTTTAGTAAAGGTTTGACATCTATGGTATTTAATATTCAAAAACTAAGAAATATCTTCTCACCAAATTGAGAATGACCCTGCACTTCAACATCATCAATAAGCCCAGAATTCTTTATGGCATTGAGCTCTCGGGCCAGTGTCAAATTGAGAAAGCTTAATGTATCATGCTGCCACAAACAATTCATTGCAAACAGCTGATTATACAGGCCATTGTCTAGGGCAAGTTTGGGGCTCATCCTTTACACTTGGGACAGCATTTCCAAACTCATATTTTCCTGCACATGATCCACACTGTGGGGGGTTCCGCTTCTGAACATGACAGGCACACCTATCTTTGCTCCTCCAAACGTGTTGCCTCCTTGGGCTAATCTCTGTGCCTCCTTGTGATTTTCTATGTGCCATGAGCCAAATGGGTTTCCTCCTTGGGATTTTCTCCTTGGGCTCACAAGTCAAATCATTGTAATCTATATGACACAAAATCCTCTCTAATGAGTCATGAAAAGCTGTCACATCACCTCTACAAGATCTCAACACCAGACCACCCACTATAGGCTTGAGCTTCCCAGATCAGCTCAAGCAGTGAAACCTCAATCACAAGTTTCTTCCCGACTTTTTTCCCCGGGCTTAACATTACATAACACCTTGCCGGATTGTACAACCAAGCCCCCTCAGCTCCAGCACTCTCCAGAGAGGACAGGGATGCCTCCTCTTCCTCTACTTTTATTTCCACTTATGTTGTTGATGTTAAGCTAGGTCCTCGTGCCTTTTAAGATTTTCCTAGCTTTTGTTTTTTTCCTTTATGTTATTTTCATTTATCTCTCTTAATTTAATAGCATTTTAGCTCCAGGATTGTTCTAGAGACTTCCACTGTTTGGTGGACACTAACTGTAATCTCTAGTCCCACTGACCTATTACATGGTGATTTGTGAACATTAACATTAATCTTATCTT
Source organism: Pinus albicaulis (assembly GCA_034641835.2). Lineage (NCBI taxonomy): Eukaryota > Viridiplantae > Streptophyta > Pinopsida > Pinales > Pinaceae > Pinus > Pinus albicaulis. The sequence goes on from CM076580.1 coordinate 750,860,269, forward strand.
TGCCAACTAAAATAAGATGGGCAGTTTTGTTTGCAGACCAAACATAAGGCAATTCAGAGACCCAAATAAATAATGTAACATATTTTCCATTAGTTTGAGTATTTTCCAACAGTCTCACCTCAGGTATTTTGATATGGAAATTCATCCTTCTCGTTTCAGACATAGCCATAGTTGGCTTCCACTGTTACCCCTCTTCTCAAGCATATTTTTCTGACTTTCCAACACAGTACCGGAAAGAGGGTATTTTGATATGGAAATCCATCCTTCCACTTCAATGTCGTCTCTCTTCTCAACCATGCTTTGTGCCAAGGCACGAAAGATGGAAGAAAGTGTGTTTTCTCTGACAAAACGCAGCAACAGGAAAAGCATCCATACATAAGAACCACCTTCCTACTTATACCCAAATGAGATTGTCAACCGACAATCTCAGAATAGATATGATTCCACTCAAGGAAATCTCCTACTTCAATGGTTGTCAATTTTCAAGAATCCAGCACCTAATTTCATGGATCCACTCCACATCCTAACATTTCAGCCTCAAATTTAGGCATATTGTATTAGCATCAGTCTTGAAACTTGAAAGTATACCATATGGCAGAAATAGAACAGAGATCCAAATCGTTATGATTGTCGATTTTCAGGTTACTGCACCAAAAAAAATGGGGACATGTTTGCATCTATAATATAATTAAACTAAGATTTAAAATGTAGATTGGTGATCAGGATAACTTAGATCTATGTCACATGGTTCAAGTTTGAATTCGAGTTCGACAATGATTAAGTGCAATTCGAATTTGAATTTTCTGATAAAATTCCAATGAGGTTCGACATTAATTTCGACTATATAGTTTTTATTATATATACAAAATAAATTATAAAGTACCATATTTTTCTCATAAAAATTCATATATATTACTCATTATATATACTATATATGATATACTAATAAGTCTACATTAATATAAAATAATTGTGAAATAAAGTATTATTTTATATTAAGTGACATACGTTTATATTCATATGAAGAATTTATGCCATAAATTATATATTTTTGTACTATAATTCATTAGCATATTCAATAATATATTTATCTATCTCGTATTAAAATAAACAGATCAAAGTGACAGACCAGGACGAATGTGAGTTACACGATGCATCTTGGCATGAAAAACACAGCCGCAGCAGAAGGATCCAGAGTAACTCACCAGAGTGTATATAATTGACAGAGCCAACCAAACTCTCTAAGTGAAGAGGGCACAAACAGCATCCATAGTCGCCCTGTCTCTCTTCTCTTACCAAAAATCCCAATTGGAAGCTCCTATAGTTTTCTCAAAGATATGCATGCAGAGAGAAGCCAAACCAGACCCGACACAATACAGAAACAGGACCAGTAAGTAACTGTTGGCCATCAGAAACTAAGGGTTTGAGATTCTGCACCTATAGAGTAGCGTTTCAGGGATTAGTACCTATCTCAGACCAACTTAACTTCCACCAGACTGCAACAAGGCTGAACCAAACACAGAAATCGAACCTGAGGCAAACTTGAGATGAATCTGAACTTTGTTTTGAGGTTGGTTCACAGACTTCGAACCTCAAGGTTCAAGTTCAGTGAACCCTGTGACACTGCCTTAGATTTTGGTAATGCATACACAATAAAGTACAAGAAAAACTTAGCCTTCCTACTCAAATTAGCATATTTGCTAATGCATGGCTTCACTAATTTTGAGACAAACTTGGGATGCCTCTCCCAAGATTATCATGAGGCTGTTCATCCATGTAATCACTCCATGTGCTTCAAAACAATCATCTTCAGGCCTCTCTGCAAAGTAAGGACACCATTGAACAAAAAATAAGCAGAACTGAACATGGTCCAGTGATAATGTTATCCATGATCCCACAAGGAGTGTAATGCCTCCCTAATACAGCTTCCATGGCGTTTTTGAAGACTGTAATAACCAAAAACTATTGATGCAGCGGCACCTCTCAAACCCCATGAATAATGTCTTCAAAATGATTTCACCTTCTTATATTGCTTAAAAGTTAATAGAGAAAACAGTTGGACAACTTATGCGTAGCTCTACTTCTATTTTATCTCTTGACCCAAATAGTGTGTAAAACCCTCGAATGCACTGAATTTAGTTAAAATTCAACAGATCATTTTCAATACTGTGATAACAATTTAACTGCATATGCTTAGTTTTATATCGCCCAGTCCACTCCACCATCATGTGTGAAGAAACTTCTTTGGTAAAAAATGAGATTAAACACTTGTTTGTATGTAGAGCATCCAAGAAATAGCTAAATTTTATTTTAATTTCAGCAAATCATCATCAATACTGTAACATAAATTTACTGCATATGCTTAGTTTTATATTGACAAGTTTGCCTCGTCACCATGTGCAAAGCAACTTCTACGAAGTAAAACATAAGACTAGACATGTTTGAATTCTGCTTCTGTAAGTTCTTAGCTAAGAGAGCACTACAGCAAATGCCAAAAATCAAGAAGATCAAACATTATTGAGGCCTGCAAAAGACACAAAAGAGGTTCCCCGTTTGAAGACAGTAGGAATAACAGACCATATTATGAAGAATGGGTAGCCCTCTCCACCAGCTAGATACTCATAATAGAAATGAATTTATGGAGAGAAAGATTCCTTTTTAGCAGTCAGCACTGAGATATGATTATAATACTGTCTTTACAAAACAGTTTCAAGTAAAAAACTAGGAAATTGTGAATATAATGACATCTCATAGTATTAAATGAATAATTACAAAATCCAACGGATATGATATAACATGGGCTTAGTGCACATATCAGCTGTACAAACTGGACAAACATATAGGGTGACATTCTTGCTAGAGAACTAACTCCTAAGGACCTTCACTCACTAAAGATTTCAATTTGAATCAAGGCTTCCTTTTACCTACAAAGGACAAACTAATTGTCATCATTGCCTGTTAAATATGGTGTCATAATCTAGTATAGTAATAATCAGAAGACTAGTTTCAGGCAAATTAAGAATATAAATGTTTTATTCTCTCCTCATTATACCATCGCTGTCGATGACCATTAGAAAGAAAACTACATCTCATAGTACATAAACTGATGAACCTCATTTTGCAAATCTACCAATCTAATAAAGAGCATGCATGCTCTTAACTGTATAATCAGCATTCATAAGTTCTCAGCCACATCCATCGCTTGAAATAGATAAACACCACTGTGCTACAAGATTGAATAAGTCTGTCACTTTGAATCACTAAAACCTTATAAACCATAACCGAAAAAGATGCCATACATGACCACAAATTCTACCTAATCTTGACATCTAAGTAAACCACTGTGAAGGTAATTATATTATTCATGTTAAAATCAAAGAAATGCCATCTTAGACCGGACCATCTGCTGTAGCATCCATATCTTTCTTGCTTTTTACTAAAGCCCTTTTTCTAGTATCAACGTCAAGTTTCTCCAAGTCCCCAGCTATTGCAAGATAGCCATACAGTACCCTCTTTTTCAGCTTAGTTTTTTCATCAGTCTCTACTAAGTCTGGATTCTCTTCACCATTTTCTTGATTCACAGTTGAAGATTGAACTCGTAGCCAATCTTTCCGCCCATGATTATTACTTTCAAAATATTTGATTAGCTGCTCTGCCTCTTGTAAACCAGCAGAAGAGGGAGAGAATTTTACAATTATTGTGCCTTGATGGCCACCTCTTCCATATACTGCCTTTGACTTTCCACCAGGAAACCCAAGCTCTGCAAGCAGCGACCAACAACAAGAATCTTACAAACAAATATCATAAATCCCCGGATAGAATATCATCCGAATCTTTCGTGGGCCATAGCTTATTAAGATAATTTAAGACGAGCAGCAGAAATGTTAAAATATCTAAACATTTATAAAATAAACAAAAGAATTGAAGTATCAGTTTAGATACACAAGCTTCAGCCATCTAAAGCAAACTGTTAAGAAGAATACCATGATAAGTAGCTTGCATAACCAGGCCTATATAGATCGAGGGCTTAAATGCCCACAACACTGAACTATCAACAAACATTCAACATTCAAACCTTAAGTTGTCCAACTTTGACCAGAGGAAATAAAGCAATGATCAAATAGTAAACAATCTGAGTTGCGAGACGAGGAGTTGAGGAACATGGAAACGAGTTGAAAGAACAAATAGAACATTTGTAACACATATAATCAATATGTATGCACATTAGAAACATTAAACTGATCAGTGCCACCAATACTGTCATTATCGGTGCTATGGCTCATCACAAATATGTTGAGGAACCCTAACCAAGCACTACACCACAGCTCCAGACACAAATCCTCATCAGTCTATGTAATATTCTCCTGAACCACATACCACAGTGTTGCTAGTTCCTACAAAGTCCTCTGAGATTGAAGCCAAAATATATTGTGCACAGAACCTAACTTCCCTACTCTCTTCAAATGAAGTATACTACCTTCAATAGAGGATGAAGCCCTGTTTGGACCAATACGTCAAACGTACAGAACCTAACTTCCCTACTCTCTTCAAATGAAGTATACTACCTTCAATAGAGGATGAAGCCCTGTTTGGACCAATACATCTTAACGTTAGATGTACTAGCAATTTGGGCAATATAAAAATGGTAAACTAAATGTGCTTTTAAACCCATCCTGACACATCCTCCAATCAAATTAGAGAGTCATAGTCAATGGTCATCAAGCAATCCCACCTACACTCCATAATTTGCAGCAATCACTAAGTTTCACAGAACATAGGAGATATTGTTAAAGCACACAGACATCATCAATTGTGAATATCTTCACAATGCCAGAGCCTAAAACACCTCCCTCTCAATTATCAATACAAGGCAACCACCACAATGTTGCTAGTTCATTCAAAAGTCTTCTGAGATTTAAGCTGATGGATACTGAGGACAGAATCTAAGTTCTCTACTCTCTTAAAATAAAGTATACAACCTTTAACAGAGGACTCTCTTAAAATAAAGTATACTACCTTTAACAGAGGGTGAAGTTATACTTAAACAGATTTCTCTAAACATTAAAAAGGTACTAGCAATTTGAACAATGGGTGACTGGCAGACTGAAAAGCTCCTAAATCCGTCCCAACACATCCTCCCATCAAATCAGAGTGTCATAGTCAATGGTCATCAAGCAATCTGCCTACACTCCACAGCTTGAAGTTGAAGGAATCATTACGATTCACAGAACACAAGAACCATTGTCAGAGGACAATGCCATCTTCAATAGTGAAAACCTTCAAAATGGTAGAGCCCAAAGCCCAATATAAAGCACTCTCCTATGCCTCTTCGCATACAATTCTACATATAATGATATGTAAAATTTTACTAATAAAGAATCGAGCATGTCACAACCTACTGTCAAAGGTCTTGTATATCTCTTGCCCTAAGATAAGAATGATCCCTCTCACAGAAGATGAATCTCATACGCTCCAACATACCATCTAATGTCACATATATCTCCTTAAGATTAGGGTGAACTTGTGTCTACATAACGGATAACTATAAGGAATGAATGCAACAATGTAATTACAATCTGCCCACCAATCTCCTACCACCTAATAAATCATCACTGCATAACAACATAACCTGCAAAACCTCCAACAGCTCAATCATTTTCTCTTGTAAAAGACAATTTACATTGCACATTTTTTTGGGGGGGAAAAGAAGAAAAAACATTCCTGGCATGAGACTAGAAAATAGCTAGGGATGTATGGTGATCATTATTAGACACCTAATCCGTTTGGGTTATGATAAGGAATATGAACTATCATCAGGAGTCCAAAAGACTTTGAAATGTGAATCTAATGGTCATAAAGATGTATTTATATGCCCATCATTTTAATGATAAATGGAATTTCAAGCTTATCTCAAATTTCTAAACAATCTAACAGTGGTATCAGAGTAGTTTCATGCCATTCCAGCTCAGAAATGTTCTCTGCTATTCTGAGCCTGTTAGTCTAGTATTTCTGTCTGACATTCCCTGTCTCTGCTAATTCCATCTACGCCTGTTTCATTCCCATGCCCTAGTTGCATGCTTCTGACTCTACCCACAACTCAATGATCTCCTCATAATGACTCAGTCTGACTTCATCTTAGAACTACATGAACACGACATGAGGTCGAAATACATGCTCTAAAATAACACCCCAAATGTACAACAAACATGTATTCTGAACTACATGCTAGTGTAGGAACAAGCTTTATTCAAGATTTTTAAATTCAAAAGCCAAATATTTCAACGTTCCACTATTATCAACTGCTCAAAGGAAGGATGACCCTATTGAAGAGACACTCATCAGAAGTCACATGTTTCCTATTTGTATTGAAGTCATTGTAACAAACCTCATGTACTCTCCCCAAAACCAGAAACCACTCCTCTTAAATGCCTGATGTTGAGCCCCAGCCACTCCAAACGCAACTTAACTCTCTGACTTTGAGCTTAGCTGAGAAGGATAAAAGGACCTTCTACTTGACAATTAGATTGTATTTACTAATATTTACAGCCTAGGCATTTCATCCTTCCATCTAAGGTAAAGTTTCCTGCAAGTCAAAGAAAGACTGGTATTCTTAATAGAATGACGCCAATATGACTTCTGATTTTTACAACTTCAAGGAAACAAGTGCCAATCCTTTAATCCAAGGTCAAAACATGCTTAGTTACAAATATAGAAATCCTATGAAAGCATGATTTGAATTCTTCAGTGCTCCATAAGAAATAAAGGCTGCTAAGATTAAGATATAAAATCATATAGCAAATGGACCATCTAGAGCATATTTTATTTTTGTACTCTGCAAACCCCAATCAAGAAGACCTTTAACATAGTTGTCGACCAAAACAATGTAAACCACAAATGACAAATTTTCTGGAAATTGCCAGAAACTGTTCAACAGTTTTTGGGTACTGCAAAACAGATTACAACTAGAAATATTTTAGAAACCCGGTTCACTGCTATTCAATCTAGTTCTTGGATACTAGTTTGCATTTTCTTCACTTTTTCAAACTAGGTATCCATCTTCATTATGTGTATAGAAAACACCATGAATTTCCCAAAATAGAAAATTGGGTGCACCTGTGCCATATTTCCCAGTCTTTGTGATCCAAAACCATCTGTGCAGGCTTGAAAGGGATCAAAAATACCATAACAAGTTAATAATAGATATCCCCACAAAAATCTTGATAAATACTTTTGAGGCTAAACCTTGAACAAGCATAATCTAATTATATAAATGGTACTATGCTTAATAGCTTTTGCGTCCATACTTGAAGCAAGGAAAGAAAGCAACACTTTCCAAAATCATGCCGGCAAACAATCTTTCTCGCAATGATTTTAGGGTCTAATGCACATTGAAAATAAATCCATCTTCTCAGACAAGTTATAGAGGTTTTATATGGTCCACCATCCAAGAAGTTCAAATTTAGACTTTCCATCTTATAAGCAATTCGTTGGAGCCTCTCATTCTTGATTCCAATACAGCAATCTTCATTGAAAAAGGATATTATTCATTTACATGGCCAAGTTCAATACCTATTTATGGATCTTCTCAATCTTATAATATAGCTTGCCAACTAATGATCTATTATAAAATATTCATACAATTAAGAGACTAGGTTACATGCAATGTGATTGTGGATGCAATAAGGAACATCCAAAAAAGGCATTATCTATTTACCACTCACAAGAACACAACACCAGGTGTTGATAGAATACCAGCCAATCACTTAAAAAAAGACTTCAGGCTCTTCCTACCATTCTTCCTGTACATTCAAAATTGAACTAGAACTATAATGCAGTAGTGAAGCCTAACAATTAAAAACCCATGGTTATTTCGTCTTTCTATGAAAAGGACAATATCCTATTCTGAAGTTCTTAACTTCCACTAACAATTGGCATGAGCAGTTGACAAGAATTGCTGCTAAGTGGAGACAGCTCAATGAAATCACATTTCATGAGCTCACTTAGATTAAGTCACAATTCAGTTACATAAATCCAGTTTATTGCCACAGAGAGACTGACAACTAGTACAGTTCCTCATGCCAACATCTGAACTTCCACTAATAGTTGCCCTAAGTAGTTGGAAAGAATTGTAGCTAAGTGAAGACACCTAAATGAATTCAAATTGGATGATGAGATCACAATTCAGTTGCCTGGATCCAATTTATTTCCATTGAAAGGTTAACACTAGTACAGTTCCTTATGCCAACATCTATTTTGAACGTAACTATTTCCTTCCTTAACAGAAACTACGATTTCAAATTTCTACTAGTTCTATTGGCACCTCCCCACTTCCTAACTCCATTCAAAATTTGGGCCTGCTTAAATAGAATCAGCTAAAATACAGGAATTTTCCATCTGCATAGGCCCTTCTAGGCATAATGCTTAACTTTCCCAAGTTAGCTATTGGTACAAAACTTCAATTTAGAGTCATTTCTATCCTTTTATTCTCATCATCACCTTTCTAGTGCCAACAAATTCCTCGCACCTTTCTAATGCCAACAATTTCCTTATATTTTTTACTGGTGCTTCCATCTCTGTCATACATTATCTATTATTACATGATCTTTTTACTTCAACAAAACTTGAGCTTCTCATATCAATGTTACCAGACTCAGAATCGGCAAGGCAGGAGCGATAGGTTTTAATCGGATCGGAAAATAATTGGTGAATTCAATAAATAAAGATATACGCATATATTGTATTTAAGAACCAAAAAAAAAAAATCATTAATATTCAACAAAGCTATGTACAAACAATGCACAATATCAATCAATGTCCAAAGTATCGAGAATGAATAAGAATCTCATATATGTTATGAGTTCAAACACAATCCAAATTACTGAGTCTTGACTCATAACCAGTGACTACATAGAACCAGAAGCATCTGCTTCTAAAAGTTTATAAAATACTGCATACTAATCAGTAAAAAACAGTAACTGAAATCTCTTTATTGCTGCTGAAATGATATGATAATGGTTTGCTACTGAAATCTCTGACATAACACATACTGAAGCTAACGTTGGAGCACACTGCACACTATGCCTCTATTACGCGAGTAAACTGAAACTGAAACCGTGCCTCTATTACGCGAATGCATATGAGTTGTTGGGCCTGAGCAGTGAGAAGTAAGTTACAGACCAATGTTTAATTTTTAACCTAACTAAACCACATGACGAACAATACAGTAACCCTAAAAGTTAAAACCCGTGCTCACCAACTTGAGGGCTGAAAATCGCCTAAATTGCAATTAATCGGTGAGTCGCGAGTCAAACTCGCGTTGACCACGAGTCACACTTGGTCAACGTGAGTTTCACTTGCCCAGAGTTGAGTCAGATCGTTTGAGGGAAGAGCCGAGTTTGACTCGTGATATCACAAGTGATTGGAGATTCATGTTTCACTGTCTCATATACTTGCCTTCCAAAGCCACATAAATTTGATCTTGCAGATGAGGGCTTGTAAACCTCCTCTGGAATCTTGTCATTTCTGTGGAAGAAAATTAAACTACTAATAGTATTCGAGCAAAGGGCCTATCTACATATTCAAAGTCATCAAACTAGTCAAATTTCTTAAAACCTCCATTATCTTTGTTGGTTCTAATGTATATGCACCATAAGGACTGAATTATCCATCTTCAACTAAAGAGAAAAATGGCTAAGCCACTATCTCTATTTTAATATAATTCAAGAAAATAATTAAAATGGAAAGGACTAAATAATCTATCATCAAACTTATACCATGCATTAATGTAAGACATCTATCAGTATCAAACCTCACAGAGATGGATAGAGCCTGCAGCAAGCACTGGAGCAGAAACAGTACATGCCACCTAATGATCAATATCAGAAACAATAAATACTGCCAACTGAGCCAACCATTTGATATCTAGTAGTGTTGGTGACAGGTGTCCATCTTTGTATGTAATGTAAAATGGTAGGCATACTGTAAATCTCATTTAATGAGATAAGAGATTTGTCTAGAGAAGAAACTCAGGCATATACAACTTTCAGCAAATACAAGGTGGACTAAATCTGGGTCAGGCAACCTATTAAAGTAAATCAGTTCATTCTGCTTATTAAGACAACACAAATTCTGATCAGCTTAGAAGTTAGAAATAGCTAGCCAGTAAGAGCCCCTGATGAGCATTTGTTTCAAAGGAGTATGGTTTCACTTTTACAACCACTGACTGAAACATACAAAGTAGCATATTTAAATAACAGAGGATAGAACCGAACTACTCTAGAATCATATTTAAATAACAAAGGATAGAACAATTCAGCATATATCTGCAGTAAAAGAACTTCTTATTGATACATAACCTCCAAGTACACTATGTAGTCCAGTATACAAGCAAAAGTTGTTTAAAGAAGCATAAATTATCATAAATTGAAATGGAAAATGAAACCAGACAGGAAGAAGGCTTAATTGTTTTTGCGCACCTTCAAGTTGTGCATCCATCTCTCGATTTCCAATACCCTCCAAAAGGCCATCCTTTCTTTTTCCAGTGCTTGCATTTTGAATAATAACTAGTGGTGGCCATAAAATAAGATCTTGATTGTTTTCCATTGCTTCAGGTGCTGAGAATGACTGATATGATTTTTCATTATCTGGTGGAGAGGCATAGCTCCACCCCATCAAAACACATAATGCTTTATAAAGTCCCAAGTGTTCTGATCGCAGCATAGGATTAGGAGCATTGTATGCATGCATAATAAGGCTGTGAGTATCCACAAAATCCTTAGATTGACTGCAAGACACAACTGAACCAAGTTAGACAAATGTCAAATAATCATCTGAACTAAAATTTAAAGAACAAAAGATAAAAAGTTAGAATTGTATTACCCTGTACCAAAAGCAAGCTCGTAATGCTTTGAGATTACACATTCTAAAAAATGTTGAGATAGGCCAACAAAATTGCCCTGATCATTATGTATATAGGAGTGGATAAATTTGTAACAAGTCATGGACTAAGGCCTTTGCAAGTTGAAAACATGGTTGATGACAACTGAAAGATTTAAATTTTCACAAATGACAACAGCAAACATCCATAAAGAAAGAAAGCATGTGTGTGAAGCAGCATATATCCCCGTGGAAATGAGAGAAATCAATCCCAGTTACAGCTTCCTTCCCGTTAGTGTCAATTCCTCAAATGTAAATCCATATCTACTATGCATCCCAACAAAACACTTCAAAGTTTGTTCCATATAAATTGAGCAATTATGTATACGGTATAATATTTCAAATTAATTAGGGCAAGCGTTGAGTTATAATGGACAAATATAATGTGTTTTGCCAAAACAAAGCAATCTGTTTCATGCATACAGCTTCAACTTTTGAAGAATGCTCAACATTTCATACCGCTTCAACTTTTGAAGAATGCTCAACATTTCAGACACATTATGTGTGTAATCTATAGAAATCAAAAGGTCAAAGAAGTTTACTATATATTAAACAATTAAAAAACCAACACAAACAAAAACAAAAAAACTTCAGAAAATCTGGAATGCCCCTTTCAGTCGTACAGATGCGCCCACTCAATACAAGCTTCTTGATAAGAAGATTTCAAAGACCAATTGTTCATAACAGTCATCAGTTTCAATTACAACTTGAATGTCTCAGACAATTTTGTAACACTCATCCTCCTAGTTTCTTCAGAAAGGCTGAATCAAAAGATTGCATTAAACATATTCATTTCTCTGAAATGCCAAAATCAGTATTGATCGCATCTACCATCAAACCACCAATGAGAAAATAGAGTGATGCATCACAGTTCCTTGTCATTTTCTAAATTAAAATGTTTCAATATGGTGACCTACTTTTAAACAAGTTTCCCAGACTATTTTGACAATTTAATTTGTGTTGCTCTCCTTTACATTGGTCTCATATCCAGAGCACCTTTTGGATTTCAGAGACTAGATCCTAAGTGGGTCACAAAAGATAGAAAGGTGCTAGCAGTTATTCAATAAAATGCAAGATGGTATTTGAGTCAAGGAGGAAGTCAATAACACAGGTCCATGATAAACAAGAACCATCCAAGATCATTCTACTCTGAAACCTATCATAAATGCATGTCCAAGGCCCAATACTAATAAGCTACGCAATTTGAGTAAAACCAATAACGCCAGTAACGAAAAAAAATGATTGCAGATTTCTTAGTAACAAAAGTGTGTAACAAAATATTTCCATATACATACCACCGATCACTAATTCTACATACCTACTACAGACAGCACATTGCACAGGGCCACCTTTCCCATCCTCTTCGTATCTTCTACGTTGCCCTGCATTCTCGTTAAGTAATTTTACAAATCGGAGATATGCTCTCTGTACTTGTTGCTTGAGCTCCTGATTATTCTCCACCAAACCAGGCTGCTGCACAGGCTCCCGATCCGATTTGAAAGCATCATCAATTGCATGACGCTCATTCTGAACTCTGTTTTGAATATCATGAGCATCATTCAGTCTTTGGTGCTTAAAAGGACGCTGATAATCATGTCCTTCCTCCCGATCCCTACCTAAAGCATTATTATACTGCAAATCCTGCCTCCCTCGATTCAGTGAACCACCTGGGCCTGGATGGGATGGTGACACCCATGATTCAGCAGAAGGATCATGCATAGGATCCTTGTTATTGGAAGTGAATCTCGATGCAGGAACCCCATGCTGGCTATCATAGTGTGATGGCGGCCTTGACATTAAATGCCCCCGGGACCTCATAATCTCTTCTTCTAGGTATTTGTCACGTGAAAAATCAGAAGTCCCTTGCCCTCTGCGGCGATACTCTTCAATCTCCATTTCCCGTGCACGCCTCATATAATCCCTATCATCCATTACAGCTCTCTGCATACTGTCACCAGCAGCCTCTTCCTCTGCATACTTACGCTTCAACAAATTATCGCCAGGTCCATAAAAGGGCTCACGAGGAGCCATGCGCATTGGAGCTGAGTGCGGGCTGACTTGGTATCCTAGGGGACTCATCGGATTCCTCGAACCCTCCATGGGAGCGCCGCCTTCAGGACCCAAATTCCTATAAGGATACCCTTCCCTAGCAGATCCATCAAACCCCGGTCCACCGGCCGGAACATAATCCCTTTCTGAAGGAATTTCCATCGAAGGAGGACCCTTCCCATACTGATAGTCACGGGGAGCCCTAGGTATCGAACCTTCATCGCCTGGACGTTCTCTGGAATTATCATGCCCTAAGCCACCGGACTGACGCGGCGCCCCTGGGCTTGCAGCATAAAACCTCTCAAGCTCAGCGTTTCTTGCATCAAAAGGTCCTACATGCTGATGAGGGTTCTCAGGCACACCATATTGATTTTCATAACCATGATGTCCAGAATTCAGTTCACGGTTTCCATACTTTACATTCTCGAATGAAGAGGCAGCAGCGTTACCTGAGGGGAATGGATGTTGTTGATCGGACTGGGGCAACACGTAGTACGTGCGGACAGTCCCATCCGTCATAGTGATCGGGCGCTTCTCAAGTATTTCAAATCCTAACTGAACTGGCCTGGGCGCCATGTTTTCAAGTCTGGGGTCCTTTTGAAACCCTGCGTCAAAAGAGTCCCGTGAAGGTCCTGCTTCCATTGGGTTGAGTGGCCTAGGGTTCAATTTTTGTGAAGGTCCTGCTTCCGTTGGGTTGAGCGGCCTCAAGTTCAATTTCTGTTTCTGTGAATCGAGGTCCGGTGTTGTTTTGGGTTCCACGGGCTCCCCGGCCGCATCATTCTGAGCATCGGCTGTCGCAGGGTCTGTATCAGGAGCTGACGCAACAGGCCCTGCTTGGGCTTCCTGCTGCGATGTCGACTTTTGTTTGTCCCACCGGCTGCCTCTAGATTTCGACTTGCCTGGATGCTCACCAGAGCCATCGTTCGACTCCTCCCCTTGGACTGCCTTCCCTCCTCTCATTTTCTATCGACCAAGCTTTGCTTAGTACAATCAGGAATTGAGAAGAAGCCGTCTCTGTGTCCAAACTCTTTGCTTAGTACAAACAAGGAATGTGTCAATGTGTATATATATAGTTTCAAAAGGCATTTATGAAAATAATGCCCACCGTGATGGGGGCTTCTTTACTTGGTGGGGAGTAGGAGGGCAATTGATTCTTTGGTTAGGGTTTCTCTCTATGTAGAGTGGATTCTTGAGTTAGGGTTCCTCTACCCATGAATTGGGTGCCCTATGTTAGGTGTTTTAAAATAGTGTATTTTTTATTATTTTTAATTACATCGATAGGTTTTAATCTATTTTTTAATTTATTTTGGAGAAAAGGAATTAATTTTTTTTTAATATTTATCAACTATTTAATTTATATGGTTATGTTATTATGTTTGTTTTGATTCTAACACAAGGATATATTTGTTTTCGATTTATTAGTTTGATTCTAACACATAAAGATATATTTGTTTTCGATTCATTATCATGGGGATTATGTGAGACTCGGTACACCCAAGGAAGTTTAATTCCTCCAAAGTGGGTTCCATCCTCAACCCCTCCACATGAGCTTTGAACTCGTGACATGGTAGGGACTAAACCGCATGCAAACTGACTATTCACCTCATAGGTATAATGATATTTTTATTAATGAAGTTTTTTTTGAGGTAGTGACTTCTATGTTTATCATTAACATAATGGTTGAGTCTTTGTGAAATGAATATGCATGGTTATTTACCTTTTCCTCCTCCTCTGTGAAATATGTGAGTGGATGTATATTTGTGAATAGTAATTAATAATCTCCTCCATTTTTTTCTAGTTTTTCATCTCTAACTTTTGTGGGCACCTTCCTCTAAGTTGGGAATCATGGGTTCTAACCTATTGTTACCTTACATCTACACAATTGGCTTTTATTCCTTTTATATGACTAACTCAAGCTAAAGTAGCTTACCATCATATGGAGGAAGCAAGGGAGATCAATATGCACTCATAATTAGCTCAATCACCGTGATGGCTAGCCCTTCTTTCAAATTATTATGATTCATAAGAACACATTGAGGATATATGAGAATTGCAAGTGATTTTTTGCTAGTTATCCATAAAGCTCCACCTCATAACTTTAATGATTGACACAAATGCACGGCATCCATCTCCACCTTATGAATATGCATTTAATTTGTAAAATCAAGACTAACACATATCAAGGGGTTAACAAATTAGATAAAGCATTTATTAAAATGAAATTTTCTAAACAAATATTTATTCCTTCTTTCAATATGAGCAAAATATTTTTTTTAAGTAGTCTTAAATACCCACAAATTAGCCCTAAAAAGAATGGAAATTCTCGCAAGATTATGACAAAATTCGGCAGAAATTTTTGAAAAGCTAGGTTATAGTTGTCAAACTTCAAGATTTTGGGTGCCCCAAGGGTTCTTGATGGTGTTGAATCCATTTCCACCATAAAAAAATAAAAACAAAAATAAATTAATTAATTAATTTAGAACCAAAAAAAAACTCTAGCTTTATGATTTTTTGAAGAAAAAAAAACTCTCCGGATTCTGGCAAGAAAACTGTTGTCCGAGCTATTTTGTGGCATCGGTAGACAACGCCGATTTTTTTCTATGAGTTGTGATGTTGCATTAAAAAATTTCCTAAACAAAGATTTCTTCCTTCTTTCCAAATAAGGAAAATGTTTTTTCTTATATCAGTTGTTGTATTAAACATGAACGATCAATGAAGCTCATGTCCCAATATGGAAGCATTCGAAGAAATGGAAAAAGGGAACAATTCATTGTTATAATTAGACACCTTGCTCCATTACATTTTTCATAATCACACTACCACACGAGTGTTTCAACGTTTCATTTTTCCCAAGGAGAAGGCTCCTTTGTTGAACTATTCTTGAGTGTAAGAGTCATTGACCTAAAGCCAAACTCTTAAGAATCATCAACCAAACAAATAAGAAATTTTTTGGCCATTGCACCTCAAATCCCTCCACCAAGCTAAAGGGTTTGTAAGTCAAGCTTAATGAAGAGATTACCAAGGACCAATTCTTTATGTGTTTTATAATTCATCTGTTTTGATTAGCCAAAGAAAACTCGACCTTTAAGCGTGGACATGCCTTCCAATCCTAAGCTTAGGAATCCAAGAGGTTTTTCATTGTTTTGATGCCTCTTCAAAAGAGGCATCACACCAAGAACGATGCAGTTTCACCTAGTAGTTTTCTATTCAAAAGCAACATCAATGACCACAATCTAAAGTGTTCATTTGAAGAGAGGCCTAACTTAAGTGAATCGCCTTTCTAATAAAATTTTGACTTTATCCAAGTGCTTGATAGGCATTTTGACCACAAAGTGTCTCTTATCTCAACATGGGTGACAATTAACAAAACTTTGAAGTTAAAGGTCTAACTCTTGATGTGAGATTTTGACCCTTGTTAGTGCACACAAACCCATTGGGTTAAAATCCTCAAAAAATGAATCCCACCCTTTATGGATGGACTTGCCAATGTGCAGCAATGGCTATTGGATTCAATTTAAAGGTTTCATTGATGTTATATGTGTTCTTTTATAAAGCAAAGATTAATATATAATATTTAAATTCTAATACCATGAGATAATTAAAATATAAAAGCAATTGGAATATAACTTTGCATAAATCGAAAAGCATGAGTAATCAGTATCACTTGGTGATTACAATATTAGAGACAAAGTGGAAATGAAAGATTGCTAAACATGACTTAATTTTATTCCTATTACAATATAAAGTTAGCAAAAAATAATAGTAAATGCTAAAAAATAGTTTGAAAGCATAAACTCACAACAAAATAAAGAAGTCATTCATGGAATGAAAGAAGTTCACTTTCAATAAATACATTGCAGTTTCAAATTATTAAATCAACTTGCTAATAATGCCTTGAACTTGGTTACAAAATAGATTGTTTGTTGTTAGGGGCAAAGGAGGAAAAAGAATATTTTTTTGAAATTTTGACCAAGTATGGGAAAACTTCATGGTAAGGAGGGATAAGGAATACTGCATGTAGTAGAGGTTGGCAGACATGGCATAGATATTCGACAAACTGCGCAGATGTGCAATGGAAGTCGTGAAGACCACGATGTAACAAAAAGATTATCCAGTTGATATCACATTCTCCAATTGTGTGAGTTGGTTAGTTATGGGTAGTAGTGGAGATTCGGAAATGCATGGTCAAGTAATGGATTGCGACTTAGCATGTACGAGGACAACTCATCAAGGTGAGATACTCTAAGATTCTGAGGAGCGAGATGTTGAAGACTGAAGATTATATAAAGAGCTACTGCTAATTGTATATGGTTGTGGTTGAATATTATGTCCACACTATTGTTATTCAATTATGTTGTGGTTCCACTCTGTTGTCATTATGTTTTTGTAATTATGTTGTCTGTGGCGATTCTTTGTGGAATGTGCTTGGCTTAATGTTGTCTTTGTTTAATATTTACTTTCTTTAAAGACCTTTCATAATACTTTCTCTAGTATTTCTAATGGTGTTGGTTGGATAATATACTATCGACAATGATGGTCTAAGTTCTCCCCTTTCAGGTATATGATGCTCCTTTCTACCTGTATTCCTAATATTTGTTGTTAATATAAAGTATCTGGAGGTTCTTAGCTAGTTTCCAACGGTTTTGTCATAGTGCACTTTGGTATCAATGAATGGATGAGTGAATGAATAATAGAATTCTAGCAAAGGGTTATTGGTGAATGTCTTGGATTGGTATGTTGTAGTTGAAATGTAATGATAATGGCAATGTTTGTGTATGAATGGAACCTTGTTTCCCCTATTTTGCGTTTGAGCTAGTTTTGCACTCATACAATGGATTGATTTGAATTTATGAAGGGAACAAAATTATATACAAATTTGTAACCAAAATATAGAGGTACAATGATACTTCACTTCTTAATAAATGGAAAGTACTAAAATGATATAAATGAAAAATGAAAACAAACCAGCTCGAATGGTGGTAGCTTATCTCTGAGAAGATATGTGACAATTACGTGCCTTCCCATACTATATTACAATGAGGCTCCAAGGTTTTTTTATCATAAAGAAGTAACAAGAAAACTCTAAACATCCAAAAACCTAACCCAGGGAGATGAAACTCCAAAAGGCTTGGGGCCCCCAATAGGTATGTTGGAACGCCACCTTCTTGGGGTCGTGACTTTGGCATACAATTTCCATTTGGGGTGCTTAGTAGCCCATTGGAAAGGTCTAATCGAGAAGTACATTTTTCAATCACACTTGGCAATAAAATGATTTGAAATGAGTGTATTATTTTGTTGTGCTAAGTGTCCTTTCAGTATTAAAAACATGTACAATTTGTCTCCATTTGTTTGCTTAAGGAATTAGTATTTTAACCATGAAACATAGATGAATTTGTGAGTTTTAAGCATGAAAATAAGCCTAAATAACACTGTACAGCAGTGTATAACAAAGAAAAAACATCACACATAATTTTTACACAGTAGGCATGATGAGGCAGTTCACCCCTCCTGGGCTACATCTGCTGGTCCAACTCCCAATGGCATGTCCCTCTTTGTCATTATGCTCAAAATTGAAAATTCATGTGTTTACAAGCCTCTAATGGTTGTTTTCTCTGCACCTGTGGCTCCAGAATGCTCAAATTAGTCTAGGTAGACTCTTGTTTCACCCAAGTTGGTCGAAAATTGACCTCCCAAAGCCTTTTCCCAATCTTAGCTAGAAATCCTCCACTAATTATGGAGAACTGCAGTTAGTTTGGCATAAATCCCAAAAAATGGTGGTGCGCTAAAGACTCCGCTAGAATTAACCATTTGTAATAAAGTCTAATGTTTAGGGTGGGGTGGTCACAAGCCGACCCCCCGCCTTAAACCATGCAGTTTACGATTTTAAAACTTCGCAGCAATGGCGCGGGACTCGGAGGCAACATTGTTCTGAAAACTGTTTGAATCAATCGTCGCTTAATTCCGTCATGTGACAGGTCAACCCGACCCGAATGCTATGGTTTGAACTTCCGAAAACCATGGCATTCATTGCCATATAAACTACGCATGTGACCGTTATGGATTTTTCATCAGAGGTTAAGGGTTAATGAAACTGTCGCATTAAAATTATGTCACGGTGTTACATGTGTTGGCTTGAGGGGTCTTGACCCAGGTTCAGAGGTGAAGATTTGCCAAAAAACCCCTATACTACTGGCCCTTTCGGCAATGACCTACTTTCGCAGGTCAAGGTCTCACTCGAAGTAGTATGGGAGGGTGTTGGAACTAGGGTTCCGCACCCTGGGAGAGAGTAGGTAATTAAGGCAGATCTTCGTTGAACTATCAGGTTCACACAGAACGGGTTTATTATCAGGATTTAACAGTATAATCAACATATAACCATAAAAAAGCTAATACCATTAACTGATCCGATCAATACATTCTCATCCACGTGCGCATCGGCAATTACCATCGTAGAACATTATAATCACAGCTAATTCATAGATCACAGATACATTCACAACTTAAATCAATAACATAGATGTACTCTAGTAATAAACACGATCAATCCAGATATCACAAGATATTTTGCATTCTTTAGTATCCAAAAAACCCAATTACAACCCAAGACACAGCCTGCGCACACAGCCAGCGGGGTCCGCACACAACAGGACTGAGGATCTCTGCGCACACAGCCAGTAGGAGTCCTTACCCAAAACAACCCAAGACAGATCTCAACAATTCGTATGCAACATCAATCCTACTTCTTCTTACCTACTAGACCCAACTATTTATTTACTTATATCATCGTAGCCTTTGCTATTCAATGGTTCACAAACCGTGGTTTGCAAACCCTAGGTTTACCCTTTAACCCATTACAAAACATTTGGGGCTTTGACCTGCCCCAAAACCCCTACGCAAGACCAAATATTACAAAATTATATCAAAAACACAGCTTAGGGAACCCCGTTCCAATAGGCCCCCAACACAATCTTGTGACTCGTCTCGAGTCATAGCGGTAATGGGGTTTGCATCTTCGCCTAAAGCTACTTGATTGCATTGACCAGAGGGGGCATCACTCCTTCGCTCTACCCAACAACATTTTGTGCAATATCCACCAACTTCTGCGAAGTTTGACCTTCAATGGTAGCAGTGACACTTTCCAGGGTCTGGTTTAGTTGTTTAACTGCAACATCCACTTCCTAAGATAGCTTGGGGGCTTCATCGTCCCATGGCTTGAGGTGGTCACTGAGAACCTTCTTTTTGTGGCGGAGCTCTTCGACGTCATCTCTAAGTGCATGACTAGTATGCAATCGTGCTAGGCGTTGAGCTGGGATCAAAGTGAACATAGTAGCTTCCAGCTGCTCAAACTCTTCCTCCTTCTGGCGCAGCTCTTGATTAAATTCGCACAGGAGAGGATTGCTCTGCACCTTAGACTATAACTACATAGTTGTCTCCAACAATTCTGCACCCTGAGCAATCTAAGCTATAATGGGACCATTTGTTGCCTTGAGGGGTCCTGACCCAGGCTCAGAGGTTAAGGTTTTCCAACAAACTCCTATACTGTTGGCCCTTTCGGAAATGACCTACTTTCGCAGGTCAAGGTCTCACCCGAAGTAGTATGGGAGGGTGCTGGAACCAGATTTCCGCACCCTGGGAGAGAGTAGGTAATTAAGGCAAATCTTCGTTGAAATATCAGGTTCACACAGAATGGGTTTATTATCAGGATTTAACAGTATAATCAACATATAACCATAACAAAGCTACTACAATTAACAGATCTGATTAATACGTTCGCATCCACGTGCGCATCAACAATTACCATCACAAAACATTATAATCACAGCTAATTCATAGTTCACAGATACATTCGCAGCTTAAATCAATAACACAAATGTACTCCATTAATAAACACGATCAGTCCAGATATCACAAGATACTTCAAATATATTATGCATTCATTAGTATCCAAAAAACCCAATTACAACCCAAGACACAGCCCATGCACACAGCTAGCGGGGTCCGCACACAGTAGGACTGAGGATCTCAGGGCACATAGCTAGCAGGAGTCCTTACGCAAAACAACCCAAGACAAATCTCAATAGTTCATACACAGCATCAATCCTACTTCTTCTTACCTACTAGACCCAACTATCTATCTACTTATATCATCATAGCATTTGTTATCCGATGGTTCGCAAACTGTGGTTTGCGGACACTAGGTTTACCCTTTAACCCATTACAAAGCATTGGGGGCTTTGACCCGCCCCAAAACCCCTATGCATGACCAACTATTACAAAATTATATAAAAAACGCAGCTTAGGGAACCCCGTTCCAACAACATGTGATCACGATCGCCAAAAACCGCTGGAGTTTATGTTTGTTATAACCGTTGGAGTTTACGTTTGTTATAACCGTCGATTGAAGAATTGTTTGATGTTGCGGTTTAGAACATCACGTGATCACATATAATGGGGCCGCCAGCGGGTTGGAACAGCTGGCAGTCCCCCCCCCCTCAAACTTGAAACATTTAACACTTTAAATTAATGCGACAAACTATACAGGTAAGGAACAAAGTATAGGAGAGACAATAGAAGTCTTGGCGTGTAGGCCGGAGGTCGTGGGGTCAACCCCCTCGACTCCACCAAAATTTTGATACCCATCCAATGGTGCCACTTAAAACCTGTACATCTCCATCCAACGGTCCATAAACAAACTTCATACAACCAAATCAATGGCCTAGAATTAGCTACATGGCATGATCCAATTGGTTATGAGAAAAGGGAATATTCCCAGTATATACCACCTACTGATTGTACGTGCATGTTGACTGGGCATCCCAGTCACCCAGTCACAAAAAATTTAGTTGTTTATGAAAACGAACAAAACGCGATATCTTCCTCATACAACATCGGTTTTTCGAACCGTTCGTGGCGCCATAATCGCAACGACGAGACCTTTCGGTTCGCTCAATTTTGGTACAGTTTCAAGCACTTTAAATTTTGAGAAAAACACGTGATCTCCTTATCACACCTCCCCATTGGGAATCTTTTGGACCCCAAAAGACTTTAATTGCCTGTTCAGAATATGAGGGTACAACTCCCTCACCTTTTTCACTTCCATCCACCTTGCCTTACTTGGTTTTATTCCCTTGAGCCCAATTCTAAGATAATCGACACTTCCCCTCTTAGAAGTGTGTGTCCTCCTATCAAGGATGGTATCCTCCTTGAACTCATCCAGAAATTCTGGCGAGAAATCTTCTATAAATGGCAGTTGAATATCACTCCCTTGATCATCAATCAAAGGAGGCTCATACAAACGTAAATTCTCCATATTGACAACGGAATACATTTGCATATATGAAGGCAAGTCAAGTTGAAATGCATTATTACCAACTTATTTGATGATCTTGAATGGACCATAGTGAATGGACTTGATCTTTTTACCTTCTCCTTGCATCCTTTTTTTGCTTATGTGCAACCATACTTCATCTCCTTCTTGAAACTTGTGATCAACTCTATGCTTGTCATGCCTCTCCTTGTATTTGCTTTGACTCTTCTCAAGTTTTTCTTGAACTTGTTGACTAATAATTTGAATTTTCTCAATGAAATATGGAGCCTTGTCAATATCACTATGCCCATCAATTGCAACATCCTTCTCAAAGATGAAGTCTAATGAAGATTTCGGAAAATACCCAAAGAAGGCTTCAAAAGGTGAAGTGTTTGTAGAAGAGTGCTTGGCCCGGTTGTAAGCATGTTGAATGTAATGCAGTTGTTCATTCCACAACTTGGGATGTTTGCTGCAATATCCTCTCAATAGATGCACAACGGTTCTATTCACCACCTCGGTTTGGCCATCAATTTGCGGATGAAAAGCAATACTCTTTTTCAACTTTGTGTCCATCATCTTCCAAAGATTGGACCAAAAATTCCCAACAAACCTGTAATCCCTGTCACTAACAATAGAAGTTGGAAAACCATAATGAACCCATACATGTTGAAAAAAAAGTTCAGTAGTTTGTTCAATAGTAATGGTTTTCTTACATGGCATAAGTATACACATTTTACTGAATCTATCCACAACTACATAAAGATAATCATGATGTTTTATTGACATAGGTAGACCTCCAAAAAAGTCCATGGAGACACTCTCCATGGCCTTGATGGTACCGGTAGTGGCGTGTACAACCCAAGCTTCCTATTGTTAGGCTTGATTGTTGCACACATAGAACAAACTCTTATAAAACGTGACACACTATCTATCATGCGAGGCCAATAGCAATACCTTTGTAGATGCCCCACTGTTTTCCTTGCCCCAAAGTGTCCAGCAATAAGAGACGCATGAGCCTCTCTCATGACACTAAATCTCTCTCCTTGTGGTATACACAGCTTGCCCAAATGAAACAACAAATTGTTATGCATGTGATAATCATTTTCCTCAACTTTATTCCCTTTACGCAAACTAGCATACACATCTTGAAAATCAGCATTAGATGCATACTGTTCTATGTAACTCTCATGTATAATAGATTCATTTTTAAGTAAAGAAGAAGCACTTGTAATTGGCCTTGAAAGCATATCAACAAATTTATTGAAAATACCTTTCTTGTACCTGTTATGAAGGTAAATCCTCTCTACGGACATAGACGATACCTGTAGCCCTAGGGTGGTTTTAGTAACAAAAGGACACACTAAAGTGTTTCTTCCTAGTTGATGAATGAACAAAAACAAGGTAGATTGACCTACCTTGAATCCAACGTTATCGTCGTTGCAGAAAGAGTAGTGGCCTCTCGCTCCTGCTTTGGCAAATCACAATCCGTTCGCTATTACGCTCAGACACCTGCACATAAGACAAAGAACAAGAACAACACATGACATAATAGTTTCACTCATAACTATTAGCCATTCAAAGAGGGCTAAACATATCACATCAAATAAACATCATAACACAATAGTGGAACCAAACAGTAGTCATGTATATAAATGAATAGAAGGAAGAGTACAATCGATGCTTTGACGTCGCAGTCTCCTCCAGCGGGGTTTAGGCGAAGCACGTCTCAAATGTTGGTAAGGGAATTCGGACTCAAGCTCTCTCAGAAGTCTTCAACTCGAGCTCTCTTAACATAATCCTTCTTATTCTATCTTCTCTAAAAGTTTAGCTATAATATGTATAATTCTCCCAGTTCAGCTAGCTTCTACTAAAAGAGATAGTTTATTTTATAGAGGAAAAGGGGGAGGTTGGGATCCCTACAAAGGTGGGAGGGAGTCCTAACCTTTAGGAGAGTTCCAAGGGAGGTGGAAACTACTAACTAAAGGAAGGATTCCGTGGTTGTTTCAGTTCAACCACTCCCAATGACTCATCCCCGAGGTGGTTGGAATGGAACCACCACCTCTATTTTAAAAAAAACATTCCATAAACAGCTTGGTGCGGGTGTCTAACTGGCACAGAGAGCCAATGGGCGCAGGCGCAGTGTTAAATTTCTCTGTCGGCGTGAGGGTGTAACTGACTACTCGCGCCAAGGCAAAAATAGGGATTTTTACAGCTCTGCTCGGGGAAATGTCAATAAGAAGAATGTTTCTCTCATCAAAAGGGATGCAAGGATGGTATTTTCAAAGCATGACACTGCTCTTTGGTCACAGAAACGACCCTCCAATGTGGAAGTCGGGGATTGCAAGGACAGTGAAAAATGTTGTGTAATAGATGCCCCCTAAAGCATGAAGTCTGAGAGAGAGGGAGGGGTGAAATGCTTTATGAGAACGCGTTCGAACCAAACACCGTTGTCGGAAGACTTGTAATTACAAATACAACTGATATCTATGATACATGAATCATGTGGCATGGGCGCAGCCATCCATAATAGAGTATACAAAAACTGAGATTTGAGGTATGGACACAACCATCCAGCAGGAAGGATCAATAAATAGACTCAGGCATGGTCGCAGCCATCCAATCAAGAGAGTCATGCAATAAGGTACAATAATAATCCACAAAAATCCGCAGCTGGGAGTTTATCAAACAAAACCCAGGGTCTTGCGCTCCATCTCGACCTGAACAAGTACAATTTCAAGCATGCGAATATATGAGCTGAAGTCGAACATGCAGGAAAATCGTCTGAATAACAGCCAATGATGAAAGTCATTAACAAACGCGAGAGAAACCACCAATGATGACTATGGCCCTCAAGGTACGAAAGGTACAATCTACGGAATGTGAACAATAATCTGACGTCGAACATCCGTAGAATCATTTGATCGAAGGCCAATGATGTGAACCTTGCATCGAATGTGAAAAACCTGCCATTGAGGCATGCATGCTCCAAGGTACCAGAAGGGAGTCTCTAGATCAAATTCATAGATAATGAGCTGAAGTCGACAGGAAGTGACTTGGTCGAAGGAGGGCCATAATGTTTCCCACATCATCAACACGAGACAGAGGAACATGATGAAAGTGGATCAAGACCAATCGAAGATCAGAGAAAGGTTAACAACTACAGAGGCAAACTTCTCTTGAACATATCAACAACACGACACTGGATTTGGCAGTATTTGACATCAAAGGATTTGAAGTCATGATGACGTGGAAAATAGCAAATGGGAGGTCAAAAGAGATTACCCAAACCCATGGAGGCAAAAAATGACGAAATGAGATGTCCCCAACCTGACACAAATGCAGACAAGTGCCATGTTCAAGAGCGATATACTACCAAAATAACTAAAACTTGGTTCCATTTCCCCCCACCATTTATGGCGAGTACCCCAATTATTTTTAAAACAAGCTTGAAGGGGATAGCATATGCTTGCACTGTAAATTTTTCCTTCGGACAAATCCAACCTAGTGCATTTTATGAGCCCTAAGAAGGAGGAACTCGAATGACGTCGTGATGACGAAGTCTGATGTCATCAGGGTTTAACGAGTCTGACAAAGGAAGAACTCAACATCTTTTCATATTTAGAGAGTTTGAAAAGAAGGCAGAAAATAAAACTCTAACAGGTCCTTTTCGTAGGTAGTCTCACGGATCCGAAAAGGTAGAAAACTGTGTCTGAGAGAACCTCTTATTCGTGATAGGCTAAGGTATTCCTTTTTCGTAAATAATCCATCCCAGCCCGAAAAAGGGTTAAACGTATACTAGGTAGATATCGTTTCGTAGCCATTTAATGAGTTCAAAACAACAAGAATCTCGACAATATTTTCAATTTTAGAGAGCCAGAAAAGAGCTAAAAGATGACTCCAATAGGGACTTTTTCATGTTTTTACCGAGTCTAAAAAAGTATATAACTCGTTACTTCATCATTGTCGCATGAAAAACCTATTGCTGCACAAGGGACATGTGTAAAACCCATTTCTCGAAAATAATATAATAAAATAATCGAAAAACATGTCTTAAAACCTAATTAGGGTTGTGAAAAAGTTATAAAATGCCAAAAATGGTAAGAATAATTACTTTCACTTTTTACCTCTTGTGGAGCAATAGTTACCTATTTCACTGTGCAATCTTGAGGCGACGATAGCGGCCAATCCAGCGGACCAATCGCAAATCCGTCAACTCCAGGTAAGAGTCGAGATCCCTCTCGTCATTTTAAGTAATTTCTTACTACCTGCAATTTTCAATTTCAAATTTTGGGGGAGGAAATGAAAAAAGTAGGACTTGGCGATTGGCGCGGGTTTTGGGCACGGAGTTGCGCAAACCACCTGATTTTTTACACTAGGGCGCGCCAACAGCGCAAACCATTTCTAGACAAAAATGCTGATCAAATACCCCAATTATTCACAAATTTAAGATTCAAAATTGACTAATACCACTCATATGAATGTGTTTGCAGGCAGAAAGAAGCAAAATGGTCATTGAATGAAAGAAAGGGAACACAACGAAGAAGACGAGCTGGCCATGGAAAATGAGGGAGTCATGGAAGCTCTCAGAAACTGTGGTCTAAAAAGATTCTTCCTAACGCCATGTCTCCGAGCCCAACCAGAGTTATTACAGTATCTGGCCAACATATGGGACGAAACTCAAGAGAAGTTCATCTGACGGGATCAAGAACTTGAGATTGATGTCTCTGACGTGTATTTCATCACAGGATTATCACGGAGGGGAGAAACACCAATCCTAACTGGCACCCGGCCCTGCATGGAAAACATGACCATGGTGATAGACAGGGTATGTCCAGGAGCACGGAAGGGATCAGGTAGTGGGAAAGTTGACACTCAAACTATCCCAGATTTGACACTACGAGTGGCGCTACATACCATCACACGAGCTGCGGGGTCACAAGCACCACACGAAGCAACAAAGACAAAATTGATTCTTGCTGTAGACTGCATGGCACCGACCATCTACAACTGGGCAGAGGCCGTGACAATAAACATGAAGCGCCAACTAACAAAATGCAAGAAGTCCAAATTGAAACAATTTGGTTATGGATCTATTTTGGTATCGTTCTTCTTAGAACGACTACCCATTTTTCAGCGATAGGAGGTCATAGCCCCGACACCACCAACGAGAGAACCACGGATGGCTTGATGGGCCGCTCTGATGCGAAGGGTAGGGGCGGTCAGCAGATGTCCTGGAGACCTGAATTCTTTGATTGGTTCCACCGATAATTGATTGTCGTGGAGGACTGGCCCTACTCTGGTACATATTTCACTGATGATTCGAACCTCCCACTCCTGAAGGGAGAAGATTGGGATGAAGATTTGGGTGAGACTCATTTTTTAAGTTTAATGAGTATTATGATTTTATTTATTTATTTATGCATGTTCTGACATTAAATCCATGTAATTGCAGACGTTGGCCCAGAGAGACCTGTCGGCATGTCACCGATAGCGAGGCAAATCCCTCGCGATTTCGACCCTCAAGGCAAGGGTGGCGAGGAAGATGAGATA
Source organism: Pinus albicaulis (assembly GCA_034641835.2). Lineage (NCBI taxonomy): Eukaryota > Viridiplantae > Streptophyta > Pinopsida > Pinales > Pinaceae > Pinus > Pinus albicaulis. Next base: position 750,888,110 of record CM076580.1, read on the forward strand.
GTGCGCAACCTGGAGGGGATCACATGAGGAGTCCCGGATTATGCACGTTTAGACGATGTTCCTCACGCCTACCAGAGACATATCGTAGGGGTGCCTAGCCAAATTCACCGCTTTCTGAGGCGGCTAGTACATGCAATGACATGTTATCATGAGCTCCATGTTGATTAGGCACCTAGGTTTTATTTTATCTGCATATTTGAGAGACATGATGTCTCGAGATGTAACAGAAACATACATATATTTTTTGAAGTTATGATGCACATAAGTTGCAAACATGCGATATATATATATACATCTATTTCCATACATGGATCTTTTACATATGATGATGCTTTTACAAATTACGCAAATGTCTATCTAATACAATGTTAGCCATTGTATCAGTTAATGTGTTCATTTCTCTAGGAATATGTTGATAGGTAATAAAATCAAAATGTCTTTCCAACAAACAAATACGTAAATACAATCTCAGAATGTGCGGATTTCTAACTGAATAATAATTATTGAGTTGCAAAACGACAAGCTATGAATATAGATTTACAAGTAATGCGTGTATGTCGAGGTTGATCGCCTCGGTTAATAGCTCAATGATAGTGCTATATTCAGCGACATTTTTTGTAGTTCGTCCTAGACAAATACCTTGCAGATCTATCAACTCACCAGCAGGATCATAAATTACCCAGGCTGCCAAAGACAAATTCCTGGTACTGCAGTACCATCCGCGAAACCAACATAAGGGGCAATAGACATATGCACAATAAGCAAGACCCAATAAGCAAGAAAACGCTCACAAAGCACACCAAACCAAAAAACATGTGAAAAAATGAAAACAACATCTATGTACACCTATTACGCATGAATGACTCATGCATAATATTTTTTGAGATACAACCCATTTCTGGGTTGTTCAAGAGGATGACCTTCGTAGTCAATTAGCTCATAGGCCCCATTTTGCAACACACATTTAACAATGTAGGGCCCATGCCACATAGGTTGAAATTTGTCTGCCCCCAGTTATCACGAACTTGGTCATACAGGAGGACGAGATCTCCTTCAACAAAAGAACGAGGGGAAACTGACTGATCAAAATGAGCTTTGACCCGCTTTTTCTGTGCTTCAATAACGAGAGCAACAAAGCGGCGGGTTTCATCCAACTTTTCTAAATAAAGGAGACGCTCTTCTTTTGATGAAGTATTCGACAGTAATTCAATATCCAACTTGAGCGAAGGTATTTCACATTCAATCGGGAGAGTAGCTTCCAGGCCATAAACCAACTGGAAAGGAGTGAACCCGGTTGCGTTCTTAACTGAGGTTCAGTAAGCCCAAAGAGCCGAAAATAACATGAGATGCCAATTTGATTTGTGGATCCCAATCGTATGTTGAAGCATCGTGACAAGAAATTTGTTCACAGCTTCAACCTGGCCATTGGCTTGAGGGTAGTACGGCGTTGAGCTGTCGTGAGGCAGACCCAACTTAGAAGTAAACTTCGCCACCATATAATACCGAAAATGGAAACCATGATCAGTAACGATGGCTTGAGGGACACTAAACCTAGCAATAATGTGATTGAATATGAACTGAGCAGTTGTCTTACCGTCAGCGGCAAGTGTAGGCATTGCTTCGGTCCATTTGGTGAAGTAGTCCATGGCTACAATAATATAAGCATGCCCCCCGGCCGAGTGAGGGGTACACGTCATAAAATCGATGCCCCACTTTGCAAAGGGACCAACGATAATGACAGGATGAAGAGGAACGGGTGGCGCATGCAATTTGCGTTGATAAATCTGAAAATCATGGCATTTACGAACTGTGACAATACAGTCTTTGACATTTACGAACTGTGACAATACAGTCTTTGAAAATAGAAGGCCAAAAATAACCAGCATGAAGAATCTTCTGTGCAGTAGCATAACTAGACATGTGACCACCACAGGCGCCACTATGATAATCATTCAAAGCTTTCTCGACTTCCTTGAGAGTCAAACATCGTCGGAGAATGGAATCGACTCCAACACGATAGAGAGTATCTCTAATGATACGATAAGGTTGCGACTGATGGCAGATGTGTCAGCGGGCATCCTTCGTCAACTTAGATCCAAAAGATGAAGTTTGGAGATAGACGATGATATCACCGTACCAAGGATCGAGGGTGCTAATCAAGAAAAGCGAAATATCTGGAATGAATTCCTCAAAACGAGAAGGAGCGGAGTCGGAAGGGAGAGAATAGATTAAATCAACAAAGACCAATGATTTCTTAGACTTGGCAGCAGTAAATTCCAAATCAAAATCTTGGAGGATAACAATCCAATTTTGAGTATTCTCCCCCCAGCAATTGTCGAGACAATATGTAGGTCATGGGGTTGCATTCAGAAATCAACGTCACTTTACGCAAAAGAATGTAATGATGAAAATGTTGAACAACTTGAACAACAGCCAATGCTAACTTCTCAACATGGGCATAATGTGTTTCGGGGTCGAGAAGGTTATGAGAAAATTAATAAATAACATGATCATGACTGTCATCATCATCTTGTACCAAAACCATGGTAATCGTGTTGAAAGCGGCAGCTAAATAAAGGGAAAAATCACGATAATAATTTGGAGGGCGGATGAGAGGAGCATTGACCAACAATTTTTTCAATGAATCGAAAGGTTTCTGAGCGATCTCATCCTAGTAAAAAGGAACGCCCTGCTTTAACAATCGTGTGAATCCTTTAGCTACTTCGACATAGTTAGGTATAAAACGGCGTAGAAAATTAGCTTTCCCTTGTAAACTTTGCAACTGATGCAATGAGGAAGGAGAGGGGAGATTGATAATAGCCTCAACCTTAAGAGGATCTAGGCAAATCCCGTCTTTGAAAACGATACACCCTAAGAGTCTACCAGAATTGACGCAGAAGACACACTTATGCGGATTAAGCCGAATGTTATAGTGTCTACAACGAACAAAAATCTGATGAAGATGGTCAGGATGGTCCCTACACTTAGCTGAATGAGCCGAAAGGTCATCCAGATAAGGCTGAATGATGTGGCAAATATCATTAAAGGAATAAGACGTCGCGCGCTTAAATGTAGCCCCGACATTCTTCAAACCAAAAGGAAGCTTCTTATATGCAAAGGTACCCCAAGGAAAAATGAAGACAACGTTGTGTTGATCAATCAGGAGAATTTTGATCTGATTATAACCCGAAAAATCGTCCATAAGGGAAAAATATCGCTCCCGGTACAATCGTCAATGATTTGATCGATGAAAGGTGTAGGATAATTATCCTTAGGACAAGCTCGATTGATATCACGATAGTCAACACATACACGAATAGTGCCCTGTTTCTTGTCGACAGGAACAATATTAGAGACCCATTCTGTCAATGGGATCGGATAAATGAAACCAGCTTTTAGAATATTTTCCACTTCGGCCTTAATGGAAGCATCTTTCCTAAGATGCACCGGATGAAGACGTTGACGAACAAGTTTCGAACCGGGGTAAGTAGGAATTTCATGTACCACGATGCTAGGATTAATGATGGGCATTTGTTCATAGGACCATGCAAAGACATCACATAATTCGCGAAAAAAGGCTAGTATAGACTTGCACTTCATCCGAAGAACAACTAACCCCAATATGGATGTTCTCGACGATTCCCGGTTTAATGGAAATGTCGATAGGCATCGTCTAAGTAATGTTACTCAATTTACCTTCCGAAAAAACCTCATGGACCTGAACAGGTGTTTGAAGCGGAGGATAAGGAACTTGAGAAGCAAAGCGCTCAAGACAGGTAAACATGGCCTCGAGGCTTGGTAAAAACGAGGAACGATGATGACCATCGTCCCACGGTAGATTGTTGAGAGACAGGGTTTCCACGATAGCCTCATCAGAAGGAAACACTTCTTTCAAAGGATCCAATGAATCAAAAGCACCAAGCCAAGGGGATTGAGAATAAATGTCAAGAGTCACGCTCAAAGGAGCAGAATCAGAGGACGGAGTGTCTGATGCAGCAATGAGTTCACAATAATAAATTTCAATCGGACTTAACAGCATTGAATCTCCTAAAATCGATCTGTTCAAAAGAAGGGATAACCTGGGGGTCATTGGTTCGAGAAATCATGTTGACCTGAACAATATTTGGTGGTGGAAGAGGGAAAACACCCATGAGGGCAGGATCCTTGAAAAGGTCCGGCCCCACGCTCTCGTAGGGAGTAGGGATCTTGTCCACATACGGAACATTTTTCTCAGAAGAAGAAGTGAAAAAAGACAACTGATCGACAGTGATAATCTTTCCCTCGTGTGGAAATTTCAAAACACGAAAGAGAGTGAATGGAACACATAGCATGGCGTGAGTCCAACTGCGTCTGAGGAGAAGATTATAATTGAGTTTTGCATCAACGACTTCGACCTCGACATTGAATGTCTTCCCTTCTAATGTGATCGGTAAACTAGCGAGAACACCAAGAGGTTTGGAATCTCTTCCATAAAATGCTTCGAGGGAATTAGGTGACGAAGTGAGAGTTGGAGAACCAATGGCTTTCCAACAAGTAGATGACATAACATAGTTAGATGCACCCTCGTTCATGATTTCCCGGTGAATATTCAAACCATTAATACCAACTTGAATGATGAGCGCAATTTGGTGTGGGAGTCGTGGGACGAAATTATCTAAATCGAAAGTGAGAAGGCTAGTGTCGGCAGGATCGACCCCACCTATCGCAGATAGCAAATCCTTCCGTTGCGACGGAAAACTCTGAATTACTTGTAATGAAGACATCGCGGATGGTGCCTCAGCCAAATCCTCAACAATACTGTAATGCTGAGCGGCACGGACATTATGATTGTACGAAGACTTACGGAGAACACCTTTGGAAGGCGGTTGAACAACGGATTCGGCGCTAGGCCGTTCAATCTCAAGAGAGCCAGAAACAGGAGGAGGAGGAGGACCATCATCGATCTCTTTCCCTGCTGCCTGACGTGAACCAGAATAATCTTTCGATCAAGTAGCAATATAAACGGGTGCATAATCGTTCATCATGAACACTTGCGAACCAGATGGAGCAGAGGACTGAGGGTGCTCTACCATCTGGGTCTACTGAGGGAAAGGTTCTTTAAGAACGGCCGGAGCTCCTTGGGTGCCTTTGAGCAATCGACTCACTTCAGACTGTCGAGGACAGTCCTTGGTGAAGTGCTCATCATCACAAACCAAACAAGGATACTTCAGTTTGCGTTGAGAACTATCAACAGAACGAGGTTTTGGAGAATAATGTTTCGGGGTATCGGCTTTGGACTTACCTTTACCCTTCTTATTACCTTTGGAAGTGTTATCTGTAAGATTGGCCTAAACAACATTCACTTCTGTGGGTTTTCCAAAATTCGAAGTTGACTGAGAAGCTACATTATTGGAAGAAGTAGACTTCCGCTTCTCAGAGTTAGATGAAGGAGACTTCTAAGAAGTCTGCGATACAGAACCAATAATACCATCAATGGATGCAGTCACTTGTGGTTTAGAAGTTCCAGGTCGAGGAGCATTAGGCAAGATATCATATAATGCGCCAGACTGAGAGTACATGAGATCAAGGTACTGGCTTGTTCCTCGGTTACACATGCCCCCATAACTATGTCTTTGGAAATCTGATTGACAAAGGAGGTAGTGAACCAATGAGTCAGAAGCTGATCATGTATCTCAAATTTGATCATGCGACGACGACGCCGCCACTCATGAATATGATCCGAGATATGAGTAGCTCGGTCCTATTTCAATGAAATGAGGAGATGCATCTCGGTCTCATAGCGGATCGGTAATTGAAAATGTGTAATGAATTCCATGGCCAAAGAATTGAAATCTTGGAAAACTCCACAAGATAGCTCAATGTACCACTCTGCAGCGGCACCAATAAGAGTTCGTTGGAAAAGACGGAGACGAATATAATCATCAACCCAAGAGTTATAAGAACACCACAAGTGGTAAGTCGTAACATGCGTTTGGGGGTCTTCACCAGGTTTACCCTCAAATTTAGGACAATCACCAGGATTATTGGTCAAAACTAGAGGCCAATATGGATTATGAAGAATAGGATCATTTGTCAACTTCGAAACATTGGATAATTCCAACGTAGCAAGAAATGGTAATTGAGTATTAAAAGTCATTAGAGCTCTTTGATAAGGACCTGTGTGTACATTCCACCCAGTTTGAGCGGGATTTTGTCCCCATACATTATGTCCTGAAGGATTCGGATCATAGGGATTAAAAACAGGATAATTCGGTTGATACTGGGATTGAGGACCATGATACTGAGTTGAAGCAAACCACTGAGGTCCTTGCTAAGTAGCATAAGGATTCTATTGCGGAATGTAAGTATGACTTTGAGGTTGCTGATACATAGGTTTATTTTGAGGGTTAGGAATTTGAGGTGCGCTATATACCGGTTGATATGAAGCTTGAGGGTAATAAGCACCTTGCAGTTGCACAAGTTGACCTTGCAGAGTAGGTTGAGCAGTCTATTGAGCAGGGTAAACAGGTAAAAATGGCTGCGGAAATGAAGGAATCTGCTGGTGGGCAGGTTGCAACGGCTGCTGAGCTGGTTGAACCAGCTGTTGAAATGGTTGTTGAGGGCCACTAGGTTGACCTTGTGGGAAAGGTTGGCCTGATGGTTGCGACAGACCAGGTTGACCCGAAGAAGGACCAAAGGGTTGTCCTGGTTGCACAATATTTGGGCCATATTGAATGTGCAGCTGTGATTGAGGTGCAACAGGTTGTCCCTGTGACGGATAATTTTTCCCCCCAGGACCGAAAGATGATCCCGGTTGATTTAACGATTGACCCGAGAGACCAGAGGGTTGTCCATGTTGGACCAAAGGTTGTCCTTGTGGACCAGAAGTAGGGCCCTGCTGCGCTAAAGGTTGTCCCTAAGAGGGTTGTCCTTGTAAGCCAGAGGGTTTCACAGGAAGAGTAGGTCCCAAATGAGTAACAATATGATAAGGATCATAAATAGCCTGATAAGGATCAATAGGAGGAAAATAGACCGGATTACCATACACATCATAATGGTGCGAGTAGATATATACAGGATTACCGACATCATCATAGTGATGGAATCGAGGATTAGCAGGAGCCTGAGACTACTAAGAACCCTGAGAATTCTGCTGCTGAACAACCAAAAGATATTCTTCGAAAGTAAGAACACCGGGAATCATAGGAGTAGTGGAAACTAAACTAGAAGCCACACAAACCATTGGTTGAACTGGAATAGATGTGACAGTAACTGACAAACCAAGAGTCAAAGGTGATAGCCCCAACGAAGGTAGGACCGAACTTGGAGGAGGATTTACTGTACTGGATTGTGCAATGGAGGCAATGCCAGACATAATTTGACTCAAAGACCTATATCCAAGCAGAAGTGAGATCGATGGTGGTGAAGATTGGGTGGAGGCACGAGAGAGATCTTCAAGAAAGAGTTGATATTCCCCTGTGGAAACGAGCATTCCTTCACTGCCAACAGAACAAGAGGAATCCATATTTGAGTCTAATGTAAAATCTTCTAAAAGATTACGGGGACTAGGAGGTACCGCAGTAGTAACAAAAGGCAATCTAGACGTAAGAGGAGGAAACTCTCCTTCCCCAAAACCAGACCAAGCACTTGAAGGAGGCCAATGGAACTCAACTGGCTTGCCAAGCGAAGATCGAGTATCAAGGGGTTGGATAGATGGAAGAATAGGCCGCGAGAACTCAACAGACCTAGTGGACTAAGGGGTTTCGAAAGAAACGTCCGGAAAATAACTACCACTAGGAGGCAGTGAGGACGACGAAACTGGATGTTCCGCCACTTTGATTGTATATCAGAACAAGAAAGAAAAGAGATAACTAATCGAAGGTGCCAAAACAAGAACCAAAGAAATCAATCAGGCCAAGCATGAAACTTCTAATGGGCGTGTGATCGTAGGTGATTAAATTTATAACTTTGAAACCAAAATTCACTATTTCATGTTTTAAGAGTCGAGAAACAGGAAAAAGATGACTCTAGTCACTTTCAATTTGAAACGAGTGTGAAAGGACAAGTGCTCGATGATCTCTTCTCTTGTTTAAAGAGTCACGAAAAGATCGAAATGACTTCTCAAGAATTATAAGCAATAGGGTGTACCAGGGTTCCGTGAACTGCCATATACAACTTGGTGATCAAATGAAACAAAAATGACCAAGGACTTGACGTATGTGCAGGTAGTCTCCCCGAATGTTGTTTTGGGTGTATCACGGTTACAAGGTGACAAACTCGACTTCCTATGGATAAAAAGATTGCAACCTAGAGGGGTCTCCCTTTATATACGCGACGGTACGGGGAGCACAAGTCCGTACTGGCGTTGTCTGAAGCCAACAAGCGAGCGACAGGTACTAGGTTTTAAGACGTCGAAACACGTCTCTAGCCTAAACCACTAGAAATATTGCGTTAGGTTTCAATGTTGCCTTAGGTTCATTGAGTAAATTTTAAAGTTAATCTTGAATTAGGTTTCAATTTTCAGGCCCTATCGAATTTGGAGCTCAACTTCCTAAATGCAAACTATATGCAAATGAACATCATTTCAATTCGATGAATGCTAGTTATAAGAAGGATAGAAATTTTTCAAACAAGAAAGTAAGGAAATTATGAGAAGAAACTTCTAATTCCCTTAATGAAATCAATTGAAAATGAAATTCCTTCCTAAATTGACAAATGTTAGTTATGTAAATGAACGTTTCACTTTCAATACAATAAAAGAATGCAAAGATATTTTTTGATTTTTCAATGAAATAAAGCACACAACGTACTAATTCAATGGAAAACAAAATAAACACTAGTTTGAGTTTTGCGAATGTAAGGTTTTGAAATTGAATGACTCAACCAAAGTGAAACAGACACAAAAACATGCAAGCTAATGGAGCAAACTTTCCATTGAAAAAGAGAGTTTCCCAAAGCTACCCAAACAAGCAAAGTAATCGATGCTCAAAGTATTGAAGAAGAAGGACTAATCGAAAAACGAAAAGACCATTCAATCAACAAAACAAAAGGATGAAGAAAAACTCAGTCTAATGACCTGAAACAAGACTGATAACAATCAAAGAGACTTGTTCTCGAACAGAAGGCTTGGTGTGCAAGAACACCTAGAAACCCTAAGGTCTTAAATGACATCGACAAGAAAATGGACAAACGACTGAGGGAAACAAGTCTACAATAGTCAACACAATCTGAAAGGCTTAAACGCACTAAAAATTAACCTAGAAGCAAGAACAAATGACCAAAATACTCATTAAGGAGATCAAACCAAAACCTACAGGGGTTGGCACGACTGTAAGGCTGTAATCCGCGCCATACAGGGGTTGGCACAAGTGCTAAAAGAGCAGCATGCGCCAATCAACGTGACTATCCAGACAAAAACTGCGCCAAGTTGGATACCGATGGGAAAAAGAGGAAAAACCATAACCTAATGAGTAGAGGTTAACCTTGACACTCTGGAGTTGAACAAAGGATGAAAACTCAGTAAACAAACCAACAAAAAGAGAGATAACTAAACCAAGAATTGAAATTGACCCAACAGGATGAAATGAAAAAATCACAGTGATCCCTAGTGGAGTCGCCAATTTGTTATGAAGGTAAATCCTCTCTGCGGACAGAGACGATCCCTCTAGCCCTAGGGTGGGTCTAGTAACAAAATGACATGCTAAAGTGTTGCTTCCTAGTTGATGAATGAAAAAAAACACGGTAGATTGACCTACCTTGAATCCAACGTTGTTGTCGTTGCAGAAAGAGTAGTGGCCTCTCTCTCCTGCTTTGGCAAATCACAATCCGTTCACTATTACGCTCAGACACCTGCACATAAGACAAAGAACAAGAACAACATATGACATAATAGCCTCACTCATAACTATTAGCCGGTCAAAGAGGGCTAAACATATCGCATCAAATAAACATCATAACATAATAGTGGAACCAAATAGTAGTAATGTATATAAATGAATAGAAGGAAGAGTACAACCGATGCTTTGACGTTGTAGTCTCCTCTAGCGGGGTTCAGGAGAAGCGCGTCTCAAGTGTTGGTCAGGGAATTCAGACTCAAGCTCTCTCAAAAGTCTTCGACTCGAGCTCTCTCAACATAATCCTTCTTATTCTATCTTCTCTAGCAGCTTAGCTATAATATGTATAATTCTCCAAGTTCAGCTATTAAGTCGTTCAGCTAGCTTCTACTAAAATAGATAGTTTCTTTTATAGAGGAAAAGGAGCAGGTTGGGATCCCTACAAAGGTGGGAGGGAGTCATAACCTTTAGGAGAGTTCGAAGGGAGGTGGAAACTACTAACTAAAGGAAGGAGTCTGTGGTTGTTTCAGTTCAACCACTCCCAATGAATCATCCTCGAGGTGGTTGGAATGGAACCTCCGCCTCTATTTTTAAAAAACATTCCATAAACAGCTTGGTACGGGTGTCTAACTGGCAAAGAGCGCCAACGGGCGCAGGCGCAGTGTTAAATTTCTCTGTCGGTGCAAGGGTGTAACTGGCTACTCGTGCCAAGGAAAAAATAGGGATCATTTTTACAGCTCTGCTCAGGGAAATGTCAACAAGAAGAATGTTGCTCTCATCAAAAGGGATGCAAGTATGGTATTTGCAAAGCATGACACTGCTCTTTGGTCACAGAAACGACCCTCCAATATGCGAGTTGGGGATTTCAGGGAAAGTGACAAAATGTTGTGTAACAATACCTTATAACCAAGTGAAACTGTTGAAGAAATCCCATACACCTGAAATGTTGTGATTGCTGCAATTTTGTTTGAAATTGCAAGTATTGTAATGGTTGGTGATCGGTTTGTATAATCGTCTCTTTACGCATCAAGTAGTGTTTCCACTTATTGACGCTTTGTACCAATGCATACAACTCTTTGTGATATGTACAATAATTAGTTACAACACCATTGAATGTTTCAGAATGAAAAGCCATAGGCTTACCATGCTGCAAAAGTACTGCGCCCATGGCATAATCACTAGCATCAGTTTGTATCTCGAATGGCTGTCTCAAATTTGGTAATGCAAGGACTGGAGCTGAACTGATATTATCTTTTAAAGCTTAAAAATCTTGTTTCTGTTTTCCTCCCCATTGGAATCCTTTCTTCACACTTGTCACTGCATGCATAGGAGCTGCTATGGCATAAAAGTTAGCAATAAACTTTCTCCAATACTGAGTTGCGCCTAAGAAACTTCTTACCTCGGTTATTTTTTTGGGAGTGGGCCAATTCACAATGGCTTCCACTTTATAAGGATCAATTCTCAATTTGCCTCCTCCTACAATGTGTCCCAAATAAACCAGAGAAGTCTTTCCAAATTCACACTTTGACATCTTAAGAAATAATTACTCTTTCTTCAAAACATCAAGTACCATTTTTACATGCAAGACATGTTATTCTCTTGTTTTGTTGAAAACAAGTATATCATCTAAATACACAAACAAAAAGTCATCAAGAAATGGATGCAAAACATTATCCATAACACGCATGAAAGTCGTCGGTGCATTACACAAACCAAACGGCATAACCAACCACTCAAAGAGTCCTTGTTTGGTTTTGAATGCAGTCTTCCACATATCACTTTCTGCAATTCTTACTTGATGATATCCACTTCATAAATCTAACTTAGTGAAAAAAATTGCTTCTTTTAGCTGATGTAGAAAATCATCTATCCTTGGGAGTGGGTATCGATTTTTTACCATTATCTTGTTCAAAGCTCTGAAGTCAACACACATGCGCCAAGTCCCATCTTTCTTCGGAATCAAGACTATGGGTGAACCGCATGGTGAAGTGCTTGGCCTTATGAGTCCCTTGTCAAACATGTCCTTGATTTGCCTCTTTATTTCAACATTCTCCATTATTGACATGCGACACATGTCGATGTTTGGAAGAGGACAATCTTGTTGTAACTGAATCTCATGTTGAATCTCCCTTTTAGGAGGCAATCCTGTTGGCTCCTGAAACACCTCATGATGTGCATCAACTACATCATATAAATCTAACTTTAAATTAGGATCACAATCCTCGAATGGCTCATGATTAACATCAGCTTTAGGCTTAATCATTAGAAGAACAAAATTCTTACTTGAATTCATCAGCCTCTTTACCTGTCCAGCATTTACCATTGCAATATTTGTCTTCTTGCAATGTGCTCTAACAATTAAATCCTTGCCATATTTGAATAAATGGTATTTGTTCTCATGGTGATGGAAGATTGATTCCTGTCATACAAGTAAGGACTGCCCAACACAATACCTGTTATATCAAGCAGAACCACATCTAATTCAACTGTGTCAACAAAATGTGCAGTTATTTCAAAGCGCAATATGCACTTCTTTCAAACCTGTAAATTTGTATTCTTACAAATCCACCCAAGTGGATATGGTTTTGGATGTGGAATGGTCTCAAGATTAAGTTCCTTGACCAAGTCTTCGGAGTTTAAGTTTGCTTGTGACCCACTGTCAAATAGTGTGTCAATCTTGGTATGTTTGGATATGACCCTCACATGAAACAGTTCAATTCTCTCTCCTTCATTTGGAGCTTGTATGTGGCAGTTTGATTGATCAGGTGATCATGTCATAAGTGAAGAAAATGCTCAAAATTGGAACTTTTCAGAATTGGTTGAAACTAGAACGACAGGATAGGCCTCGTCGATACGATCCTGTTGCCGTGAATGACACTCAAATCCGACACTGTATGTGAAAGTTATTCAAGTTTGAAGATTCACAATTTCATGCAAAAGACTAGTTTGACCAGGGTTGATTTTGATTAAAAAAAAAGAATATTCCACAGAATATTCCTTCAACAACCAATCATGGCTCGACATTTTTCATTCACAGATTGGAGGATTTATTTGATTGTGTTTTTTTGGCCAATCAATATCTACCACGTGGCAGGCCCGGAGGCCGCCACGTGGCCCCAGGTCTGAACATTTTGCAGTGGTAAAAAATATTGTGAGTTGGCAGGATTCGACCATGGGTTGAGCAGGTGGCAGCCCTAAGGCCTTACCGCCCAGGCTCGTGGTGGTTCTTAACCACTATTTGCCACCACTTATATATAAAGTTTGATAAAGTTTCGGTTGGGGCAGAAAGGGGGCCAACCCCCTCTATATAGAACCGTAAGCTCAGAACCCTGGCCCTCTCTACACTGACGGTTACGTAATATATTGTGGTCAACTCGTGTTCACATGGTTCTCGGCAGAGGTTTCATATGACATTTAAATGCCACGGTTTTATAACCATTGGCTCCAAACGGTTCCGCCGACGGTGGTGTAGTTGGTCCATGTGACCACTACCACCTAAACAATTAATGTTAACGCTAACGGTTCCGACGTTTTAGGCGGAGTGCGCTATTCTGGGCGGAGTTTTCCATAGTTAGCGAGCTTATCTCCAGTTCTCCCAAGTTTAGTGGAGTTTCTTTAGGCCAGATTGGACAAAAATTCAGTTGGTCATAACTTTCACATTAATAAACCTTTTGGAGCGATTTTTTTTTTTTTTTTTTTTGATTTCGGGTATTCTCAGCATTCTGGAGCCATTGGAATAGGTTCTAGAGCCATCAGAGGTGTATTTAAGCCATTTTTACTTCAGAGAACCTTGGGGAGCCATCAGGGCCTTGAGGGAAACAAAGTTGCATTGGACTACACTTCATTGTTTTAGGTGAAATCAGAGTCATTCTTAGCTTCTTTCTGTGTTCAGAATTCATTTTCACAGTTGTTTTGGTCTGTTTAGGCCTTTTTCTCATTGTATTACCAATTTGAGCATCATAATATATCAAGGACATGCCCATTGGGAGCCTTGGACCCGACAGATGTAGCCCAGGAGGGGTGAACTGCCTTATCATGTTGTTGTGTGTTTATGGTGAAGTTATTCTGTTGTGTTATTCAACTTAAATTTGTTAAACAGTAAATTAAAACAACACTCCCTCACACCAAAATTCATAAACAGTTATCAAAAACACTTTGTTTCACTTGCAAGACTATCCAAACACTTTGCACACTTAATTTAATGGAAATGAATACTTTGAACAACAAAACAAATACTTTCATTTTCAGATCATTGATGTACTAGTACTGGGTTTTGTTTCAATTTCTTTCCCCTTCATGTTCTTCAATCCCATGGCTGTAATTTTTTATTCATCACCTAAATCTTCTCCTAAGTCATGTTGAGTTGTAGCTGTAGTTTTCTGCTTCCCATTGTTATTGTTATACTTGGGTCTCTTTTCAGGATGTAATTTTCAACAATTTTTCTCTTCATGGCCTTCTCTTGAACAATGTTTACAAACCACTTTCTCTCCCTCTTTCTTTATAGATGCATTATTTTTGCCCTTGCCTTTTGAGGTCTTCTCTTTTTTTCCCCCTTAAAAGGTTTCTTCCTACTCTCATTAGTAATGTTTTTCCCTCTTGCTTCTAAATGTGTAGCCCGAACACAAACTTCATCTAAGCTTGTAGGGTTAAACATGAGAATAGTATGTTTTAGGTAGCTATGTAAGCCTCCTATGTACTTGAGAAAAGTATCTTGGCTCTACAAATCTACCCCTAATAAGAGAGCTCTTCTCCTAAATTCTTGGGTGTATTCTTGTACATTTTGTCCTTTCAATTGTCTAATTTTTTTCCATTTCATTATGGCTTTCTGCCTGTGAGCTAATGAATAAAAATGTTGTTTTATTGCAGTAATGAAATCAGTCCATGATAGGATAATCTTACCATGCTTCTTGATCTCCTCCTTTGTCTTGGCTTCTCACAAAACAAGAGTTGCAACTTCCATCCTCAATGAAGCTAGTTTTATTTTGGTATCATCATCATGAAGGTTATGAATTCTCAAATAGACCTCCAATTGCCTAATCCAATTATCAAGCTTTTCTGCATTGACTTCACCATTAAACATTGACAATTCAAACTTAACATCAAGTTTTAGAAAAGGACTTTTACCAGTGTTCTTTGACTTATGTGACTGGCATACTGAAGATGAATTAGAGGATGATGATGATGAGGGTGAGGATGGTGACTTTCCATTGCCTCCATTTCCTCCATTGACCTTCTTTGATTTATATTCATCATTGTGACCTCCTGATGATCCCTGACCTTCCTTGTGAAGTTTGGATCCTTCTCCTTCTAGTCTTTCATTCCTTTCTTGATAAAGGACCCTCACCATTTCAGTCATGTCAAGGAATGCTTTCCTGAGCACTCTTTCTTCTTCTTTGGGATCCACCTCTTCATGGATTTATTCTTCTCCTGGAGGTATGATTATAGCTTCTTCTGCTTCTTTTGGAGGTGAACTAGGTGGTGGAGAATGTGGCAATATTTCCATCCTTTGTTGTGGCTCACTTTGAGAACCTTTTGCTTCCACCAATTTTCCTTCTCCTCTCTTAATCTTGAGCCTAGTAAGCATGAAAACCCTTGAAAACAGTTAAACAAATCTTTACACACAAAAACACAAGAGATTAAAATCTAGCTTTGATACCAACCTGATCGAAAAGGAGTCTATTAGTTTGTTGTTCTAAGTGTCCTTTCAGTATTAAAAACATGTACAATTTGTCTCCATTTGTTTGCTTAAGGAATGAGTGTTTTAACCATGAAACATAGATGAATTTGTGAGTTTTAAGCATGAAAATAAG
The DNA here is from genome assembly GCA_034641835.2 of Pinus albicaulis. Lineage (NCBI taxonomy): Eukaryota > Viridiplantae > Streptophyta > Pinopsida > Pinales > Pinaceae > Pinus > Pinus albicaulis. The sequence goes on from CM076580.1 coordinate 750,903,732, forward strand.
CCTAAATAACACCGTACAACAGTGTATAACAGATAAAAAACATCACACAAGTTTTACACAGTAGGCATGATGAAGCAGTTCACCCCTCCTGGGCTAGATCTGTTGGTCCAACTCCTAATGGCATGTCCCTCTTTGTCATTATGCTCAAAATTGCAAATACATGTGTTTACAAGCCTCTAATGGTTTTTTTCTCTGCACCAGTGGCTCCAAAATGCTCAAATTAGTCTAGGTGGACTCTTGTTTCACCCAAATTGGTCGAAAATTGACCTCCCAAATCCTTTTCCCAATCTTAGCTAGAAATCCTCCACTAATTGTGGAGAATTGCAGTTAGTTTGGCATAAATCCCAAAAAATGGTGGTGCGCTAAAGACTCCGCCAGAATTAACAATTTGTAATAAAGTCTAATGGTTAGGGCGGGGTGGTCACAAGCCAACCCCTGCCTTAAACCACACGGTTTATGGTTTTAAAACTCCGCAGCAATGGCATGGGAATCGGAGGCAACATTGTTCCGAAAACCGTTTGAATTAACCGTCACTTAATTCCGCCATGTGACAGGTCGACCCAACCCAAATGCTATGGTTTGAAGTTCTGAAGACTGTGGCATTCATTGCCATACAAATTGCGCATGTGACCGTTATGGATTTTCGCCGGAGGTTAAGGGTTAATGAAACCGTCACATTAAAATTTAATGTCACAGTGTGACATGTGATCACGACCGTGAAAAACCGTCAGAGTTTATGTTTGTTATAACCACCGGTTGAAGAACTATTTGATGTTTCAGTTTAAAACGTCATGTGATCACATATAATGGGGTCGCCAACGGGTTGGGACTGCAGGCGGTCCCCCCCTCAAACTTGAAACATTTAACACTTTAAATTAATGTGTCAGACTATACAGGTAAGGAAAAAAATATAGGAGAGACGGTAGAAGTCTTGGCGTGCAGGCCGGAGGTCACGGGGTCCCCCCCCCTCCCCCCTCGACTCCACCAAAATTTTGATAAAACCTCCTGGGGACACGTGGTAGCCTCCGGGCTTGCCATGTGTCACCCATCCAATGGTGCCACTTAAAACCTATACATCTTCATCCAACAATCTAGAAACAAACTTTGTACAACCAAATCAATGGCCCAAAATCAGCCACGTGGCACGATCTGATTGGTTATGAGAAAAGGGAATATTCCCAGTATATGCCACTTGCTGACTGGGTATCCTGGTCACCCTGTCACAAAAATTCTAGCTGTTTAGGAAAACTAACATAACATGATATCTTCCTCACATGAAACTGGTTTTTCGAACCGTTAGCGGCGCCAGAATAGCAATGACGGGACCTTTCCGGCAGATTCGATACAATTTCAAGCATGTTCAATTTTGAGCAAAACACATGATCTCCTGATAATAAAATAGACCTATTTCGCACGCACACACACACATAGAGAGTTAAAAAACAAATAAATAAATAAAATTGTTTAGGGCCGCAAAACAGTTCAAAAAGTTCAGGACCCAAAAGCTATAATTAAAAGAATAAAAAATAAAAAATAAAAAAATAAATATATATATATATATATATATATATATATATATAATTGTTTAGGGCCGCAAAACAGTTCAAAAAGTTCTGGACCCAAAAGCTATAAAAAACTACCAAAATAGAAAATTGTGTTATGAGTCAGTGGAATAGGCAGGTGACCAACAATATCCATCAAGATCAGTCCTTCCCCCTTATGAATAAATGGCCACCACTACATTGATTACCTCCATTAGATGAGAAAATTTCTATTGAACTTAGCCACTGATGAGCCACTTGCCTTAGTGCATGAGCTAGCTTGCTTTAACAACCCAATAGAGTTGGATCCTTTGTTGATGAGTGATCTTAATTTGTGTGTCGATGATCTGATCGATTGTTGCATGTCCAATGCAATCTGGCTTGAGCTCAATTGATGTCAACTGCTCTGCAATTTATGATGTGTCCAACAAAGGTGGAAAGTATGGCTAAAGGAGCTCCACATTGAACACTGGGTGTAGGCCAAGGAAAGGGGGATACTTAGTTCAAAAGTGTTGTCATCCACAGTCTTGGTGATGGTGCAAGTTCCAAGCAAAGTGGTTGAAGCTTCCAATGGGCCCCTACAATATGTTCCTTCTGCAAATGAAACCAAACCTTGTCTCCCACTTGAAACTTGAGTACACTCGATGTTGATAATGGCGTTGTTTTTACTTAGTATTATCCTTTTGTATGATATCATGGACTTGTTGGCAAATGTTATGAATTCATTCAATAAAATTGGTAGCTTTGTTGGCTCCATATTGAACATGTGCAGATTCCGCTCATGTAGTTGCAAGGGTTGGTGCGACATTAGTGGGACCTAATGGTTGAAATCTTATGCCCACCTAAAAAGGATTGTGGAAAGTTTAGCTATGGAGAACTATGTTATAGATGTGTTGAATATAGGGGAGACTTTGATCCCATGTGTTAGCACTATAAATGTTAATAGTCTAACCGCCATTGTATCACTGTTTTCGAATTTTTCTTATTCCCTAGTCCATGTCAAAAGTTATACTTATCTTCGATAAAATCCAAAAAGAGTCTCAAAACCAAAAAGATTTTTAAGTTTTATAGGTGATATTGTGTCTTAGGTTCATAAAAAGAAGTTAAAACTATTGTTTTAACTTAGTTTAGTGTCAAAAGTTATTGGTCATTTTAGTAATAAAATGATAGCTGCTCTTTCCGGGATAATAGCTACCATTTTGAAGGTTTCATTAGTGACACAGACATAAAAGGTAGCTATCTCTCAAGAGCTTGGTTTCATTAGTGACACAGTGATAAAGGGCATCTATTTCTCTGAAACTTCATAAGTAGTTGCAAGGAGCATTTATCAGAGAAAATATTATTCTCCTTTGAAATTAATTGAAGATCTTCTATGTTATGATATGTTATTCTTTTTGAAAAAGGGTGATTATTTTTTACTTAGAAGAAATATTATAAGAGAATGGTTAAATTATTGATGGAGGTAACCTATAGCTACCTGTTAAGGCTGAAGCGGAAATTAAGGTACAAGGTATCAATTTATTAAATGATGCAGGGGAGTGATATGTGTTATGGGGTGACTTGGTGCTCATATTTGAATCATTTCAAATCATGCCATTAAACCATACTGTGATTAAAGGCGTAGAATCCAAAGAGTTAGGTTCAATGTTTTCATTACCAAGGTTTTCCGAGAAGATTACAGCTAACAAAGTTACATCCTCCAACAACCAGTTCATCATCCCAAAGCAATAAATTAGGGTTGCGTGTAAGGTTTTAACCTCCAGATTGAACAGTTGTGCGTAAAGAAGGAGTTTAGGTGTTGAGAAGAATGGGAAAAGGTGGAAACGTTAACCGTTCTGAGCCTGCAAATACCAGGTTTGTTGATGCTAGAGAAAAGCCCCAATTTCAAACAACGGGTTGGTACAAGTTTCTACATAAATTCTCTGGAGAAAATGTAGCTGTTGCACAGGCTTTTGCTGAGAGTTTTGACAGGGAGAAAGTCAAGCTTGGGAGAAAAAATTTCAAAATCACTGAAACCATTATAGCCAGGGCTACTCAAACTTCAGCCACTGGAGAATGTTGGTTCAAGAAGAAAATGTTGCAAGCAGAAGTAAGTGCCTTCCTCAAACCTAAGCATGTGAATATCAAATGGACTCCAACTGTGGATATTTCTTGTTTTAGGCCATAATAACAGCATGTAATAACCACTGTGCAACGTTATATCACTTGCGAAGGTATATTCTCCCATGTTCATCAATACCAAATGAGATTTCTCTCTCTCATCTCAGGTGCCAAACCTTTGAATTTTCCTTTATTTCTGTACAGATCCTTGTTAAAAATGTCTTTGAAGTTGCAGAAAATCCCTGACTATTCCCTGTATAACCTCTATCATAGGGGTTTAATCAAGATTTTGTGCTCTATCACCTTAAGAAGAAGAGAACTAAGTGGGAAAAAGTCCCAACAGAGGAGGGATTTGGTAGTATCAACTCTAGGAGGAGGGTAGGGAAACCCAAGAAGAAAAATGCCCAAGAAAAAACTCGCACAACACCTGTGCCAAATATTTCACACCCACCAAATATCCACCAATGAAGAGAAAAACTAGAAGTCTACTCAGTTAGAGCACACCATATGTTTACCTATTACCAATGGTAGAACCAACATAAATGCAATATAAGAATTCAGAGAACCCCAAATTTTGAATATCATTCATTAGAGAAATATTCCACAAAGAGATTCCGCAAGGGAAATCCTACTAGCAAGAAGAAAGTCAGGTGCAGAGAAAACAGATTTTTCCTCAAGATGATAGGTATCGAAAGTTGATCCAGCAGAAGAAACTTTACTGAGATTCAAGAAGATGTTGAAGCTTTAGTATAAATCCACCTACCACTGGCGGGCCCGCAGGCTATTTTTAGGTGCAAGTCTATTTGTAGACTATGTCTATTTTTAGACATGGTGATCACATTTCAGAAGTTGCAGGGTGTTATTTGTGAATGGTTGGTCAAGTTGGAAAAATAGATGAAATTCTATTTTTTATAATATTGGGCGAAGTCTATTTATAGATTGTCGATCTAAAAATAGAAGTGTCGATTATTATTAGCTCTTAATAATAATCAGATCTTCAAAAGATCGAATTCTCATTTTGACATTTAGAGCTACAGATGACGGTAAATCGCTGAAGGAAGGAATTACTAATCAGGTTTACTGCGGTTCATGCATGAGGATCAAGAGAACCCATATAAGGGAATGACAAAGTTGTGAGGAAGTCATGAGTTATGTCAGCGAATCGCGGCATAGAGTTAAACTCATTGAGCTTAGCTGGTATCTAGTCTAACTGAATGATACACTAGTGGGAGTGGAGTGAATTAATTAGTTAATTAATTCACAAATAATAACTCATTAATCAACTGAACAATACAACAGTTAACTACAGTGCATGTCAGTTCCAGTGGAGACCCAGTGGAGAGATAGGTGAAAGGGTGAGGTGGAATATTTGTTGTGACTATAGTGATGCATTGATTGCATCACACACACATTGGATTTCCAATGAGGCAACGCAAGGCTAATTAATATTCATTTAGAGCTATTCTTCAGCAGGGATTGCGTAGTGGAGGCAGGCTATTAGGTGGCAAGAAATCAGTGCATGGAATCGCAGATTTCTTCTATGTTAGTGTGTGATGATTGATTGTACTGAGAGCTTGATGTACTAAGCTTTGTATGAGATTGTTACATGATCTCCATGATACATAATATATGATAGTTGGGGTTTTTAGCTTCAGGATTTCAATAACCGTTTTATGTGCGATTGTTTTTATTGTTTCTCATGTTTAAAATTTGTTTAAATTTTCCAAAGATTAATAAAGGGAAGGATTTTACTTAGCAAGAAGATAAATATTGTTAGATCAGAGAATTTGGTATATATGGCATATTGTATACATTTTAAATGTTACTGTATGTGTTAATTCTTGAAGACAGAATTAGTGAAGAATTGTTTATTTGTGTCAGGACAATTCAATTTACGGTGAAATTTGTGTACATTGAGTATACATTGAAATGTCTTTCAATGGGTTGCGATTGGAGTATGCCCTTGAGGGCAGCTCGAATTACATAGCCTGGAAGGATAGGATGGAGGCGGTGCTGGAAGATAATGGACTTAAGGAGTTCATAGATAGTGATGTTCCTGAGCCTAGTTCTAACGATGTTGTATTACTTTACGCATGGAAAAAGAAGGTAGAAAAGACAAGAAGAATTATGTTGGAAGGTGTGAAGGACCATATTATGTCTAGCCTTCACGGGAAAGCCACTCCATTTGAAATGTGGAAGGCTTTGACAAATTTGTTCCAAAGCAGCAGCGACCAGAGGAAGTTGGCGCTGAAAGATAAGCTCAGAAAAATAAAAATGGAGAAGGGCAACAGTATTCCAAAATATCTCACGAAGTTTGTCCACTGTAGGGATGAACTGGGAAGTGTGGGGATTACTGTTGATGATGATGAGTTGGTGAGCTTGGCTCTCCTTGGCCTTCTGAAGAGTTGGCATAGCTACGAAGACTCTGTCAATGGACGGGAGAAACTGCTGGGTTGGGAGCGACTTTGGTCAAATCTTGTGCAGGAGGAGATAAGGCGAAGTTCCAGGGATGGCTCTTCATCGAAGAATGAAGATGAAGAGAATTGCGCTTTGGCTGCCAAAGCAAGGAAATGGAAAGGGAAGAAATTCCCTCCAAAATCCGAGGCTAAAGGCAAGAAGCAGGATTTGTCCAAGGTGAAGTGTTTTCACTGTCACGAACATGGGCATTTCACCACTAACTGCCAACAGAAAAAGAAGAAAAAGAAGGCTGCCGGAGCTGCAGCTGAAGAGGCCTTAGCCTCGCAATTTGAACTTGATTTCTCTTTGATCGCATGCTTGGTCTCAAGCTCAATAGGATCGGTGTGGTATCTTGATAGTGGTACGTCTTTCCATATGACGGGAGACAAGTAGTTGTTTAGTGACTTGGAGGAGAAGGACCTTCAAATGCATATAGAGATGGGCGACGATGGTCGATACAGTGTGACTGGCATTAGGACCATTACCTTTGAGAGGGAGTCAGGTAATTCATTTCTGTTGAAATATGTTATGCATGTTCCAGGTCTGAAGAAGAACTTGGTCTCGGTCGCAATGTTGGAAGACAGGTTATGACGTTGTTTTCAGCGAGGGAAAAGCTGCGCTACAATGATGGGCATAGCAGAAGAAGTTGTGAGCCGGGATGAGGGCGAATTATGGCACAGGAGATTGGGCCATCTTCACCATGGCACTTTGAAGATTTTCATGGCAAAAGAGGGGATTTTCCCCACGTACTTCCGGCGGCATCCGTGGCAATGGACGCTCCAAGGGATGTACTAGGTGCAACCAGGTCGAGGAAGACTTTCATGAGAAGGAGAGCCATGTTTCCGCATCCTCTTCGAATCTGCACGATATGTGTGGACCTTCTCGGTTGTCACCCAAAACATGTGCATTATGTTATATCGTCGATGACTATAAGGCTCGCAGACGGATCTTCATGGGTGATGACGGAGCGAAACATTCGGGTGTGTTTTGTGAGTTTAAAGCATTGGTGGAGAAGGAGTCGAGGAAGCAAGTGAAGGCTCTATGGAGCGATAATGGTGGTGAATACATCTCGGGAAAATTCAAAGAATTATGTAGCAAAGAAGGAATTTGAATAGAACTCATAGCGCCTCATAACCCACAACATAATGGGGTCGCGGAGAGGAAGAACAAAACGATCGTGGGTGCTACACGAGAGATGCTGCATGACCAGGGCCTACCAATGCACTTGTGGGTGGAAGCATGCAACACTGCGGTTTATGTGCAAAACCATTGTCTTCATAGAGTACTTGGCATGAGTATAGCTGAAGAAGATTTTACTGGTAAGAAGCCTGATTTTTCTCATTTGAAGATTTTTGGCTCATATGTTTACATTCATGTGACAAAGGACGCCAGGAAGAAGCTGGAGCTGACTGCAAAAGTTGGGATATTTGTGGGGTACACAGAAACACCCCATAATTATCGTGTGTATTTGCCAAACAGTCGGATGACTGTGGTGCGACGGGGTATAAAATTCAATGAGGTGAAAGCCATGAAGTTGTCGCTTGAGAGGGAGATACACTTGCATGTAGAGGAGGAACTATCTGTTCCGAAAGATGAACCTCCAGATGTGGATCGGCCATAGGAGGAAGTTCATGGAGTGAAGGAGTCTAGTCATGCAGATCCAAACATTAGAACTAGGAGAAAGCGTACCACAGAAGCTGAGAGACTGAAGCTTGATGCGACACAGAATGTAGGAGTCCCTACATCACAGCATAGACAGAGATAGTCAACTGACTAATTTACTGGATACATGGCTCTTATGAGCAAGTTTATCATGACAGAGCCATCTTCTTTTGAAGAATTAGTGCAAGACACCACATGGGTAGATGCCATGGTGGAGGAGTGTGACTCCATTATTAGAAACAATGCTTGGGAGATTGTTCCAAGGCCGGTGGGTAAATCAGTTGTAGGATCAAGATGGATCTACAAGGTAAAGCAAGCTGCTGATGGGAGCATCAATAAGTATAAGGAAATTTTTTTTGCTCGAGGCTTCTCATAGATCGAGGGGATTGATTATGAAGAAACCTTTGCACTTGTTGCACGATATTCTTCCATAAGGACCATCTTTGCTCTCTCAGCGCAGATGGGTTGGCACATTCATTATATGGATGTGAAGACTGCATTCCTTAATGGGATCATTGAGGAAGAAGTGTACATTGAGCAACCTGAAGGATTTGATATCTTCAGCAGCGAGTCACATGTGTGCAGACTCAAAAGAGCGTTGTATGGGTTGAATCAAGCACCACGTGCTTGGTACACACGGATTGACAGCTATTTCACTGGACTTGGCTTCACCAAGAGTGAGGCGGATGCAAACCTGTACCAAATTGTGGTGGAGGTTAAGATTTTAATCATTGTTCTTTGTGTTAATGATTTAATACTAATGGGTGATGAGCAGTTGATACACTCATGCAAGGCAGATCTTGCAAAGGAGTTTGAGATGAAGGATTTGGGCCTCCTTCATTATTTCCTTGGATTAGAAATATGGTAGTGGGAAGGTGAACTGTTTGTGTCTTAAGGAAAGTATGCCCGGGAGATACTAGAGAAGTTTCACATGCAAGGCTGCAAGCCTATTGATACTCCTCTTCCAAGAAATTGGAGGAAAGAGGATGCTACATCGACAGAGGTAATGGATGCCACTGTTTATCGAAAGTTGGTGGGTTCGATCATGTATTGAGTTAATACAAGACCGGACATATGCTATGCGGTGAACCAACTTTGACAAGCGATGGTTAAGCCTACCAAGCTCTTTTGGAAGGAAAGCAAGCATGTCCTGAGGTATATCAGGGGCACATCTGAGTATGGCTTATGGTACATACAGACGGATGAGGTGAAGTTGCATGGCTTCACAGATGCAGATTGGGCAGGGAGCCCAAAGAACAGAAAGAGCACATCAGAAGGGGTTTTCAGTATCGGATCTACAACAGTTTCTTGGTATAGCAGGAAACAAAGATCCGTGGCACTCAGTTCAGCAAAAGCAGAATACATGGCAGCAAGTCAAGTTGCAAGTGAGGCTATGTGGATGAGGAAGATCATGGTTGGTTTGTTCGGTTCACATTTATACAGTGATACATTGTGATAATCAGAGTTGCATTAAACTCTCGATTAATCCTGTGTTTCATGATAGATGTAAACATATTGATATCTGGTATCATCATATCAGAGATTGTGTGCAGCAGAAGATCATGTTGCTTCAGTACATTCCTACGGAAGATCAGGATGCAGACATTCTGACGAAGGCGCTCACCAAGAGAAAATTTGAATACCATAGAGGCAGGATCAGAGTGAAGGATAATCCCTATCTTGTTGAGAGGGAGCGTTGAGATTCAAAAAGATGATGAAGCTTAGTAAAAATTAGTCACCTTCACTAAGTGGGCTCGCAGGCTATTTTTAGGTGTAAGTCTATTTTTAGACATGGTGATCATATTCAGAAGTTGCAGGATGCTATTTGTGGATGATTGGTCAAGTTGGAAAAATAGATTAAATTCTATTTTTAGAATATTGGTCGAAGTCTATTTATAGATCGTCAATCTAAAAATAGATGTGTCGATTATGATTAGCCCTTAATAATAATCAGACTCTAAATATAAACTTATTCTCTTGGAGCACTTTATTTCAGTATACAGATTTGGAAAATCAATGGGCTAAAGGAATTAGGCAATTCAAAGGGTTTACTGGTGGTTCATGCATGGAGGACTCAGTTAGAACTGAAGTGGAAAAGTTATGACAGAGTTGGAAGAGTAGTTAATGAAGATGTTATTCAGTTTAACTCAGTTATTGGAGTTAAACTCAGTTGAGCTAGTTGTATCTAGTCTAACTGAATGATACACTAGTGAGAGTGGAGTGAATTAATTAGTTAATTAATTCACAAATAATAACTCATTAATCAACTGAACAATACAACAGTTAACTACAGTGCATGTCAGTTCCAGTGGAGACCCAGTGGAGAGATAGGTGAAAGGGTGAGATGGACTATCTGTTGTGACTATAGTGATGCATTGATTGCATCACACACACATTGGAGTCGCCAATGAGGATTATGTAGTCAAGGCAAGGGTAATTAGAATTCATTCAGAGCTATTCTCCAGCAGGGATTGCACAGTGGAGGCAGGCTATCAGGTGGCAAGAAATCAGTGCATGGAATTGCAGATTTCTTCTATGTTAGTGTGTGACGATTGATTGTATTGAGAGCTTGGTGTACTAAGATTTTTTATGAGATTGTTACATTATCTCCATGATAAATAATATATGATAGTTGGGGTTTTTAGCTTCAGGCTTTCCTGTTAAACAACTATGTTATGTGCGATTGTTTTTATTGCTTCATGTGTTTGCAATTGGGTTTAAATTTCCCCAAAATATTAACAGTGGAAGGATTCTGTATTTAGGAAGAAGATAAATATTGTTAGATCAGGAGAATATGGATATATACATGCATATTGTATATAATTTCTACACTTTAGAGGAAGCCAGCCCTGAAGTACCAGTTCAACACTCTGTTCCAGCAGTTGCAGAAGAGCAAGGAAACAGGGCCATCCCTTCAGAAGAAGAGCCAACATTAGCTCAATTGTTTTCTTCCCTCAATACAACCAATTCATCTACCAGAAGAAAGGATAGTAATGTCATTCACTCCTATTCATCTTTCGAAGAAGACAACACTGAAGAAGATTTCTCAGAGGCAGAGTATGAGGTAGGTCAGTCTAGCAGTATGATGCAGAGAAAAAGAGGGATTTCCTATATTCCCAACCCATACCTCAAAAGGCATCACACTAGGCCTAAAAACAAGCTTAGACTGAATAGCAAACTCATTACTAATCCTAGACTGAGAGATAAAATCATTAATGTTGATGAAAGCCCAGGAAAGGAAGCCAAGAGGACTTGATCTCAGAAACAGAAGCATGGAGAAAAAAGAAGAAATAAGAGGCTCACTAAGGCAGAGTCCCTCAAAATCTTTGCTTCAATACCTGATTTTATTTAATTATTTCAGGCAAGTCAAAGAAGGAGAGGTACACACATTTTTGGCTTAATCAACAAAGACAACTATTTATGGAATTTTCGGTAATAACTACCTATTTCTGAAAGGGAGCTACTATTTCCTGAGTTTTTGTATAAAGGAAGTGGAGGCAGCTTTTGTTCAAGTCTCGAAGGGTGCTACGGAGGAGTAATTACATGCATGCATTATCAACAGAATAAGTTTCTGCCAGGTGTCAATCAATCAAGTTCCCTTCCAAATTTTAGAATTTTGCTTTTCACTTTTTGGGGGGTAAATCCAGATGTCATCTTCAGCTGTTAGTTACACTTTTTGAGGAAGTTGTTGTACCAGAAAAGAGGAGCAGCCTGCCAGCAGCTTGCCACATCACTCCAGCCACTTTGAACTATATGCCATCATGCTATTTATTTTTATTATGTTTCACTACTTTGTATTAAGGTTAAGGATAAGCTTCACCTTATGTATAGGAATGTAATAACTTCTCTAGAGTAGATTCACACTTTTTGTGGAAATGTTAACATAATATCTCTTGTATATATATGATGAAATTCAATGGATAAAAGGTTCATGGTTTGTGAATCTTATACTCATGTGATCTTTTGTCACTCCTAGAGACAACCTAGAGTTGTGATAGACCAGTGCCTAGGACATCTTAGCATAGCAAGGAGCATATGGTATAACAAAAGGAAGTTATCAATAAAAAGCTCTCACGCTATCCCTTGTAAAACAAGGAATATCAATCTGAATGGGACCAAGACCTTCATAAAACTGATACAGAGAGAGGAATAATGCAGAGGCAACATGCAAAACTCCAATACAAAAGCAACAGACAATTCAGAGACAGTTTACTGCAAAGAGAGCCAATTCAGAAATACCTCACAGAAATAGATTATCAGAAGGTGTATGTAGTGAATGAAATATTAAGAAGATATTAGTTAACATTGAGCTGATATCCAGATACACAATACCACCACGCATGGGCTTACCAATCTAAGAATCCATACATAACAGTAGTGTTTTAAAAACACCCTCCCAAAGAAACTAATATAGCAGAAACATGGTTTAGATGAATAGTGGAACAGAATATCATGCATGAGCCATATTTAAAGCGCTTGACTAATCCAAGCATGGGTATCAACTAGGATAAATCCATACAAAAAATTAGTGAGCCACTCGCATTCCAAAACATGATACAGGAAAGATGGATGAAATGAAATGATATATTAAAATACCACATAAGAGAAAGTTACAGACTGTGAAATACCAAAGACCGGAATCCTCTTTAACAGATGGAACTCCTCCTCACTGAGACCCTATGGGCTCTGAGCCTTCATACAAAAGTTCTACAAAATGTATACAAAAAGCCTTTCACTGCATAATTTTCTGATAAAATCTGGAACCCTCAATAATCTGTTCTTAGGGAGCTTTATAGGAGAAAAAGAAAGCCCCAAAGGAGAGTAGTAGATGAACATTTAATTAGCCTAGTTAAGACAGGATGGTGAAAAATGCCCGCCCATATTGTTTGACGGCTCTGTAGTGTTGTTGGTACTCTGTGATCTGCTTTCTGAAGTAAATGTGCTGGGTGTAAATCTCCTCAGGGACACGGCGTAGGAGTAAAATCACATAAACATTCTGTCCTTTCCTGAAAGAAAATTCTGTTGAAATAAAACCTTGAGGGCAATGTTGTCTGCGTATGGTACCTTCTGTGTGATCCATTGTATCTTTGATCTGGTACCTTTGCCATTTAAATATTGTGTCTTAGCTCAAACTCTTCAATGTGGTTGTTGAAATCCTTGATCTTCCACTGATACTCTTTGCCGCAACATTAACGTCTCTGATTGCGCAATCTGCGCTTTGAATGATTCCGGAGGGTTTGATAGATTTTAACATTGGCTTCTTTAATGAAAGCCGTGTCGTAACAGCTTCCCAGATTTTCCTCATAAATTCTGCCTCTGAAAGATGGTCCTTTAATGCGTTCTCGACTTCTGAAACGGAGGCTGTGAATTATGGCAACTTTCCGCCGCTGTAACCCTGCAAAATCCGCAAACTCGTTAAGAAAACCATGCGCGGGAAGGTGAATGCGATGGGGGATAATGAGAAATGACAGCGCTGCATGGTGGATCGGTGGAAAAATGTAGGGCGATGGTAGAAAATGCAGCATAACAGTGTGGGATGGCCATGAAGAAAGCTAGTGGAATGCGAAAATGATCATGAAAATACGTAAGATACGAAGAAATGAACTAAATATAGATCTGGGGTGGCGGAGAGCACGTGGAGGAAAACTGGGGGACAGGTGGCCCGATACCAAGACAATGAGAAATGGATGACGTGGAGTGCTGACAGTGGGACCGGTCAACGATGGGGATGATGAAATCTTGACCGTCCGATCTCAGGAGGAGATCGACAGTTGAAAGAGCGTTAGAGGCGATGAACGGTGGGCCAGGGGTGTGATTTGCCTATGGTTAAACCTTATGCAGCTTCGGAGCGTGATGGCCGTTGGATGAAGAGTTTCAGATCAGACGTCTGATATGGATATCGATCCGTATCCTTGGTCGAACAATAACGTCCGATGGAGGGCGGTTTTGCAATAGTGCGCTGAGCCACGTGTCAGGCGATGAATGGAATCGCTGGCCAAACAAGAATTACCGCCCACCGCCGGAGGGCGGTGCGATAGATACCACCGGGTTTTGGAGTATCGCGTTGCGGGGACCACCGGGGCAAGGGAGATACGGACCGTCGGATTTACGGGTGAAAGAACGGCTGAGATGCGGTTTGGGCGATGAATGGAGTGGGCCACGGGCGTAGTGGAGCATTGTGAATGCCGTTCGATCTGTACAGATCAATGGTTGAGGGCGCGCCCGATATTCATATGCGATAAGCGCCTAGTGTTTTTGCGCCTGGTTCCAACACTGGGTTACGTGGAGGAAACGACTGAGGGGCTAGGGCCGAAAGGGCTAGGCTTTGCAGATTTTCAAATATGGGTTTTGCGGCCCTTTTATAATTTAATTTGCGGGGGTAGGGAGGTAACGATTAGCAGAAAATGGATTTCTCAAGGAAAAAGAGGAATTTCAAAAGGTTTAAGCGAGGTTGCTTATCAAAGATTCAATGGGGGCTGAAATGATCAACATTGGCTCCATCTGGGGACGACATGTTCATCCCTGAGTGTGTCGAGAACTTCACAGACCTCCTGATCATCTTCTTTTTACAGACAGGAAAAATAAATCTATTCTACTTCTACCATTATTACTTCATGAGACCAGATTAAACTGTTGGTCTCATATTTTCTCTACCTAAACTAATACCTGCTAGGGTTAGACTGTCTAGCAGATTTCTTCTCTACATTCTAAAACATAAATTGAAAAACAACCAAGCCAAGATTAGACTGTCTGGCTCGCTAGACTTTGCAGAAATTAAAACAACTAACTACATGCTCACAGACTAAGCTTTATTGAGTTTTTCCTACCTACCCTACTCTACTTGGAAACCTCTAGTGCTTTTAGGTGATACAATAATGCCAGTACAGCCAGTTAAGAAGTAACAAAAAGGGATAGGAGCACTGACTGCCTGTCAGAGATAACCACAGGGTGCTCTGCATGTGGTTCTTCAAAAATGCAATCACCATTAGTGGTGACCACTGTTGATGAATCTGGCCCTCACGAAGGATCAATTCTGGAGAATTTGGACTAATCAGGGCCTCCATATACTCTGCCACAGGATCGAAGAACAAATTATATACGCTCTCTTATTTTAGGCCTTCCATGATTGGCAGGTTGTCTGCGTCCTCGGCAGCTCTTATTACTGCTTCTTCCACTACATCTTCAGAGTGGCTCTTAAAAGCCTGATCGCCTTCTTCTTGTATTTCGAAAGGCCATGGAATCTCTTCTTTTTTAGGAGGAGGGAGACCTTCCAAAAAGGCTCTGGGGTCTCTGAACTGAAATGATTGTTCTTGTGAGTTCAAGAGTTCTATCTCAGCTTCATATCTTTCAACCATCGATTCTAGAAAGATTTTCTTAAGCACGGGATTGAAACTTGAGCTGAAAAGAATAACCCGTGGAAGGTCCTCTACTTTTAGTCTTGCCAAGCCGTGTGACATTTCATCTCGACGCTCAGCCATGAAACTTGGATGCATTTCTGCAAACTGTTCAGGGTCTTTGAATGGAGAAGTGGCTTGGTCTTCAGCGTGTCTGATGCTGTACTGCGACATGGTCTCCCGGTGGAGTCTCGTGAGACCAAGATGATCAGCGGCCTACTGATCACCAGTGGAGTCTTTTAATCATTTAGGAACTGTGGAGTCACCAAGGTGAGGGATCTACAACTCTCAACTCTCTGTGCTCACCTACTTAGAGAGTGAATATGATTTGTCGAGGCCCAGGGATTCTGATTTTCTTAACTTTGATCCCCGGCAACGATGCCAAAAAGATGTTGTCACTCCTAGAGACAGCCTAGAGTTGTGATAGACCAGTGCCTAGGACATCTTAGCACAACAAGGAGCATATGGTATAACAAAAGGAAGTTATCAATAAAAATCTCTCATGCTATCCCTTGTAAAACAAGGAATGTCAATCTGAATGGGACCAAGACCTTCATAAAACTGATACAAAGATAGGAATAATGCAGAGACATGGTGCAAAACTCTAATACAAATGCATCAGAAAATTCAGAGACAATTTACTGCAAAGCGGGCCGATTCAAAAATAATTCACAGAAATGAGTTATGAGAAGGTGTATGTAGTGAATGAAATGGAGAGGAGATATTAGTTAACATTGATCTGATATCTAGGATACCTATGCCACGCATGGGCTTACAAATGCAGTCCAGCACATACTTGATGCGTTTTAAAAACACCCTCCCAAAGAAACTAACATAGCAGAAACATGGTTTAGATGAATAGTGGAACATAATATCATGCATGAGCCATATTTAAAGCGCTTGACTAATCCAAGCATGGGTATCAACTAGGATAAATCCATACCAAAAATTAGTGAGCCACTCGCATTCCAAAACATGATACAGGAAAGATGGATGAAATGAAATGATATATTAAAATAACACATAAGAGAAAGTTACAGACTGTGAAATACCAAAGACCAGAATCCTCTTTAACAGATGGAACTCCTCCTCACTGAGAGCCTATGGGCTCTGAGCCTTCATACAAAAGTTCCACAAAATGTATACAAAAAGCCTTTCACTGCATAATTTTCTGATAAAATCTGGAACCCTCAATACTCTGTTCTTAGGGAGCTTTATAGGAGAAAAAGAAAGCCCCAAAGGAGAGTAGTAGATGAACATTTAATTAGCCTAGTTAAGACAGGATGGTGAAAAGTGCCCGCCCATATTGTTTGACGGCTTTGTAGTGCTGTTGGTACTCTGTGATCTGCTTTCTGAAGTAAATGCGCTGGGTGAAAATCTCCTCAGGGACACGGCGTAGGAGTAAAATCACATAAACATTCTGTCCTTTCCTAAAAGAAAATTCTGCTGAAATAAAACCTTGAGGGCAATGTTGTCTGCGTATGGTACCTTCTGTGTGATCCGTTGTATCTTTTATCTGGTACCTTTGCCATTTAAATATTGTGTCTTAGCTCAAACTCTTCAATGTGGTTGCTGAAATCCTTGATCTTCCAATGATACTCTTTGCCGCAACATTAACGTCTCTGATTGTAGCCTTGTCTAGCTTTTAAATGATTGGGAGGATTTAATGGTGTACAACTTGCCTTCTTTAATGAAAAATGATGTCCTGCAGCTTACGATTTTATATAAATTCTGCACATGAAAGGATAGTCCTTTGATACGTTCTCGACTTAGAAACGGAGAAATTTAAATTATGGCAACTTTCCACCGGAATTATGTGCTCCTGCAAACACCAAACTCGATTAAGAAAACCATAAGGGAAGGGGCAGTCTGATGAGGATAATGAAAATAGCCAATGTACATGGTGGACCGGTGGAAAAATGTAGGGCGATGGTAGAAAATGCAGCGTAACAGTGTGGGATGGCCATGAAGAAAGCTAGTGGAATGCAAAAATGATCATGAAAATACGTAAGATACGAAGAAATGAACTAAATATAGATCTGGGGTGGTGGAGAGCACGTGGAGGAAAACTGGGGGACAGGTGGCCTGATACCAAGACAACGGGAAATGGATGACGTGGAGTGCTGACAGTGGGACCGGTCAACGGCGGGGATGATGAAATCTTGACCGTCTGATCTTAGGAGGAGATCGACGGTTGAAAGAGCGTCGGAGGCGATGAACGGTGGGCCAGGGCTGTGATTTGCCTATGGTTAAACCTTATGCAGCTTCGAAGCACGATGGCCGTTGGATGAAGAGTTTCAGATCGGACGAATGATATGGATATCGATCCGTATCCTTGGTCGAACAATAATGTGCAATGGAGGGCAGTTTTGCAATAGTGAGCTGAGCCACATGTCAGGCAATGAATGGAATCGCTGGCCAAACGAGAATTACCACCCACCGCCGGAGGGCAGTGCGATAGATACCACCTGGTTTTGGAGTATCGCGTTGCGGGGACCACCGGGGCAAGGGAGATATGGACCGTCGGATTTACGGGTGAAAGAACGGCTGAGATGCGGTTTGGGCGATGAATGGAGTGGGCCACGGGCGTAGTGGAGCATTGCGAATGCCGTTCGATCTGTACAGATCAATGGTTGAGGGCGCGCCCGATATTCATATGCGATAAGCGCCTAGTGTTTTTGCGCCTGGTTCCAGCACTGGGTTACGTGGAGGAAACGACTGAGGGTCTAGGGCCGAAAGGGCTAGGCTTTGCAGATTTTCAAATATGGGTTTTGCGGCCCTTTTATAATGTAATTTGCGGGGGTAGGGAGGTAACGATTAGCAGAAAATGGATTTCTCAAGGCAAAAGAGGAATTTCGAAAGGTTTAAGCGAGGTTGCTTATCAAAGATTCAATGGGGGCTGAAATGATCAACATTAGCTCCATTTGGGGACGACACGTTCATCCCTGAGTGTGTCGAGAACTTCGCAGACCTCCTGATCATCTTCTTTTTACAGACAGGAAAAATAAATCTATTCTACTTATACCCTTATTACTTCATGAGACCAGATTAAACTGTTGGTCTCATATTTTCTCTACCTAAACTAATACCTGCTAGGGTTAGACTGTCTAGCAGATTTCTTCTCTACATTCTAAAACATAAATTGAAAAACAGCAAAGCCAAGGTTAGACTGTCTGGCTCGCTAGACTTTGTAGAAATTAAAACAACTAACTACATGCTCACAGACTAAGCTTTATTGAGTTTTTCCTACCTACCCTACTCTACTTGGAAACCTCTAGTGCTTTTAGGTGATACAATAATGCCAGTACAGCCAGTTAAGAAGTAACAAAAAGGGATAGGAGCACTGACTGCCTGTCAGAGATAACCACAGGGTGCTCTGCATGTGGTTCTTCAAAAATGAAATCACCATCAGTGGTGACCACTCTTGATGAATCTGGCCCTCGCGAAGGATCAATGCTGGAGAATTTGGACTGATCAGGGCCTCCATATACTCTGCCACGGGATCGAAGAAAAAATTATATACGCTCTCTTCTTTTAGGCCTTCCATGATTGGCAGGCTGTCTGCGTCCTGGGAAGCTCTGATTACTGCTTCTTCCACTGCATCTTCAAAGTGGATCTTAAAATCCTGATCGCCTTCTTCTTGTATTCCGAAAGGCCGTGGAATCTATTCTTTTTTAGGAGGAGGGAGACCTTCCAAAAAGGCTCTGGGGTCTCTGAACTGATATGATTGTTCTTGTGAGTTCAAGAGTTCGATCTCAGCTTCATATCTTTCAACCATCGATTCTAGAAAGATTTTCTTAAGCACGGGATTGAAACTTGAGCTGAAAAGAATAACCCGTGGAAGGTGCTCTACTTTCAGTCTTGCCAAGCCGTGTGACATTTCATCTCGACGCTCAGCCATGAAACTTGGATGCATTTCTGCAAACTGTTCAGGGTCTTCGAATGGAGAAGTAGCTTGGTCTTCAGCGTGGCTGATGCTGTACTGCGACATGGTCTCCCGGTGGAGTCTCGTGAGACCAAGATGATCAGCGGCCTACTGATCACCAGTGGAGTCTTTTAATCATTTAGGAACTGTGGAGTCACCAAGGTGAGGGATCTACAACTCTCAAATCTCTGTGCTCACCTACTTAGAGAGTGAATATGATTTGTCAAGGCCCAGGGATTCTGATTTTCTTAACTTCGATCCCCGGCAACGATGCCAAAAAGATGTTGTCACTCCTAGAGACAACCTAGAGTTGTGATAGACCAGTGCCTAGGACATCTTAGCATAGCAAGGAGCATATGGTATAACAAAAGGAAGTTATCAATAAAAATCCCTCATGCTATCCCTTATAAAACAAGGAATGTCAATCTGAATGGGACCAAGACCTTCATAAAACTGATACAAAGATAGGAATAATGCAGAGGCAACATGCAAAACTCCAATACAAAAGCAACAGACAATTCAGAGACAGTTTACTGCGAAGAGGGCCAATTCAGAAATACCTCACAGAAATAGATTATCAGAAGGTGTATGTAGTGAATGAAATATTGAGAAGATATTAGTTAACATTGAGCTGATATCCATATACACAATACCACAACGCATGGGCTTACCAATCTAAGAATCCATACATAACAGTAGCGTTTTAAAAACACCCTCCCAAAGAAACTAACATAGCAGAAACATGGTTTAGATGAATAGTGGAACATAATATCATGCATGAGCCATATTTAAAGCGCTTGACTAATCCAAGCATGGGTATCAACTAGGATAAATCCATACCAAAAATTAGTGAGCCACTCGCATTCCAAAACATGATACAGGAAAGATGGATGAAATGAAATGATATATTAAAATAACACATAAGAGAAAGTTACAGACTGTGAAATACCAAAGACCAGAATCCTCTTTAACAGATGGAACTCCTCCTCACTGAGAGCCTATGGGCTCTGAGCCTTCATACAAAAGTTCCACAAAATGTATACAAAAAGCCTTTCACTGCATAATTTTCTGATAAAATCTGGAACCCTCAATACTCTGTTCTTAGGGAGCTTTATAGGAGAAAAAGAAAGCCCCAAAGGAGAGTAGTAGATGAACATTTAATTAGCCTAGTTAAGACAGGATGGTGAAAAGTGCCCGCCCATATTGTTTGACGGCTTTGTAGTGCTGTTGGTACTCTGTGATCTGCTTTCTGAAGTAAATGCGCTGGGTGAAAATCTCCTCAGGGACACGGCGTAGGAGTAAAATCACATAAACATTCTGTCCTTTCCTAAAAGAAAATTCTGCTGAAATAAAACCTTGAGGGCAATGTTGTCTGCGTATGGTACCTTCTGTGTGATCCGTTGTATCTTTTATCTGGTACCTTTGCCATTTAAATATTGTGTCTTAGCTCAAACTCTTCAATGTGGTTGCTGAAATCCTTGATCTTCCAATGATACTCTTTGCCGCAACATTAACGTCTCTGATTGCGCAATCTGCGCTTTGAATGATTCCGGAGCGTTTGACAGATTTAACCTTTCCTTCTTTAATGAAAGCCGTGTCGTAACAGCTTCCCAGATTTTCCTCATAAATTCTGCCTCTGAAAGATGGTCCTTTGATGCGTTCTCGACTTCTAAAACGGAGGCTGTGAATTATGGCAGCTTTCCGCCGCTGTAACCCTGCAAAATCCGCAAACTCGTTAAGAAAACCATGCGCGGGAAGGTGAATGCGGTGGGGGATAATGAGAAATGACAGCGCTGCATGGTGGACCGGTGGAAAAATGTAGGGCGATGGTAAAAAATGTAGCACAACAGTGTGGGATGGCCATGAAGAAAGCTAGTGGAATGCGAAAATGATAATGAAAATATGTAAGATACGAAGAAATGAACTAAATATAGATCTGGGGTGGCGGAGAGCACGTGGAGGAAAACTGGGGGACAGGTGGCCCGATACCAAGACAACGGGAAATGGATGACGTGGAGTGCTGACAGTGGGACCGGTCAACGGCGGGGATGATGAAATCTTGACCGTCCGATCTCAGGAGGAGATCGACGGTTGAAAGTGCGTCGGAGGTGATGAACGGTGGGCCAGGGGTGTGATTTACCTATGGTTAAACCTTATGCAGCTTTAGAGCGCGATGGCCGTTGGATGAAGAGTTTCAGATCGGACAACTAATATGGATATCGCTTCGTATCCTTGGTCGAACAATAACGTGCGATGGAGGGCGGTTTTGCAATAGTGTGCTGAGCCATGTGTCAGGCGATGAATGGAATCGCTGGCCAAACGAGAATTACCGCCCACCGCCGGAGGGCGGTGCGATAGATACCACCTGGTTTTGGAGTATCGCGTTGCGGGGACCACCGGGGCAAGGGAGATACAGACCGTCGAATTTACTGGTGAAAGAACGGCTGAGATGCGGTTTGGGCGTTGAATGGAGTGGGCCACGGGTGTGGTGGAGCATTGCAAATGCCGTTCGATCTGTACAAATCAATGGTTGAGGGCGCGCCCGATATTCATATGCGATAAGCGCCTAGTGTTTTTGCGCCTGGTTCCAGCACTGGGTTACGTGGAGGAAACGACTGAGTGGCTAGGGCCGAAAGGGCTAGGCTTTGCAGATTTTCAAATATGGGTTTTGCGGCCCTTTTATAATGTAATTTGCGGGGGTAGGGAGGTAACGATTAGCAAAAAATGGATTTCTCAAGGCAAAAGAGGAATTTCGAAAGGTTTAAGCGAGGTTGCTTATCAAAGATTCAATGGGGGTTGAAATGATCAACATGATCAATGTACTGTTTTCAGTTAATGATATTGGAGAAGACTTTTGAGGACTTATTATCATCATGATATGTGTATTGTTAATATTTATTATGTGTTTCCATACCTAAATCTCTTCAGTTCCAGTTTGTAATTTCAAATGTTGTTATATGTTTTTATGAGCCTCTTGATATGTTCATGTATCTTATCAACTTTTATCACTATGTCTTAGTGATATTTCTTGATGAGATGTGCATAATGACTGTTTAAAGAGCATTCCACATGACAAAAACTTTTCATGATATTCAATAAGAATATTGTAAGTCTTGAGATAGCCTTCTCTTATTGATATGTTGTCAAACTAGTTCTTCTGTTATTTTTCATCAAAGCAGTAGTTTTTTGCCTTGCAAACCCAATGTCCCTTATATTATTCCACACTTTCTTCCTGCCATAAGCTACAAACTTATATTTTTCTACCATATCAGGTCTTAATACCCTCATTGGTGTGATAGTGAATTTGACTGAAATCCCTTGTCAGTGTTTGAGAGCTTAAACCACCTACCATTTATATAATCCAAATCATTAAATTTCCCTAGATCTTAGGATGTGACTGGTCAAGCACTTGAAGCAGTCCAAGTGCTGATTCCAGCGCTAACATCTTTTGGTGCATCTGCTGGGAGACGAAGGCCTTGAAATGGAGTATTCTCCCGAGTCTCTTGTTTTAAATTGTTGATGGTGAACAAGAATTGGTGAATTGAAGAAGACTGCAAATTGGTTCACTTGGCGACTCCACAAAGAGGAAGATGGGTTTCAAGAAATCCTACTACAAGGAGAAATCAAATATCACCTACTATGACTCCAGTTGTTGACCCAGAGAAGAGCATTAAAGTTGAAAAAGGGAAACAAAAATCAGTTGAAGCTACATCTCAGTCGGTGAAGAAGGTACCCTCATCTATTTTAGAATCAAAAGAAGAGCATCTTTTTAGTCCAAAGAAAAAGGTACCCTCATCTATTTTAGAATCAAAATAAGTTTCAGTTTCAGTTAAAAAAGATTCTGCTGAAAAATCTCAAGTTGGAACTGCTTCCCTAGAAAATAAAGTAGATGATGTTAATCTAGGCCCAGCTGAAAGTTTCTCTCACTCATCATTTAGTAAATCAGAGATAAGTAGTATTCCAGTTAAAGAAGAAAAAACAAAGGTTTTAAGTGCCAATAAGGAATCATAAGACTTTGTGCTGACAGAAGGGGAGTTAGAACAAGTAGTGGAAATTACACCTTTTATAGATAGGGATGTTTTGACTGAAGAAGATTTTAAAACCATTCTAAATTTTATTCAAACTCATCCTGAATATCAGTCTTTTTATACCACTCAACAAGAGTATTTTCCTTTGTCTTGAAATCCAACTGTTGGTTCATCCTCTTCTCATCCACTAGAAGGGAATGTTCCTGAAGGCCTGACTTTAAATTTATCTGATTTTTTAGCTCAGCAAAACAAAGTTGAAGTTACTTCATCCCGTCAAGGGACAAAATTTGAATATGATTCTTCTATAGAAGGTGAAACAAAGACCTCTTCTGTTCATCTCTTTGAAAATCCATTGTTTTCAATCCCAAAACTTGAAGAACCAGCCCAAGAATTCCAATTTTCTAGTGTCCCAAATCAAATTCAAATTTCACAGATTGTAATTCCTTGTCCCCAAACAACTACATCAACGAGTCATCCATAAATTGTACATTAGCAATCCATGGCTCAACCTGCCCTTACAAAGATGCAACAGATAATTGCTGCAAGATATGCACCGCTTGCTCTTCCTCAACCTTTACATCTTCTTCCTTAAGAGGATTATCTAAAATATCTGCCAAAATACACAGGAGAGGGAGAAGGAGTTTCTGTTGAGGAACATCTGGTTGCTTTTTATAGTTATGCTGATAACCGGAACATTGAACATGAAGATTTATGGTCAAGACTCATTGTTCAGATCTTGGATGGAGAAGCTCGTAAATGGTTTAGAAGTCTGCCACCAAACTCAATAACATGAATAAATGAATTGGAGGAAGTATTTATGAAATAATGAGGTGATATAAAAGACTATGTGTACTACCTTAAATACTTTGGGACTCTAAAAAATAGACATATGAGTTATTGGCTGATTTTACAAAGAGTTTTAATAAAATTTATCAAAAAATTCCTGAAGAAATCATGCCCCCTGAAACTGTAGCTATGATAACTTTTGTCAATGATTTAGATTCTGAGTTTTATTTATGGTTAAGAGTTGAGAAAGCACAAAAATTGATGGATATGCAAGAGGCTGCAATTGGAGTGCAGTCTAATCTTATGGCTTCAAATAAATTGAAAATGGAAGAAGGGAAAGCAAAAAAGGACAAAAAGAAAATGAAAGAAGAAAAACCTTCTTCCTCCAAAACTCTCAAAGCAGAAGAAAAGATTGACCAAATGTCCAATTTGATCAAAGAAATTGCTTCTAATATGACAAAACTAGAGTTGGAGAACAAACCAGCTGCTAGAGCCAATCAAAATAAAGCCAATAGAAATCATACTCCCTTCATAAGACCTTTTCAGCCTCAACAAATCTTACAACGCCCAAGGAGGAATGTTGATGATAAAAATGTTCAGCCTCCATTGAATAATTTTGCTGAAGAAGAGCAGCAAGAACATGAGGAAGAAAATCAAGACATAAACCTTGTAGGAGAAACATCACAGTCAACTTGTTTGACTTTTCAAGATAATGAAGACCAGTCATGGATATATCTCTTTTCAGATGATGGGAATGCTCAAATTCATGCACAAAATGATAAAAAACAACAAGAAACTCAAAACAAAAATTATCCTTTGAGGTCCAAAGGTCATGTCCAACAACCTCAACAAAAATAATATTCTCACAAACAAGCTGCTAAAAAAAGGCGAAAGTCAGTGATGTCCCTCCACCTCATAATTCTGCCCCAATCATCAAAATTTCTGCAGAAAGTAAAGAATTAGCTCCTCTTTATTTCAGTTTCAAATCAAAGCTGAATAAAATCAAGATCCCTGTCCCACTTCTTGAATTGTTGAAAAATCCAGCATACAAAGAGTCATTTAAAAGCCTTTTACAACCACCTCTCGCTCCTTATTCAATCAATATTGAGGATGAACATCCTACTATTTATTTAGGGTGCCATGTCGAAGACCAAAATGATGATAATTCATTACCTTTCTATCTTTCACTCAATATACATGACAAATTGTTGCATAATTTTTTATTAGATTCTAGGGCTTCTCACAATCTAATGCTAAAGAAAGTGATGGATGAATTAGGATTAGAAATCACTAAGCAATACCATGACCTATACACTTTTGATTCCAAAAAAGTCAAGTGTCTAGGAGTGATTAAAGACTTGGTTGTTTCTCTTACCCAAATTCCTATGGAAATTTTAGTGATGGACATAGTAGTTGTAGACATACCTTCTAGATTTAGGATGCTTCTTTCCAGATCCTGGTCTAAAAAATTTGGAGGCACCTTCAAATGGATATGGCATATGCCACAATCCCAGTGTTTGGAGGAGAATTCATGAGGTTGTATAGGGAAACCCAAATGGCCTATATCATAATTTATAAGCATAATCCCTGAAATCATCCTATATATGCTGAGGAGAAGGAACTGGAGTCATCCATATTACACCTTGCTACCAATGACAACAATTTCCAACCTAAAATCAGTGAAAAACAACATTTTCAAGATATAAATGAGCGACATTTAGAGGGAGGACAGATTTAGAAATTATACTTTGATGGAGCCTCATCAAGAGAAGGATCGGGAGCTGGTGTAGTTCTCATTTCTCCACTCAGAAAAGGGTAACTTTATCATATAAATTGCAATTTTATACTACTAATAACACTGCTGAATATGAAGCGCTTGTTTTTGGTATGAAGACAACAAAAGATTTGGGAGCTGAACAACTAGTTGCTTTTGGTGATTCATAATTGGTGATAAGGCAGGTGAGAAACAACTATCAAGTGAACAAATACAAATTGAATAATTATAGGAATGAAGTGTGGGATTTTATTGAGAATTATTTTATAGCATTCAATGTAAATTTTTTCTCTAGAGAGGAAAATCAAATGGTTGATTCACTAGCTATAGTTGCTAGTAATTTTAAAGTTCCTCTTGATGTCAAGGAAAAATATGATGTTCAAATAAAAAACAGACCTTCTATTCCTGAAAATATCAAATACTGGCAAGTATTTGAAGATGAAAAAGAAATTCAGAAATTTTTGGAATGTGTTGAAGATTTTGCATATATTCAATTTGATGATGAGCGGGATATTGTTGAAAATCAAAACAGTAAGTCCTTCAAAAAGACCATCGCTGGAAAATACATTATTGATCTGAAAACTAACTACATTCCTAAAGGCCTAGTTCCTTTAGAGAGGTTGATTGACAATAATGATGTCTTTTTAAAGCTTGAAAATAAAGCAGATGGAGAGAGTACAATTGACTACAATATTGGTACAGAAGATCAACATAATTTAGTTAAAGTTTCTAAATTTCTTTCTGTAGAAACTAGAACTAAATATGTCAACCTGCTGAAATAATATGCAGACATTTTTGCATGGTCCTACAGTGATTTGAATACCTATGATAGAGGTATAATGGGGCATAAAATTCCTCTGAAACCATAAGCAAACCCTCTAGCACAGAAGATAAGGCATATCAATCCCATGTTGCTCCCTATTATTGAAAAAGAGATCAGAAAATTATAGGAAGCAAAAATAATTCTGCCTTTAATATTTTCTAATTAGGTAGCTAATATAGTTCCGGTTCGAAGGAAGAATGGCTAAATTAAAATTTGTGTTGTTTTTCACAATTGGAAACGGTGTTCATTGAAGGATAACTATCCATTACCCAAGATGGATTATATTTTTCAGAAATTTGTAGGCTCCAAGAGATTGTCGATGATAGATGGATTTTCAGGGTATAATCAAATCTCAGTTGATAAACAAGACAAAGAGAAGACATCATTTACTACACCCTGGGGAACATTCATGTACAACAAAATGCCATTTTGTCTAATGAATGCAGACATAACATTTCAACGAGAAATGGATATTTCCTTTGTAGGAGAAAAAGACTAATTTGTAGTCATTTACTTGGATGACATTGCAGTCTTTTCAAAACCTGATGAAGATAATTTGAAACATTTGAAACAAGTTTTTGACAAATGCATAAATTTTAGTTTGTCCTTGAACCCAAAGAAGTCATGCTTTGCTGTTCAAAAAGGAAAATTATTGGGACACATTGTGACAAAAAGTGGTATTTGTATTGATCCAGGGAGAGTTGAGGCTATTCATGAGATTGGTTTGCCAAGGATTTGAAAGTAGTAATCCATACATCAATCGGTTCTATTAGGACTTGGTGGTAGCCATACTTCAAATCAATATTACTAAAGTACATAGTCCCATTGTGCTGGGCAAGAAGGTCATTAATGGAGGGAATAATGTATCGGTTCTTGACTATGATTTTGTTCAATGCCCAATAATCAATGTAAATTCATCGTGTCTCATCTTTCTTCTGCACGGGTACAATTAGGCTTCCATAGGGTGAGGATGTGGCCTTTTTGGAGTTTTTGCTAGTTTTTTTCATTTTCCACAAGAAAGCAACAATAGATTGGTCCATTGGGTAGAGTTGTGTTGGGGGTTAGATCGGTTGAATGCTTGACCTAACAATGTATAGGTACCCCAGTGGTTGAGGATAAGATGTCGTTATATTCTTCCACGACCTTGCCTACTTGCCTTTGCTACGTGGATAAGCCTTGCGTGGAGGCCATGGATGTGGCCACAATATTCTTCTTACTTTGAGAGAAAATCAAGAGGAAGACAAATTTCCCAGTTTGGAAGATGACCTTACTACATTGTTTAGCATATATCAAAGAAATGGAAGTAGGTAGTCCTACTTCTAGTATCTTGTATAGTTGTCTACCCAAAGTAATAATAAAAATATGAGGTTTAGACTCATATATAGCATGGTGTTTCCATATAAAGTATGGTTGGCCTAAAATAACATCACAAATTTAAGGGGAGAAATATCACAAAATACCACATCCTTGAAGGGCTTGATGTTGTAGGACATGCGACAATGTTGGCTGACAAGGAGATATTGCCCTTAGTGGAGCCACCCAGTGGTGTATGGATGTGAGTGTGGTGGTCGGTAGGTCAAACCACCTAACGAACTCTACTAATATGAGATTATTTTGACTCCCGCAATTGATAATGAAATGCAGTAGAACACCTTTCACCCACATTTGTTTGTGAAAGAGGTGTCCACCTTCCTCTCGATCTTCAAGCTCGTTTTACAGGACCTTGGTGGTGGCAATGGTGGTATTGGGTTGCATAAATGGTATGTTCCCCTTGTCGAGGTCTGGTTTAGAGTCAAAACATGTGTCTAACTTCTAGGATTTTAGCTCGGCCATTGATGACTACCTTGCTCGACATTCATCGGTGTTATGAGAGTAGATATTATGCAACTTGCCCCACTTTCCTATGTCTTTCTTCATATTCTCGTTACCATGATTTTTTTATGGCTTAGATGGGTGTTCACGGGGTGGTCCACCTTGGCTTTTCCCTTTGTTTTTCAGTTTGGGGATGCCCTTGCCTTGATTTTTATGTGAAGGATTCACAGATCCAAACTCTCGCTTCTTTTATTTAAATTTTTGCTCAATTTTGACAACATGGCGGCATGTTGCACTAAGTGAGGAGATGTTCAAAAACTCCATTTCAATCTGGATGTATCTGTACAAATAGCCACGATACTTGAGCACCAGTTTTCACTCACAATATTTGAAACTTAACTTGGTGCACAATGTATGAAAGACATTTGTGGACTTTGGCATTGCTTAGTTCCCATCTAGTCATAGTGTGGTCCATCTCATGTACTGGTCTTCGTAGCTTTCAACAGGGTGATATTGTTCCTTAACAACATCCCTAAATGAGTCACAAGTGGGTGTGACTAAAAAAAATGTGGATTCCTTTGTGGCCTTTTACTCATGACAAGTTTCACATCAATCCTTGACATGGGGAGCAACCTTTAGGAGTTCAAAGGTAATAATTTCTCTATTGGAAAAACTGTGGACCAAAAAATACCCTTCTAGCATATTTGACCATTTTTTTAGAGCATTTGCGTCTATCTGGCCTTTAAATATAGAAATATCAAAATTAACTTGTACCTTGAAGGGGGTGCACCTCCAAAGTGGCCACTTGATGAAGATGTGTCACCTATTTACATCCATTGAAGGATATGGGAAAAATGATTCATCATCTCATTCCTTTTCTGCTCAAGGCTTCCTTGGAGTAATAGTTTAATAGGATCTCCTACTCCCTCGTCTTTATTTTATTTTTCCATGGGATGCCATTGAGGTTTTCAAAGGCCCAAGTAGTTCAAGTCACAACTCCTTATGCCCCAACCTCATTGGGGACATGCACAAAAAATAGATAAAGAGCATATCACTATGATGCCACTAATTTTAATTTATGAATGGAATGAAACGATATACATATTTGTAACCAAAATGAAAAGATACAATGAAACTTGAATTTTATTAATAAATGGAAAGTGTTGAAACTATATAGATGCAAAATGAAAACAAACTAGCTCAAACAATGGTAGATTGTCTTTGAGGAGAGGTTGGCAATTTCCCACCTTCCCAAGTTGTCTTAAAATGAGGTTCCATGGCCTTTTTGTCATAAATAAGCAACAAGAAAACCCTAAACATCCAAAAACCCAACCCTAGGAGATGAAGTTCCAAAATTCTTGTGGGCCCTTATATGGTAAGTTGGAATGTCGACTTCCCGAGGTCGTAAATTTGGCATATAATCTTCTTTTGGGGCACTTGGTAGCTTGTTGGAAAGGTTTAATCGAGAACTAAATTCACCAATTAAAATTTGCAGTCATAAACTACTCCCAAGTATTCGTTTCACCAAAAAATGACGTTTAGGGCCTCAAAAGGAAAGTTCAGGACCCAAAAACTGTAGAAAAATTGCCAAAATAGAAAATTGTGTTGTGTGATAGTGGAATAGGTGGGTGGCCACTGATATCCACCGAGATCATGTATTCCCATCGAATAGTTACTTTGTTTGTTAAACAATGCGTTTTCATTTGATCCATATATGTCGTAGTTTATTGGGAATGTTTCAACTCATGTTATAAAGGTGTTTTAATGTACTTCTCTTTAATGAATATATTTGTGACATATGGCGAGTGAAATAGTTCGGGGTGGGTTCTTCTAAACCAAAGTAATCATATTTCCCATTTTCCATTACATAATATTCAAATCTTCTTGCAAACCCATCAATATACCTCGAGTGAGACCTCACGTGATTTAAAGAGTTGAAAATGTCAGTGTTTGAGGGGGCTTTGTTGGCTTAAATCTGAACCCTAGGTCACCCTGTGTGCTAACAAATGGTTATGTTGATGAGACCAAAAGGTTTGTGTTAAAGAGGGAATGTGGAGGATGACCTATAAGAAATAGAATGGTAGTTGGACCGTAGACAACACAAGTTTGTGGTCGAACGTTATAAGAATTTGTGTATCAATACAAAAGAATGGCTACAAGGGTGCATTTTTTATAATTTTCTTTCTTGATTTCCTTGTCATCCTCTAAGAGTGGATAAAGAGATAAGTAAAGAAATGAGGATTGTGGAATATGCTTGAGCTATACAACTGGATACCATATCTGCTACGAAGGGTGAACACAGTGAGTAATCCAGTATCTCAAGTTGTTGATTTTTGTCGAGCTAGTGTTTTAGAAGGCTATGTAGTTGAATTTGCAGTAGAATCTTCCTATCCTTTTAGCATAGTAGATATAGATTTATTCGGACCATGAGGTCGATATTTGAAATTTTTACCCACGTGGAGTAATGTCACTTTAGTTTAATGCAATGAGCCGCTAAATCTTTGTGTGACGCGAGGAACTGATCAAAGGATGGCCTAATCCGAAGAAGGGACAAGGGATACAAAGAGAAATAAAAAGAGAGGGTTGTGTTTAGTATATGAGTTGAAGGTTTAGAGGAAAAAGGCAAGGAATTATGTTGAGAAAGAGACAAGTGATGATAGATGCAGTCAATTCAGTGTTAGAAGAGGATTTGCAGTAGGGGTAGACATTTCACAAGAGGTGTAAGGGTGCCAGTGGTGTATTGGACACAGAAGCATGTTGAAAAGAGTTTTCATTGATGTAAGAACCAAGCACAAATGAAGTCTCCTTAATATTTCCTAAAGCATTGAAGATAAGCACTTGGAAAAAAAATTAACGTTGGGGAATATTTTGGACAAGACGTTGCCTTGTCCACCTATCCATATGGATGTCGTGCCATACAAAGGGTGTCAGAGCATTGCAATGATGCAAAGACAGAGAACATTATGATGGAATAAATCTTGCAATCGGTATGTACTCTGGCACAAGACCAGTATGGGACTTATGTTGTGCAACACGCACTTGAGCATGGAAAACCACATAAAAATTCTGTTGTAACTAAGAAACTGGCACGAAAATTATTTCAAATAAGCCAAAAAAGTTTGCTTCAAATGTAGTAGAATTTTTTTTACAGTTTGGAGGTCCCCTCGAGTGAGACTTTTTTTATTTTTTATTTTTTTTTTATTTTTATCATAGAGATACTTGGCTTAACAGATGAGAATTAGCCCCCAGAGGAAATGATGAAAGATAAATTTTCCAATTATGTTGTACATAAAGTTTTAGATACTTGTCATGATCAACAACGTGAATTTCTTCTTTCTCAAATCAAAATGCACATATGAAAAAATATTGTTGCTTGAATTAAGAAGCTTGTTGCAGTTGGAGAAAGGCGTATTGGAGTTCAATCAACATATCAGTCCTAAAATTATAGGATTCATATACATAAGTATGTATACATATGAGGAGGTTGGTTATAAACCATTTCAATCTTTTCAAGTAAGTCACGGTTGTAGTCTAGTACCAGTGTCTTTAGACTATCTTAATGCTTCGAAAGAAAGGGGTACTTGTAAAACCAATATAGGTCGATCCCAAAATGAAATATAATTAAAATTACAAGTTGGCTCGAATTAAAATTACAATTTTGTTGCAATTAAATTACAGGTCGACTCTAAAAAATGTGTCTAGACCTATATAAATAAGCATTTGGACTTGTCATTTCAAACACAAGTCAAGTTCAAGTCTTCTGAAGTTGCGAAGGATTCTAAGGTGAAGTTTATTTATTTTTGGTGATTTTTCAGATGATTTTGTAGTGAAGATTCTAGCAAGGGTTCTAGTGCAAATCCTAGTAAGGTTTCTGGTCACCTTAATGAAGGAACTATGGTACTCTGCCCAAGAGAAATTTTTTGGGTATTTTTGGCACAATTTTTGGTGAAAATATTGGCAAAGTTACTAGTCTTCAACTAGGGTTTCTTAGATGAAAGTGTAGGATGATGTTGTTATAGTAACGAATCAGATAAGGTAGATAATATCCCATAAAATATGATAGAAGGAAGATTATCCCTTGGTGACAGAAGAGGATGATCCAATAAAGGAAATGAAAGGAAGAAGGCAGTAGGTGAAAGCCAATGATCGATGGTAACATGTTCTATCTCCCCCAGTTATCAAGGAAAAATATTTAATATTTCAAATTGTATTGAAGTTTATTTTATGTATTATTCAAGGATTCATTCTTGAAGGACATGTTGTAAGGGTTATTTTGAAGTTTTCAGTTTGAGAGAATCTACATTTACATTATCAAGGTGGTAGGGTGTTGTTAGGCAGGAGATTGTAGCCTCCTTCAAGTTGGTGCCTTAGAAGTGTGATTTTGTGCTCACTAAGGAGTTGGAGCTTCCTTTCAGTTGGTGCTAATTGTTAACGCTGGAAAATCATACAGGAAAAATACATTAGAAAATTTCAAGCAGAAGATACAAATAAAGATTTATAGGGAAGAAATACATTACTAGAGCCGAAAATTTTAACTTTTCCTAAGGTCAAGCAGGAAAATTTATTGAATTGCGCACAGGAAGCACTGACCCCAGGCGATTATTGCAGATTTTTCTTCGATAGTCGTGAAGATCATCGCGGCTATCCCTCAAAGAGCCGCGCGGTCCTGAGTATGCAAAAATTCAACATC
The DNA here is from genome assembly GCA_034641835.2 of Pinus albicaulis. Lineage (NCBI taxonomy): Eukaryota > Viridiplantae > Streptophyta > Pinopsida > Pinales > Pinaceae > Pinus > Pinus albicaulis. The sequence goes on from CM076580.1 coordinate 750,936,724, forward strand.
CGGGACCACTTGGCATACTTGGAGAAAAATATTCTCACTCAAGCTAGCCAAGTACAATTGCCTTGGAGCCACCTTGAGGATTTAGTGCAACACACAAATGAATAATCCCCCCACTCTTGTGTCAACATCCATATTGTACCAAGAGAGGGAGGAAAATTTGAAATTTGTCTATAAAAGCCAGCCATGGGAAGAGAAACACGAGAACACATTGTTATGCTGGCCAAGTTTCTTAGGAGAAAACCAGCAGGTGTTGTCTAGCAGCAAGAGTATTGGAAGGATTTAGTTGTTGGCCATCCAACACATCAATCCAAGAGAGAAGAGTTTACCACGTGTCTATCAATCTACCATTCTTAGAAAGGGAGGAGAGGCTTGCTGAAAGCTTGAGGGGAAGAGACCCACTTGTCTTGGATATTAGAGCTCCGTAGCTCTAAGGATCCATTATAAGAGATTTAGAATCCTATCTTCTTATACTACCAGCACCTAATAAAGAGAGAGAGATCTCCATTTGAGTTATTAGTTTTTTTACTCGATTGAGTGTGTTCTTGTATACTTGATTTTGTTTTTATTTCTTTGTGTATGTAGCATGCTATGTTTCAATTTTACTTAGTTCACTACATGTCGATTTTGTTCCACTAACATTTGACAAACCAATTGACCTATGACTTTCTTGTAGGAAAGCAGCCTCCCTATTAAGCACAATGTATTTCGTCCGCCCATGCGTAAAATACACTACAACATGAATGGATACTCCACTAGATTCGTTCTTTTGAGCTAATGGTTGTTGATGTAGGTCCTCTCTCCTGCTTAGACTTGCTGCAAAATCACTCCTGCATCCTCTCGACACTTTTTTCAGTCTCCCTCAATGAGAAATTTGGCTTAGAGAAGGCGGATTTTTTCAGTCCCTGAAATCCGCGTGCGTTCAGCTCAGACAGATGCGCAATCTTCGCGCTTGTGTGAAGATAAGTAGTGTGGTAGGCAGTGAGCTCAGTTTTCAGTATTTTTTCTCAATTTTTTGCACTTGTAAGGTGTTGGAAACCCATAAGAAATTTTCCATCACTGTGCTCTGGTATTTCATGACTGGTTGGGACATTTTTTGCTAGAGTTTAGCTTAGCAAATAACTTGTTTTAATTTTAGTTTTTTTATCATTGCAAATCACACATAGTTTAAGTAAGGGAATGTAAGTGGCCTTCAATCCACAAATGTTATCTGAACAAATGATTTTGCTGGTAAAATATACCAAACACATAGAATAATTAGCAAAAAAGTAATTGGCCCATACATCCACACATCTTTAGCTAATTCTTGTTTTTCAAATTTTTGCATTAGATTAGTTCAATTTTCGCATTAGGATTCGGGAACAGGATCAAAATATTGAAAAGAAGGCAAGTAATATCTGCCACTCTTGCACCTCTCGGTGAGCCTGGGTATGCAAATGAACGCTTTATTTAGATAATTTTCCATCTCCCTATAGTGCAAAACTTAGTCAAACTAGGCAAGGTGTAAGCGGCCAATAATCCGCACATTGTTGATTTTTGCAAGGAACAATCACACATAACACAATTAGAGAAGGATTGTAAATGATCATCGCATATCAACATCTCATAAAATTTGTGATTGTACACTCAAATGCACACACGAAGCATCGGTAAGCATTGGACCAAAAGGGACCCAGTGTGTTGGGACCTTTGTCCTATTCTTACAGTTACTTCACCAAGGCACACCCTAATAAAATTAAGACTTTCTAAAAATAACCATTAATTAAACTCACTAAATTCTCCCCACAGAGGACACAAAAGAAATTATAGTTCAGGTTAGGACCATCGGGGGTAGGCATCCAATAATACTTCATGGTCATTTTACATTTTGAAACATAGATGTTGAATTTTTAGGGAGCTTAAAATCTATCTATCCACCCATGGAACATAATACCCGAGAGTTACTAGAGACCCGTTTCAGAGGGGGTTAAGCTTAGGCCCAGTGCGTGCAATACTTTTTGGGGCCACCTGACCCATCTAGTGCTCGGTACTAGTAGCTGAATACTAAGAAGCTCAAGACTCGAACGCTCATGTGGGATGACAATACTTTAGTGGAAAAATCTAGGGCATCCTTCCCTATAGGTGACAGTGCAGGCAACACTAGATCCTCTTACCTTTACCCTGGTTGATTCTTTAGCTACTGGAAGGTGTCGCTAGTCCTTTCGGGATGTTAGCCCCCATACCCATCAGAAGACATCTTCGCGAGGTCTAGTTAAATTTGAGAGTGTGAGGATGATTAGGTCTATTTAGGATTTTAAGTATCATACACAAAACAACCAAACCATATTTTTTTCTTTCTTGATCACATAGCATTAATGTAAAGGAAAACTTACCTTTTTTTTGCCACTTTGTTTTATATATTTGATCATATTTTCTTTCATAATAATCTTCCTTCTCTCAGTAAATCTAAAATATTTCCAAAGATTAACCTAGTCGACACCATAACGGACTCAACATGACCTCGTCGATCTAGGCGTTTTTTGGACCTCCCCCCATTAGAGGGAGGAGTTCCAGGTCTTTCACCATTTAGGTGTCAAATATGACACACCACCACCATTATCGGTTCATCCTTTATCGAGGAAAATTTGGTTGGAAACCCCCAACGGTCACCCAACACCACACCAGTGGAAACCCCATCAGGGTCACCACACTCAACTCATCCCACAACCCCTAGAGGGCAGAGGAGTGCTACCCCTTTAGGGAGTCATCAGAACATACAACAAGGTAATATTCCCCTGGCAGCCCCCATAAACCATTACACTCAAACACCTATGTTTCCATAGTACACATTAGCAGTCAATACTCAGTTAACATTTTTAGCATCATTAAACCTTCCAGATATATCAAAGCTAACTAATGACCCCATTGCACATAGCCCTAATTGGCCCCACATGCCCACAAAGCTCCCCTCGTACATACCAAAATTCGAAGGGAAGCAAGCATAATACATTGGAAATCATATTATGAATTTCCACCTATGGTGTTCGACCAATAGTATTATTGACGATACTATTCAATCGAGATTGTTTCAATGCACCTTAACTGGGCTTGCTTTAAATGGTATGTTGAGAAGCCTTCTGCTTCACATGGAACCTTTAGTGCCCTCGGTACTGCGTTCCTCACTTATTTTCAGCTATCCATCCACCATGATTCGAGGATGGAATTGTTGACTGATTTTAGGCAAACGCCAGCTGTACAAATTTCGGACCATCTCAACCAATGGCAGTGACGTTGTAGTTTTTGCAAATCGAAACTCGACGACAAAGTTTTACTGGACTTGGTTTTTAAAACTCTCACAACAGAGATCTCAAAAGGACGCCATTTGCAAAGCCTAGTAGCTCGAACTCATCTATACCCAATCAAGATATATCTTCAATGTTCTGCCAAACGCCCCACGACTACAAACTTATAGAGAATTTACAGGCGCGTCGAATACCACACACGGCTTGATCAGGTCATTGACCCAAGGTCACCTAGGTAATAATATCCAATACCCAGGATATTCATATGATTCTACCTAGAACATGACGCAACCTGGCTACCACCAAAGTCAATATGCACCTTTGCCGAATATGATGAATAAGGTGTCATCATACCGCCAACAACAAGGAGGATCATACGCTCCCTCGCAAGGAACCCGGTACTCAGCTAGGAATGTTGATGGAAGAGATTCCGCCCCACAACCATACGCCAACCAGGGACAGGGAAACCGATATTCTCCTTTCCCCGCACAAAATCCACCGCCGCAGAAAAACGCGTCGATGAACTTAGCGCAACCATCTTAGGCTCAACAACGCCATTCCTATAACTAGGAGAACCGTAATAATCCTCCTAATGCTGCAAGAAAGAAGCCTAAGAATAAACAAAAGGGAGACTCTGGATAGGGGGACAGTAACCAACAACACCCCTCGCGATCTTAGTTTGGGGGAAACCCCAACCGAAATCAAAACCAGGAGCTAAACAACAACTCGCAAGGGCAGAAAAAGAGGTCCAGTCTAAGGACAAACCATTCTTTTGCTATATGTGGTGAGTACAACCATTACACTCACCACTATCTCGAACTCCCTGAACTGAAAAAACTTTAGGGTAACCATGGACAAGGGGTACCTACACAGAAAACCGCTATAATGCAGGAGCCCTTCCCCCACCAAGGAGTGGTTAACACCAATCAACAACAACCACTCCAAAACAATACCGGGAGCGACAACCACGAAATTTACATGACTGGCAAAGAAATTTTCTTCCAAACAAGGAACAGGAAGCATGACGCTCCTCCGGACACCAACCTATTAGGAACGAGCACAAGTGCACCTACTGCATCGTTGACCATATCCAAAGTACCTATATTTGAGCCCCTTACAAAGATGGTTAAGGGACCAACTAGGAACGTAGGACGCCACTCAAAAGATGCCCATAACTACATCATACTGGATAATTTATCACAATCACCCACTGCCATGTCAGCCTTAGAAGTACTATAATCGTGCCGAAAACAACATAAAGCCTTACTTTTTGCATTAAGCGCAATCGACCCTTCTGATTCATGCCTAATGGATTTTGACCTAGATAAAGCCACCCCCAGACTTCCTTCTTTGGTTTCCTTCCAGATACCGATGTCAGTCCAAAATATCACCATACATCGATGCATCATTGATGGAGGAGCATCTACATGCATCATGTCCAAATCCATTTGGCAGAAGTTGGGACCACTTGAACTGAACCCATCTAAAATTATGCTCAGAGCATACGACGATTGACCTTTAGATCCCGTTGGTCTATATCAAAATGTCCATGTAAAGTTGACTAGAAAGACTGTATGTATAGACATTGAAGTCTTGGATGCACAACTTGACTACAATATACTCCTCGGGCAGAGTTATATGTATGCCATGAATGCAATAGTATCCTCTATCTTTCGGGTGATGATGTTCCCCCATGAAGATCAAATCATCACCGTTGAACAACTTACATACTATGATGAGAAACCCATGATGACTCTTGATGCCGTTCTACCTTACATAGACACAACTAGGGAATCCGTCATTCGATACCATGAATTCAGCCCCGGTCAATTCAAACCATCATCAATCCTAGGAGACCCCCCTATCATACTAGAGGCAGCCCCAAAAATCATGGAGGCATCGATGTGCATGAAGCTATCACCAAACACTGAGACCAACTTGGAGATGGAGACTAGTAGTATGGAGACTGAAGCCACTAACCCAACTTTCCTACCCTACGCCATCGCCCAAACCGCATTTTTATACCACCGACCTGGTTTTGTGTCAAAGAAAGTCTTGGAAACTATTACATTTCCAAACATGGATTTCGCAATACCTGTCTGGTATTTGGTCCCATCAGCCATGTTGGGAAGTCCTGGCATTACTTCTACAGGGACAACCCTTATCACCCCTCAGGAGGCTACACCTATTAACGAAACTCTCTTAGTAGCGCCAACTAAAGTGACCAAGAAAACCAACAAAAAAGGGAAGAAAATCGAAAACCCCAACATACCTAGGGCATTTCAACCTTGTGTATTATGTGATATCGTAGGCCATCCTACCAATATTTTTCCAGATTTAGATGAATTAAAACCTCTTCTAAGCATCGAAAGTAATGTTGTGGCCTCAAGTTGCCATAAAAAGGAACATGCCATGAAAATTAAAGGGAAAGCATTGTGCACCAACCATGCATGCCATATGCGACCATTATGGGAATTACACCCATCATTTCCCAAATATTCCATGATATAGGGATTCCTTGCAAGTCCTAGAGCAATAATACCGGCAAGATCCCTCAAATCCACCCATTTAGATAGACGAGGGAGAGCCTAGAACCATATAATACCTATGAGAGGAGCCTACATCCTGCTCATACACAGTCACTCCAACAGACCAAAGACAACAAACGAAGGCCACTCAACTGTCCCTAGTTTCGCACTATGCGCTGAGCCTGACCACTTAGTCACACAGTGCCCTGAATTAAGGGTGTTCCCCCGTTGGTACCAAATACCTCACGTTTCCCAAAGAAACTTAGTCTGACATCGATGACATATGTGTCAGATTTGTCGAAGAAATCATCACTTGCACTGTTGTCCTCGTATCCATCGGTTCCGGTCCATGTTGGATTTCATGGGATGATTCCTCGCTAAAAATTCTGACTTAGCCAGCTCAGACATGGAATCCGCGAACAACACCACCATTCGAGGGACGGAAACAACAATGACCATATTATATGTGTTTGAGGAGAGGCAGTCACCTGAATGACCAACTCCCCCGCATTATCGTTTTTAAGCTCCTATCCAGCTCTGCACACTCTTTTATGAAAGTGATCACTTCATTGCTGACTGCACAGCCCTAGAGCTGTTTCAGAGATGGTATCCTGTCAACCCCGTATACTACGAAAACTTATGAGTAGTCTAGTATTCGTGTCGTTTGTGTTCTGGCAACCATACGATTCATCACTGTGCTTATATCCCCCAATTTTGTTCGACGTTAAAACAATTTACTCCAGGCCATATTATGCCTCACCGTAGTAGACAGATCAGATTCAGATTCCGTGGAAAGTTTGACAATGCAAGAAAATGTGACAACCAGGTCCATTTTCTTCATGTCAATAGAAAAACAGCCAATAAAGGGGAACATCATCACCCCCAACCACCATCCATGGATAATACCAACCTGTGCATTATGCAATGCGCATAACCACTTGGTCGCCCAATGCCCGGACCTAGAATCATTCCTCAAATGGTACCCAATCACTCCAGCAGTCCAAAGGGAACGAAGTACCAAGGATAGACTATCTTGTCTGGTTTGTCAAGGAAACCATTAGACTCGACACTGTACTTGCATCTCCCAAGTACACCCTTTTTTAGACATCATACACTCGTTGGATGTCTAATCTGAATATAATTAGTCTACAGCCAAGACAACCTAAAGCAAGGTAACTTGCCATGAAGCAGCCTACCCCCCATCATCACCAAAACATTAGGAAGGCTAAGACAACCCATCGTCCTAGCCAGGCCCAAAACCAACCAAGGACTACATGTGGGCTGTGCGATAGAAACGACCACAAAATCAATTGATCTAAGGAACTTAATAAACTTACTAAAAATATTTGCATGGTCGCCCCCATCCCATAGATCAATCTCTCCAAGAAAGAGAAGATCACACACTGCTATTGCAGGATTTGCTCACAATTCCACCATGTGATGGATTGTGAGTACCTCCCAAGGCTACGAGCAACAAGGGAAGCTTTGAGTCTGAATCCCCCAAAATAGCTAGACCAACTAAAACCAAAAAATCGGAGATGGAAGAAGTGAAAACATTCCCCAATGCCCAATCATATCTGAGTGTCCCCTTCGGGCATGAAGAGTAGCGTTGGTTATCATACCATCTACTCGATAAGAACCACGACACTGTGCACCATTTTCACAAGTCACAATCACAAAACATAGCCATGCCCCTTGATGGAAACATTTAGGCATCTCTACACTCAGTGCAACTTCCAAATCCAGGAAAGTGCGAGTACCCTTAGTATGCCACGCGAGGAACATAATATTGCTCTCATACAAGCCACCACAATGGAAATTCCTCCACCATCCAACATCGACGACAAACAACACGACATATGATTCATATCATCATGCATGGGAACCATGAATCATGCTGTTTGTTCATTTTTCATTGGTGTTGAGATCGCTACAACTACAACAGTAGTTGTACCATCGATTGTGCAAACTCAAACCACTTGCACCCTGTTGACCTCTTCTGGTTCCATAACATCAACTATGGAATCCTATTCGTGTCTGTCGACCAGTTCTGTTAGGCCTGAAACAACTCCTCACGACCTCACGCAAACCAACTCCCCCTTAGAGGCCTTGTTCCATTCAAACGAGTATATTATAGAGGCAATGAAGGAACCAAATTTTTTGTGGGACGCGATGCATCACTGCTCGTTTTTTCTTCTAGAAAAAAACATTTGGTCCTCATAACCCAGAAAACCAAGCGATATACACCATTGAATCAAAAGACTTCCTCCCATATGGGAAAGTAGACTGGTTCAAAAATCCCATCCCAACGCCTAATGCATTCGAAGAAGGGAACATGTCAAATATTTCACCAACTATCAAGGTAAATATCTCGAGAAAACTAGGAAAAATCGAAGAAATCTCACTAGGGGAAATATGCTCCCCAGATGAAGTAGTCTCTTACACAAACTTGTTGCAAGAGTATAGAGACACCTTCGCATGGGATTATTCAAAAATTCCGGGGCTTAGCCCCACTATCATAGAGTACCATATTGAAATTTGGCCTAACATACCACTAGTATGCCAGAAACAACGTCAATTGCACTCATCTAAGGCAGAAGTGATCAAGCGAGAAATCGACAAGCTTCACAAAGCCGAGTTTATTTACCCAATAGCTTACACATCGTGGGTTTCCAACCCTATTCCCGTCATGAACAAACATGGCACCATTTGTGTCTGTACTGATTTCCGATATTTGAACAAAGCTTGTCCAAAAGATAACTACCCTACCCCATTCATCGACCAAGTCATTGATGCTTGCGCCAGTCACGCGGCCTTGTCCTTCATGGACGGCTTCTTTCCTACCCTAGGATTCACACATGAGTTCACATCACCATACTATCCTCAGTCCAATGGACAAGTATAAGCTGTCAACAAAGTTCTTAAAACAATGTTACATCGTATGGTGAATAACCATAAAAAAAAATGGCACCACATGGTTTTTCCAGCCCTGTGGGCATACCGCACAGTTGTTAAAAACTCAACAAGATTCACACCTTTCCAACTAGTGTACGGGGTAGAAGTCATGATTCCCATCGAACGCGAAATCCCCAACTTACGCGCTGCCATCGAACTCCTCGATGATACTCAACCTTTAGAACAATGATTGTTACAGTTAGAACTCGTTGATAAAAATCAACGAGAGTCACTCCAACATAATGAGACACATAAAAAATGGGTAAAAGCATCATTTGATCGCAACATCACCCCGCGCTCATTTACCAAGGGAAAGTTAGTCCTCTGCTACGATGTCGTAAAAGAGTCCCTAGGACCCGAGAAGTTCGAAACATTATGGAAAGGTCCTTACATCATAAAACATTGTCTCCTAAAGGGGCATACATTTTGTCAGAGCCTGACGGTACATGCATAGCTAACCCCGTCAATGGGATCTACCTCAAAACATTTCACCCATAATGGTAGGAGGTCTTTGTCTTAGAGATAAGATGCATGTAGCCCAATCTGTTTTTGAGATGATCACAATCATCAAAGACTTCTTCTAAAAAATGCTCTGGTGTCACAAATGGATCGTCCCCTCATCCACTATTTTGGATTTGCTGATGGAGCCTCGCGATGGTCTCAAAGTATAACAACAAACGATTGGTTCATTTATTATCCTGATCGATTTCCATTCTTCACCAACAGAGTATGCATCGGATCATCCACCAATAATCAGGCATAATATGATGCAGTCATCGGGCTGATGAGTGATGCCTTTAACCAAGGCATTCACCATCTACATATCTACCTTGATTCCCAGCTAGTGGTTTCGCAGTTAAACCAAAATTTTGAAGTACGAGATTCTCAACTATTTAGGAATTATTTGCATGCACGAAGATTAAGTCATCAATTTTATCATATTACATTCACACATATACCAAGAAATCAAAACCAGATAGTTGATCACATAGCTAATCACATTCTAGACTGGAATGCATCTCGTATAAACCATCATCCATAGAAGAGTAAAAAACATAAAAAATAGATTTCCATCATAGGTACACAACATCCATCAATAAAATAACCATAGACGCATCATCAGAGCCACAAAAATACACATCTCGCATATATACATAAAAAATATATGAGTCACAATATACAAGTCATGTCTCTGACCATAATGTCAGCCAAAAAATATGTCTACATGTCTTAAAAAAAAAAAGGAAAGCATCCTCATATCGGGTGCCTTCCTTATATATAAAAAATCTCTAGGGCTGAGCCCTGCTAGGTGGGTCCTTTGGACCCATAGCTGTACCCGGTGCCAATATAGGTGCAGTAGCCAAAACAATAAGTGACACAGGACGCAATGTCGGGCGATGCACCCTCTCTCAAGCCATCAACACCTCGAGCCATGTGTCATCCAAATCAGCAACAAAACCCTGGGTCGGCATGCCCCGTGTCAACCTCTCTAGCCGACTCCACGAGTTGGCTAAATCAACTACACGAGCATCTGCAGCCTGGACCCGAGCCGCTTGAGCCTCAACCGCTTAGGCACAAGCAAGAAGGGAAACATCTCCCCCAGAAGTGGCAACACTGCTGCCCTCCCCTAAAGGGCCAACACCACCTCCCTGCGCCCCAACCTGGGGATGATCAGCCCCACTTGGGCCCCTCCTCGGTGGCTGATTCCCCACCAAGCGGGCAAGAGGACGCCCGATCGCCCCCACATCTGCAAAAAAACAAGGATAGTGTCAGTGTCACCATAAAATACATATAAATATACACATCATAAAATACTTAAAAAATGCTGAAAAACATCAAAGGTCATACCTACTGGACCCCACACATAGCTGGAAGGAAGACGCATATCCGCGTCCCCCCTGTTATGCTCCTATACCAATAGGTGTCATATATCATGATTGACTTGATGGGCTATGTAATATTTTCATACCTTTCCTTGTTGCAAAGGTTTTCCATATTGTCAAAAAAATAAAAAAATTTAAAAAATGTAAAGAGGGTATACCCTAAAAGAAAAATCAAAGGGTGAAAAGAATAAAATGGCCAAAAAGTGAAAGAAAATGAACCCCATTAAAAGAAAGGCCAAGGAAAGTGTGCAAGTCTAAATGCCACTACTCTTTTCTCTTATGTAATAAACAAATTGTGTGCAACTTGTAACTTATGCCACAATTGGTGAACAGTCAAACAGCTTAAGCTTGGCTAGTTCATGTTTGAATTTTATGTTTTAGAGATAGAGAATAAAATCTGACCAAACTGTTTAATCTTGGCAGATAAGTAGATAGGTAGAGTAAATAAAAGGAGCTCAACAACTTAATCTGAGCCCTTGGATGTAATAAGGTTAGACTCAGATAGATTTCTACATGTAAAAGAAAAAAGTGTGATAAGGGTTTGCCAGTTTAAGTGCACCCTAATAAAGAAGAAAAAATGGTAGGTTAAAGTAGGTAGGATAGGTAGATGATGTTGCAGAATTACATGTGATGGATAATGACTCTAAATGTGTTAATATTTACTTACATCATAACACTGGAGGAATTTCAAGCAAAACAAAGTCAAATGATTAACTTCCCTTCTCATTTTTCCCTAAAAATTTCACTAATTTCCCCTAAGTACTAAGGCATTTGAAAATTAGAGGGGCTCAGAGCATTTCTTTGACTTCTGGAGCGACTGGACCCTCGGCCCAATAATTTAAAAGCCTAAGTACTTAAAACCATCCATAAGTCACTCATTTTCTTCCATAAGTATTTTCCTAAGTAACATCCTATTTTACTTAGGAAAATTGCACAATATCCCACAAAAAACCCTTTTTCATTCGAGCCTAAGTTAAATACACAATCCTAATGTTTTATACTTAGCGCTTTTTCATTCATTATCACATATTAACTTTTAACTTATATTATTTATTTCCCTATAAAAATCTACCCGTTCCCGTATTACTATAACTAGGCAAAATCCCCATATTTTACATATCCCACCCCTTGGTTAAAATAAAACCAGAATACAGTATTAACATAAAAAAAGGATTAATTAACCCCCACAGTTGATTAATAAATTTCCCGACCAAATCACGTTGCTCCCGAGATGGGGCCCACCCTCATTAAACTCTCGTCACCTCGCCTCCCCGATAGCCGTTCGATCAAGCCTTCCACATCCAACGACTGTCGTCCATATCGCATGGCCCTCCATGACCGAACGTTAACGTGCGATCGTGGAGTGGTTTTGTGAACAGTTCCCTACCACGCGTCGCAAAATCTGTGGAATCGCTAGCTCCCGGCCAAATACCGCCCGTCCCTAAAAGCGGTGCGATGTCATACCGCTTACTGCCCTCTGCATACGAAAAAAACAATTCCCGTGTACGTCATCTGCTCGAATAAAAAAAACCCCCGCCAACCTTGACTTTGTTAATAAAACAAACAAAACATCATTTTCATTATTCTGTGCTGCGACCAGTGTTCCCATGCAAAGAACGTCAAAGTCAACTGTCAAAGATTTCCAACCGCCACCTTGCTAAGAAATTTGCAGCCGAACCAGTCCAGAACCTGTCAGCTATTGCCTACACCTGTTTTCGCCCGAACACAGGTATTTATCCAATTTCCGCCAAACCCTGAAAATCTTGGTCTTATACTGTAATTCCACAGAAAAAGGATTAAAATACAGTATAATTTAGTCTTTGTTTCACCACGTAAGCTCCCAGACCTGTAAATTTGCCCATTTTCCATTGAAAATCCAAATTATTTTTTGAATCCACAAGAACCATAAATGGAAACCCCTGTGGCTTTAACTATTGCACCCCTGAATGCTCCCCACAAAGATTTAGACTATCTGCCTCTAGCGGACAGGGACTTCCAAATAAAAGACCTCACCTTTAGCAAAAATCCCCTCAGAATCTTTTGCCAAAGCAGAAATAATTACCTGAATGGCTCTGATATTTTTGGGCTATGGGAATCCAATCTTCCAATGTATTTTCTACCCTCAGTCCATGTCTTTCCTAAAATAATTTATCACTGCCATGCCAATTACGACCCTAATCAACGAGTGGTTATGTCCCCAAGTCAAACCATTCTTTTTCCAATAACTGCTCAATCCATCAATGAAATGTTACAATTTCATCCCGGTCAAGCTCTGACTCCCCTTTCCATGGGAGATTTACTTGAAAAATCCACAAAATTATCCCAAGAAGAACTGAATCACCTCTGTCAAAATTTCATGCTACAAGAACATCAACCCAAAGGCCCCCCTCCTTATGGACATACCTTTTTCACAGATATGGGCAGTCTTATAGTGAATATGATATCTTTAATAATGGGATTCAACACTAGTGAATACGTTGATGAGATAACCCTAGTGTTGTTGTCAATTTTTACTCCTGGACAACCCCTTGCTGTCAAATATGATTTTTCCTCTTACATTGCTAACAAGATTCATGACCAATTCATGAGAGTAGAAGATGAAAGAGTTTTCAAATACTCCACTTTTATATACCATCTTGTGCTCTTTTATTAGTCAGAGAATTTCCCCTTCCCTGTCATGAAACTTGACACTAGAGGAAATCCAAGGTCTGTAATTTTTTGGTCTGCAGTCTTCCATAGTTCCTTTGAGTCCCCTTACTCATACAATGAATTCATTGAACTATTTGTTCACCCAACAACTACCTTATTAATAGGAGTTTCCCCTCCTAGGATCAATAGTGATATGAAGAAAATCCTCTAGCTCTCCAAGCAATACAGGATAGGTGATTGGTACCTATACAAAAACCATACATAAATTAGGATATATGGGTGTGAGCTCTGCCCTTTTAAGCTACCAAAGTATGTTCCAATGAGGCTCTTTTCCTTGGAATATTTCAGGCAAATGATAAATTCAGACCTAGTCCATTTTTATAATGCCAAGAAGAAAGCTCAGCTTAGAATCAAGAGTCAGTTAGGCCCTTTTATCTGTAATACTAGGGATGCAGGGAAAGAAGCAGAAAGAATTCTCGAAGATTATCTTAAGTCGCAGAAGAGTTTTTGGTGGCTACCATATGACCCTAACAACTTTATATGTGATAGAAGAATGACGAACAAATTTTCACCATACATTCACCATAAGATTCCAGAGATTGAACAATTTGCAAACATGGATGAATAGATGGAAGGGACCCTAGTAGAAAAGGATAGTGAACAGGTCAATGTTGAGAATGTTATGAGAGATCTTGAGAAAATACTTGACCTGGATTATTTTGGGCAGGTACGAAGATCAGGGATTGGTCCCTCCTCTATTGGAACCTCTCAGCAACATTCACAGGAAACCAGCACACCAGTCACAACAACATCCAAAGGTAAGGAAACAGAGACCATTACACATGCCACATAGCAATTCACAATGTCTGAGCAACCCGAAACTTCCAAGGAACAGGCCCAAATGCAGACTTCTCCCACTCAGGTCAATGTGGCAGAACTTCCAATCTTGCAAACTGCCCTAAATGAGGAAAGAAGTAAAAAGAGAGATAGTGAAACAACTACCCCTGCCAGTAGATCTTCAGAACAGCCTGGTACCAAAAGGAAAAGATTAAATCCCCTCTCAAAAAAATAATTTTTTGAAGAGATCACTGATATTCAGAGGAAAGAAGGAGGAGACAGCCAACAAACATTCCCAGTCAGTGGGACATCTACTAGCTCATAGAAAAAGGAGCTAGAAAGACAACAAAGTGCAGAGGTATCATCCTTCGGACTACCAGTGAAGGACGCTTGGGATATCAAGAAGACATTTATAGACATAAAAGCCAGAAATGATCCATTGAGATTTCAAGTTTATAATCAATATTTGAAGATGGCCCCCAAAAATCAACAGAGATTGATGTCAGCCTATGACATCAATGAAGGTAAAATGGTAATGAGTTATTTCAAGCCTAAAGTGCAGCAGCCTCAAACAACAACAGACTATCTTAGAACCAATTTTGAAGTCATGGCAAAGGATATTCATCCTTTGGATCAGATTGAATTGCATAAACAAATTGGAGAAATGATTTATTCAACCTTGACTGGTAAGGCAATGATAGCCCAAAGATTGCAAAATTCCTTGGATAATACAACTGCCCAACTGCATCTGGAAAAAGCTTCCTCCCAGGCCAAAGATAACAAAATAAAGTCTTTAGAAGAAATAATTATTGGATTGGGTTATAATCCCAAATATGTTAAGGCTACAGAAGCCCTAATAAAAAAGAAAGACGATGATATTGTTGCCCTAAGGAAACAACTAAAGCTACCACCTTCAAGGCATCCACAGAGTGCTGAGTTCATAAAGAAAAAATCTGAAGAAGAGCTAATGTATTTTATCTTAAAACTTAATGAAAAAATGAATGACACTGAACAAGAACTTGAAAAAGCATTGAAGGACAATCAGGGAGAGTCGACCTCTCAGCCTCCCAACGTGATACCAGTAGTCTCAACAACAGTCTCTTCTACACTTGGGACAACACTAGCACCAAACATCCCAACAGCCACAACAGAAGTAGTCACAAGTACAACAACAAAAGGGCAGTCAGCAAGACTAGCACAGGGCAACACTGCCAATTTGAGCATTGAGGAACTAATAAAATCAATGGAGGAATTGAAGCTCCAAGTTATAGAACTCCAAAAAGCAAAGGAGAAATTTACTACCTTGGAACAAAAGTATGATCTCTCAAAGATAAATGTTGCAGAAAAGACAAGAGAGATCAACAGGTTAGAAAAATTGGTGAAAGCATTAGAAAAGGATCTCACATTGGAGAAACCTTTGAATGAAATCAAGGAAATTATTTGGGACAACATCATTCAATCAATAAATGATGTCTGGCCATCAATCCAAATAATGTATGAGCAAAATGATTTAGTTAAACTGGCTCTAGAAGAAGTTCAAAAGGTAAGGGCAGAATTAGGAAATATGCCTGAAGAAGCCAGCAAGCTCATACAGTTTTAAAATACCAAGAACAAATATCAGCTTGAAGAGCTGGGATTCAAGATAGAACAAGGACAATTTCGGAGGTAAAAAAGGTTTTTACTAAAAGAACTCTGATGCAAAACTTAGAAAGAAGGTGCCATGATATGCAGGAAGAAATCAATGCTTTTACGAAAAGATTTGATATTTTGCAGAGTAAAAGGTTGCCAAGTGCTTTAGTTACTCATGATAAACTAATGAGTAATCAAAGCTATGTTGAGAAATTGAATAAGTATGCAGACAACCAAGCAAGTCCATCGACAAGTTCATCAACAAAAAAAGCGTTGCCTATAGGCAAAATTCTTTATGATAGTCTGGAAAATTTGTTTTATCTCGAACATGAGGTAAAGCACTTATTTCCAATTCAGCCTACCTTTTTCAGATACACAGAAACTGATGAGACCTTGAGAAAACTTCAAAGAACCAGAATACGAGAAGGACAATGGTGGGAAGACATGTTGGACATTTTGTAAAAATATCCTGGGATGAATTTTGGTTATTTACTATAGTAAGTAATGGTAAAAAGGATAAACAGAGATCAAACAGGTCAAAGTGCATCAGTGGAGATAAAGAGTATCAGTAAAAACAGGGCTGCCAGCACATATTTACCAAAGAAGACAATAGCAAGCCAAATCATAGGGCCCTCCTCCAGCACACTCACAAAATAGAAACAACACAACATCAGTTTACCTTTTCTCTTATCTACGAGACTATCTGTCTCTATTTTCTTGTAACTTATTCATGAGTCATCCTAAAATATATCTCACTCTGTTAGGAGATATTTTTTGTAATTTTTTTTTTTTTTTTTTGTATAAATACTCCCTCAATTAGAGTATTTATGGGGGTGGATTCTTAGACTTTGCTGTAATACTGATTATTTTGGAATAAAGTGTTGTTGGACAAATTTTGTATGGCTAGCTGGATAAAGAATTGATGCAAATGACTTTTCACAGGATTCTTGAGTCAGACACCAGATCAATAAGTCTTCTATCTCTTATATTTTAAAGTTTTTCTTGTTTATTATACCATGTATATTTCATATCTGAATGATAACAAAAAAGAATAATTCAGAAAGTGCTTGAGTGCAATCTGTTTTCAATCGTTGTTATTCTTAATGTTTTCCTCTGAACTAGTATGAACAGTGAATTCTTAATTGCTCCTGTTTCCTAGTTTATTCATTCTGATTATTTGGTAAATAATTATTAATTGCCCTTTATTAATAATCATTCAAGTTCCCTCTTTCGAAAAGGTTGAAGGATTCTTAATTTCCCTTCACCCATTTTGAGTCCATTCCATTTATTTTAAATCTTTATTTTTTCCCTATTTGACTACCTTGCCCTGTGAAACCCTCCGTTGTTAAGAAACTAAATCCAGTTAAGCCATATTCTTTGACTCCATTAGCACAATGGCCTAAATTACTCAGTCATACCCCTCTGTTATTGAATTCCACCACCCAAACACAATCAAAATCCCTAAACTTTCATAACTAGCCTAATATCTTTCAAAACAAAGCTAAAACTTAAAGAGAGAGCCCTCTCTAGGTACAAATTAGCTAGATTATGTACCTAAAAGTCGGTTTGTGGTTACCTCGGACCCCTTTCCTCTTCCCAACAACTTCAAGGAAAATCTGAGTGATAACACCCCCAAAAATCCATCGCCGAGTATGGATAATCCAAGAACATATGTGGGTTTGCCTAGAACCATGCCTCAATGATCGCATCCCAGTAACAACCAGCCTCCCCTCCTCCACCACGAGGCATCATGGGTGCCCACAGCTGCATCCGAGGATCCCTACAGGGACCAATGGGCACTGGCACAAAAGGTCGGAGCATCACTACTCTCTCGAACATGATGCTGCATAAGATGCTTGCGTACGTAAAAACCCTGGAAGATCCTCCCCTGAACTTCACTAGTTGTGACACCATGCCATCTTATACATGTCGCGCCCAGTCGTAGAAGTGATTGGCCCAGAGTCGACCTAAGACACTAATATGAGGTCCATATGTCCTATTCGGTGACTACAACCCCGTCAGGCGAACTATCATTGCCAAGGCACACCTATCAGCTAAGTCAGTCACTGAGTCGATGTAGACGCACCCCTATGTAAGCGAATCATCGCCGCAATGCTGCTCAACCCAGTGCCAACTGCTCAACCCAGGAGGGAGTGGGTGTGGTAGAGCCTCGCCCTGAGGCAGTAGGCTAGTCACAAAGTAAACATTCATCTCCAAATGAATGATGACATACCTATGCTGCAGCACCATCACTCATCGTCTCCTGTTCCAATAGTGAACCAGGAAACAGAGAAGACTATCCTGTGATCTCAGGATGTTGTTCTCTAGAAATTTCAGTAAACCCCAATGCACCAAGAGCCTCCGCGCATTGGTGTCCTGAGCCATAGCTATGTGAAGATCAGACCAATCTCACTCGTGCCACAACACCCTGTTACCATAGAAAAAACCAAAAAATCAGTGGCTACACTCAGAAAACGAAAATATTTCAAACTTTTTTCCCATCATTGCGCCTATTTTCTACATAGGCGCGATTACCGTGCGTTTGTATCAAGAACAGACATGCGCTTCATTGCGAAAAATATTTTCCAAGCGCGATAACCTTGCGGGAAAGCTTCCTTCTCTGCAAGGTCCACACAACTCAGCCTCGATCGCCTGCACGATCGAGGAAAAACATAGGTAGGTAATCCATACAACTCACATTTGTATATACCCCCCTTCCCCCAAGGCAAAAAATGAAAAAATTGAAAAGTAGGACGTTCAGGGCCCTACCTGACACTCATGGCGCGAATCCCAGTTACTCAGGCTAACCACAATGACAAGAAAGGCTCGGCAGCTAGGGATTAGCTCTGACCTTAGACTCTCAAATGACGCAAATGAATTGAAATGAGTCATACTGGCCTATATATCACCCTTTTTTTATTATGCGACAGTCCATAACGAGAGCTCAGAACACCCAATTTCAAAACTGCAAGAAACGCAGTGATTAACACCTCATCACGTTCAAAATAGGCTTCATACATCCACGCCTCATAAAAGTCAATTTTTCAATTTGCAACAGGTATGCCCTCTCTTGTCGCTTTCCCTTCAACATTATTTTCAATATGTTTGAATAGAAAAAATGCTTTTACTTGGGGTATTGGTTGCAGGTATTACAAGCATGCCAAATCACCTGTTTCCCCAGCCACTAAAGGTACCATAGTAGTTATCATTCTATCCCTAGCATGATAGGTTCCCCAAAGAAGCTTTTCATATCGTGACATCATTTCTCCACAAAAAACAACCATAGGTTCCAATTACCCGACCACGTTTATCATGACCTCCCCTCGCATGTGATAAACATTCTTGGAGGTCGGTATAGCCTCACCCTCCATGGCATCCATCACTCAAGTAGACCATACACCAAATATCTGGAGCCACGGCCATAACATACAATTATGGGAAGCACTTAATGTTCATTCATCCATCATACAATAAGTCAAGTTTTACCCATGTCATGATAAAATCCTTTTCTCGGACTACCATCCTCATAAGCAGATCGAATACACACCACCGCGTCTTGCACTTAATCCTACCACATCCCCATTAGCATAGCCCAACTGTGACACTTTTCATCCGTTTCACCACCCTCTCACTGATACCAACCAATGGGGCCCCCACTTTCAGCAAAACACCCTCCTTACACCATAGTGACGAATTATTTTCATGTTTATTGGGGCACCCGTCTCCATGCTTGTACATCCAAACCCATTCTATATTCTTTTGGCAAGTGTACAAAGATTTTTTAGGAGATAAATACCACCCATACACCCATATTTCTCACTTGGTAGCAGTCCCTAATCGCCCTTGGTCAGAGCTTCACATTCTTTACCCAACCCCACCATGACACTCATAATAACCACACACCCACCCTAGACGTCCTACTATCTCCAGGGATTTCGTCACCAAAAATTGTTATGATTGCCGCCACTTGCATTTACAAGATCTGACCTCAAGCCACTGAAATACCATCATCAATTACAAACATTTCTCGTCATCATGGCTGAGTTAACCTATCACACCCTGCCCTGCTACATTAGAGACCCTGGTCCCTTGCATTAGTACTCCTCTCGGTCGGTTGGTGCTTCCTTCTTGTCGAATTCAACAACCATTTTCCAAGAAGGAGGCAGTACCTTGGATGAATCCTCACCTCAATAGAGGCATCCTCGGATGGCACTATGGGAGTCGTTATTGCCCATTGATGTCATTGATCATCTTGACATTCGAATTCAACATAAAATTTCATGTCAAGATGGTATCATACTTCATAATTGTTGCACTCTGTCAGAATTCGTCGAAGACCCATGCCATCATAAATATCTCTTTCAACAATGCTTTCAAGGGAAGGTCCCCAACAGTCAGAGACCCATGCATATAATGAGAATTTGTTCTAAAAAAAAACACGCCATACCAAGATTATGCATGTGGGCACCACATTCAGCCTACTGTCAAATAAAAAACGCCCTTGAGGGCGTCAACAACCGTCATCATCAACCAACAACAGGTTACTGCCACTCAAGTGACACAGACAAAACCTCTATCTATCAGATAAGCTTAACTAGTCAAAACATCACGAGCATGGGACATGCCCGCCTCGTAGAAATATTTTACTTATTTTATCTCTTGCAGGTTTCCAATAGAGCACGATACCTCTTTTAATCATGCCAAGGGGTCTCCAACCTCAGTTTTCAAGCAAGTTATTGTCTCTCTCTCTCGAAAGAATTACACAAAAATAAATTATAATGTATTTAGACTATACAATTCTTCCTAGAACTCATACATTAGGGGGAAACTGTTAACACTGGAAAATCGTAGAAGCAAAAGACATTAGAAAATGTGAAGTATAAGATACAAATAAAGATTTACTGGGAAGGAATACATTACAGGAGCTGAAAAAGTTTAACTTTTCCCAAGGTCAAGCAGGAAAATTTATTGAACTGCGCACAGGAAACATTGACCCTAAGCGGTAATTGTGGCCTTTTCTTCTATAGCCGTGAAGATCATCACGATTATCCCTCAAAGAGTCATGCAGTCCTAAGTATGCGGAAAGTCACCATCCGGGACCACTTGACACACTTGGAGAAAAGTATTCTCACTCAAGCTAGCCAAGTACAACCGTCATGGAGCCACCTTGAGGCTTTAGTGTAGCACATAAAGGAATCATCCTCCCACTCTTCTGTTACCATCCATATTGTGCCAATAGAGGGAGGGAAAATTTGAAATTTGTCTATAAAAGCCAGCCATGGGAAGAGAAACACGAGAACACATTGTTATGCTAGCCAAATTGCTTGGGAGAAAACCAGCTTGTGATGTCAAGCAGCAAGAGTATTGGAAGGATTTAGTTGTTGGCCATCCAACACCTCAATACAAGAGATAAGAGTTCACCACGTGTCTGTCAATCTACCATTCTTCGAGAGAGAGGATAGGTTTGCTGAAGGCTTGAGGGGAAGAGGACCCCTTGTCTTGGATATTAGAGTTATGTAGCTCTAAGGATCTATTACAAGATATTTAGCATCATATATTCTTATACTACCAACACCTAATAAAGGGAGAGAGCTCTCCATTTGAGTTATTAGTGTGTTTTCTTGATTGAGCGTGTTCTTGTACATTTGATTTTGTTTTTATTTCTTTGTGTATGTAACATGATATATTTCCATTTTACTTAGTTTACTACATGTTGATTTTGTTCCACTAACATTTGACAAACCAATTGACCTGTGACTTGTTTGTAGGAAAGCAACCTCCCTATTAAACACAATGTATTTCATCTGCCCATGTGTCAAATACACTACAACACTGATAAACCAAGGAGTTGGTGCTCCCTTTCAGTTAATGCTGATAAATTTGAATTTACTCTTTAATATGTCAAGAAAAACATTTTATGGTTTTCTTCTGCTTTGGGTTTCCACATACAAATCTCTATGTATTTTATAGTTATGATTATGTGACTTGATTTATATCTGTGGATGCATATACAAGTTTTAAAAGTTAAAAATTGTCCATATTGATTCACCCCCCTCTCAGTATCATTGAATATTCCAACTATTGGAATCAAAGTTAATTCCTTCAAAAACAGTTTAACTGTTGGAAGGTAGATCTCAGTAAAAGTCACGGACAAGCAAGAAAAATACTCTAAACATGGCTTGCTATTGTTTGATGGAAAAAATTATTCCTTTTGGAGCATACGTATGGGATTGTTCTCAGAGCCACAACGAGTTAGTTTTTGGAAAGTTGTTCTAAATGAATACATGTACCAACTACTAATCTAACAAATCTAGTTGGAAAAAGACTTTATGAAAGTAATTCAAAGGCTATGTGTGCAATTATAGGAGGGTTAATAAGATCAAAATTTGTGAAGGTTATGCATTGTGATTTGACAAAGGAAATTTGGGATAAGCTCAAGAATGTGTTTGAAGGATATGAAAAGGTCAAGGGGGCCAAGCTTCAAACTTTCTAGAGGACAATTTGAGCACCTGAAGATGAAGGAATATGAAGACATTGCAACTTAATTTCTTTGGTTTTATGAGTTTTTAAATACTATGAAAGGGTTGGGAGAAAGTATCACATATATAGTCAACATTCAAAATATACTAAGATCTCTCCCAATGAGATTTGACTCTAAAATCTCAGCTCTGGAAGAAATACAAGATATAGCTACGTTGAGCATGTAAACATGGAATTCTTACAACATATGAAATGGGGATAGAAATCCATCCATAAGGGAAGCAACTTCCGAGTCCTTTAAGAAGAAAAGTAAGAACAAGAAAAAGTACAAAAGAAACTTTAGTTGTAGTGATGATTCTGACAATGAAAAAGAAGGAAACTTTGCAAGAAAGTTGAAAAGAGGAATTTAAAAATATAATGTTAAGCTTCCTTCAAAATGTTTTGAATGTTGTAGAATTGGTCATTTTACTTCCAAATTTCCTTTTTAAAAGGGTTCATATGGTGATGAAGAAGAAATTTATAGGAAAGGAAATAAATATTTGAAAAGAAACGAACAAAAGAACAAGGAAAATTTATTCAAGAAAAAACTCTTTAAAAAAGAGAAAATAGTTGCTTATATAATGAAGATGATGAGGGTGGAAATAATTCCAACTAGAGAATTCTTCATGGAATTAGAGACTCAAAAAGAAACTCTTGAAAACCATGAAGGCAACTATGAATAAGGAGAAGGAGAAGTGGACCTTGAGGTAGAATTTCTTACTACCTTAGGTGTCTTAGAAGAACAAGGAAAAAAAATCTCATACTTAAGGAAGAGGTGAATAAAATAAAAGAATGTTTATAAAGTCTCGAAATGAACTTTGAATATACCAAGAAAACTATCATAGACATGAAAGTACAATTAGAAGAAGCTATAGTGGTTGAGGAAACACTCACGAGACAACTGGAAGAGAAGGAGAGAATAATTAGAAGTTGAGAGAGTATCCTTGAGGATGGAACTATGAAAGAAGGATATCCAAAAAAAAATTGACAATAGCACCAAAATACTAAATGGAATCATCAACAACCAGAAACCATTCAATGGCAAGTCTGGACTAGGATATAAACAAAATAATATTGATAAAGGTTCAGGCTTTGTGATCAGAGGAAATGAAGCAAAGAAAGGAAGTGACATTGATGCACTCAAGGGTCCCATAAAGAAGAAAGAATGCAAGCCACTAAAGGAGGAAGTACAACAACCAACAATGGAGAATATTCATGAAGAATATCATGGCTTCAAAAGGACAACACCATCGAGAAGACCACCTACAATCAGGTACCATAATATTTTTCTTGCAATGTGTTATTCTTGTAGTAGTTTTGGGAATAAGGCTATAAATTGTAGAGTCTATGCAAGGGGTAGAAATACAAGAAATATCTATGAAAATCCTGAGAATTATTATAAAGGCAATCATAGTAGAAAATATTGTGAGGTTTTCAACAAAAATTATAATAGTTTTGACACTCTTAGTTATGAAATTGAATGTTACAAATCAAACCATTTTGGACACATCATGTGAAAACCATAATTATCTTTTCCATTTATTGTAAATTAATAAATTAAATTTGGGTTGAGTAAAAGGTACAACTAATTCCAGGGCTGAGGTGTACATTCTACCTGGGAAATATTGAAAGCAAAGGGGAAAATATCAAATGAAATGGGGATTATTGGCCTAAAATACTTAATAGTGATGATTAGGCCAACCACCACAAAAATCAGAGGGCAAAGGACAGTTGGAGTTATGTTTATTTGTTAAAGGAAATGAGGCCAAACTAGAAAAAAACCACTGAGAAACAAATTCGGGAGGGAAGACTAGTTTAGATAATTTTTTATGAAGGATGCGCTTACTGGGGAAGACATTCAAACATGATTGCGAAGGGTATGTTGTCAAAAGGATCATATGAGTGCACACATAGAGCATATTTGTTGGTATCCATCTTACAACAGCACAAAACTTAGACTGTGTTCTTGAAGCGGTCCCCTTACGCCTTGGAGTTTGCTTAAGGATTCTGTTAGGTCCCTGTAATTTGTAAGATTGGTAAGACCAAATAAACAAGGGTAACATCAAACCAAATTTGGACTCCTAGGACCTAGCCTTCCTGGACTTAGAGATGGATCTCTCTATATTTGTATAAAAGATATAACTTGCTTGATTTATGATGCTGATTTTAGGCTAGTTAAAATGATAGGGTTGTTTGTTTTGTTTTGTTTGGTTGGGTTGCTTGTTAAGAAGAGCAGATAGAGTAAGAGAAATTAAAACCATTGGGCTATGGGGTATGTGAAAGGTTTGAAGAGTACAACAACAAATCAAGGGTGTTTCATAGGGGAAGTTAACAAAGACAAATGGATCTTAATAGTTGTGTGAAATGAACATTAAGTTGTGAGTTTAGTAGTTTTAAAGGGAAATTAAGAATACTTTAACATATACTAGAACAAGAAGAGTCTTTGAGATCACTATGTTTAAGAAAGAACCAAAGGATAGGGCACACCATAAACTTCTTTGGCCTAGCTTTATCAAGTAAACTTTGAGACAACAATCCAACAAACCCTAGACATCAGGGAACTCCTAAATTCTCTAGCTATTCACTTTCAGAGAAAGAAATCATTTAAGTTAACAAATAAGTGATGATTAAAGAGCAGGGAACTCCTAAGTTCTTCAATCAGACTTCAAAGACCTTTAAATTGACTTTTCAAGATAGACCAAAGGATAGACAAACCATAAACTTCTTTAGCCTAAACCCTAGTAAGGAAACTTCAAAGAAAGGCCTTAAAAACAATGTTTCAAGCTACACGAAAGGACTAGGCATACCATAAAATTATTCGGTTTGACTCTTATTAAATCATTTTCAAGACAAAAAACTAGGTGGAATCAGAAAGTAACTAAGAATTCTCCAATCAGACCTAGTAGAGGAAAACATTTGACAACAGAAAGCAGACAGACTTAAGGTGCCTCTAACAACATACCTTAACCTAAATTCTTTGTTCTATTGCAAGCTAAAAGATGAAAAATATGGAAAACAGAAGGAAACAAATGTAATATAAGAACAACATCACCATTTAACAAAGTTCACGAATCCTATGAATGTGCTTGCTCCATTAACATTCAATCCAAAACAGTTACAAAGCTCCAAAGCCAACTTCTTCACAACTCAAAATATATGTAATATTCAGCTCAACAATCAACCAACAAAAATATGAAGCATACATACAGTATTTATTTGAAAAATGAGGAGGTGAACCCTAGCTAGGGTTTCAAATGTCATTTATTAGATAGTTAATGCATTTTGACCTTTGAGACCATGCAAGGCCCAAGGCAAAATATCTAAAACTCATTCATTGAAATAATAACTTCTAACATAACTACGGAGCTAATTTTGGAAAAAGTTTGACTTTTATGCTTCAAAATATCTTTTTCAATAACTCGTAGTAAGGGTGCAGCTCCAAGGTATAGGGGCGCAGTGCCAGTGCAAAAGCACAGCGCCAAGACTGAGAAAATGGCTTGTTTTGCAGCTAACTTTTGGAGGCCTTCCCGGTGTCCAAATGATCTCCATGATGGATCATTGGAAAGGTATCTAAGTCTATTTTAAAAATATTCTTCCACTTTCCAGAATGGTGCCCATTTTCCTTGTAAAAAACTACTGCTCCCAATACTGCTAAACGCGTAGCGCCAGTGCCAAAAAGAGGGCAGAAAGGTGATTTTTTGGTAGTTTTTCGCCTTTTTGCCCCAAATGTTTTGAAATTTTCTGAGGTTTATGTACTTGGGATGAGGACCGTGAAAATGCTGACCTTTTGTCATTTAAGTCCCCAAAAAAAGAGCGCAGCGCCAGTAGCGCTGTGCGTTTGGCCCAACTGTCAAAAATTCAAAATTTGCACAAAGTGCCAAAATTTGGAATTTGCTTTAATGATCAAGGTTGGGAGGCTTGGAGGGACACATCAGCAAGGATATTTAGTTTTTCCTTATCTTTTGCC
This sequence comes from Pinus albicaulis, assembly GCA_034641835.2. Classification (NCBI taxonomy): domain Eukaryota; kingdom Viridiplantae; phylum Streptophyta; class Pinopsida; order Pinales; family Pinaceae; genus Pinus; species Pinus albicaulis. The sequence continues at coordinate 750,962,969 of CM076580.1, forward strand.
TCATTTAGAGCCTGAATCTTTGCATTGGCTTGTTTGTGCTTGGCCCTTGCAATCCTGTTTCTCATGGCATAATGTCTTGCCATCTTCCTCTGCATGTCAATGTCTCTTTTTTCCTTCTATAGTTGACCCTCCAGATGTAAATTGGCCCTCTCTAGCCAAGACTCTCTATTCTTTCTAATTTCCATGGCAAGAAACTCACTTGGAGCAAGCTACTCTGCTAACTCTACCTCTTTCTCTCTTTCCTAGGCTAAAGCCTTCTTCAACCCAATTGTCCTTGGTCTCTACCTAGGAAGCTGTTCTTCCTTATCATCACTGCCATAAAAAGTGCCCAAGGTCTCATCTAGCAATGCCTTGGCCCTTCCGGCCTCTTTCTGAGCTCTGATTTCCCTGACCTCACTGATGGCCTGCTTTGTCTTCAACTGCTGATTCTCTAGCTCAAAAAAGTTAATCACATTCTTTTCCCTACCAAGATTAGCTTGAAGTTCACTAATATTGGCATCCTTGCCCTTGATCAACATATTGGTGATTCTCTCTTCATCCTCATCTTCAAGGCCAATCAATTGAAGCTCCTGCTCAATTTCATGTTTGTCTTCCTCCTCAACAATGACATGCTCTGTAACCTTTTCCTTGCCCTTATCAACCTGTTTTGTTGATGAAGAAGGCATGGCCCCTTTCACCTCAATTGAAGCAAACACATGCCTGCGTCCTCTCTGATAGGTCAAAGGAAATGGCTCAATCTCATTCATTTTAGTGTCATTTGTCCCAATATCCCTTTCATTGCTGGATGCTCTGGTATCAAGAGATGATGGTGAAGGGTTGTGAAAAGGTGATGAGGGAGGATCAACATGAGGTGAATTGATGTGAGTGGATGGTGATGCATGAGTAGTGGGATGTGATGGAGAAGTAGGAATGGGAGGATGAGATGAGGAAGGGATATATTGCCGATGATGGCCAGGTGGAGTAGTGAAAACCTCATTGGCAATGAAGGTATCCCATAGAATGTTTTTCTGCTGCAGCTGATGCATAACCACCATCTTGATAAGTGAGTGATGAAATAGGCTTTGCATTTGCTGATTGTAATCTCTCTTTTTCACAATGTAGGCCATTTTGTCAATGCTACAGAAAATATAATATGGTATATGCAACATCCTAACTCTAGTGAAATGCATAAGAAGGCGGATATGGTATGAGTAGAGGCAGGAAAACCTTCCATCACAAGTAAAATACTTCATTATTACTTCATCATGGGTGCATATCTATCAAGAAGATGAGAAAAAGTGAATATGGACTTGTGGTGATATTTATACCTAGGTTTGAGGTATGGTTCAAAATAACTCATGTCTAGGTTTGCTTGTTTGAACCACTTCTCTCCCACACTTGGTATCCCAGTAGCAGCTGGAATGGCATTAGTGGACATCTCAAATGCAGGTTGATGATGAATAGTCTTGTTAGCTCCAGGTGGTTTTGGACTTGCTGCACTCTTTCACAAAACTCAAAGCAGCCCACATGTTTAAAGAAAGAAACAGTAAGAGGAGATGTGATGAGTTCCCTTGTATTGAGGGGTTCAAATCTATTTATCTTCCCTCCCTTATGATCATGTCTACTTGGAATTTGTGCCTCGCCTCCACTGTCTTCACCCTCAGACATTTAAACTATGTTTTATGAAACCCTAGAGTGTAAGTGGAAATGAGACGAGGGGAAAGGAATGAAATGGAAGTTTTGCAAAATGAAGGGAATGCGTGTGAATGGGTATAGGTGTAAGAAATGAGTGAGTGGAAAACTAACTCAATGGCAACCCTCAAGTAGTGTAATTCCCCTGTCTATCACTGATACTCTGTTTAGGAGGATGAAATAAGTATATGGACTGTGATCTCTGATTTGTAGCTAGGGTTTGATTAGGGTTTCATTTCCATTGATAAATGATGACCAAAATAGCTTGAAAATGGGTTATGATATACACTTACCCCTTAACAGTGCTTTGGAGAAATTTGATAAAGATTTTAAAGTGATTTGGATGGCCCCAAGACTCAGAAACCATCTTTGTCTAAGTGCGCAATGCCAATGGTTGAGGGCACAGTGCCAACCCAGGCACGCAGCACTAAGGAAATGCACACAGGGTCCTTTCTGGCAAGGGTGCAGCACCACTCCAAGCGAGCAGTGCCAGCTCCCAGGCGTGCAATGCCTTTAGAAAATGCGTGGAGGAAAACTTGCAAGGGTGCAACGCCAACTCCCAGGCGCACAACGCTAAGAAAATTTTCCCAAATTCTTCTTGCAAATTCACAAATTTTTCCTTGTTGAGCGCTCTTGATGTTTTGAGAGGAAAAAATGATTCATTTAAAATGTAAAATGGGCTTTTATAGACTTGTAGATTTAATTTAACTTGAAAAACCCACTTTCTAATGTTTTTGAAGTCTTTTTACTTTGTCACTGATACTCTTCGACACCTTTTTTCTTGCAAGTTGCTGAAGTCACGAAGGTGGCTTTTCTTTTGATCATTGAGACTTGACATGTTTTACTTTGAAAACCTTAGGATGGTTACACATAGTAGCATATTCAAATCTTATGTATTTTCCACCGTAAAAATCAACTTATATTTTCCACCTTCTCTGGCTATCTTTTTCAGAACCCTAAGTGTCTGCAGTTCTTTTACAACAATCATCAGTGTTTTCTTCTAAGTTCTCTATAGACCTTTCAAGTTGATTCATTTCTGCCCAGTTCACCTTACCTTTTTTCCATATTCCATCAATATTTTCTGATAGAATTTCTTCATGCTTGGCCTTGTGTGCTCCTCCATGTCATTCTCCTGCAAGTAATCACTACTTTGACACTCAAATGGACTAAAATTTTTATAAACCCTAGTTATATATAAGATCAAGTATTTCCTATTTCCTTTGCTATAAGTTGTTTTCATTCAGGAGTAGACAATCTACCTCATAAGTACTTTCTGCTGATAAATATTCCAACACTTTTGCAGAAGTGCTAGACCTTATCCATTTTTCTCATTTGCAGGTTCTAAACTGAGAAGATAATCCTCTTTGGAAATTTTAGGTCCTTCTTGAATAACCATGTCTTGACATTCTATTACATCTGAGCCAGATTCTAGCAAAGGAAAAGCAGTGCCTGAAACATCCAAGGATGACCTTGAAAAATGCAAAACCCTAATGACCTAACGGGAGTGTCCTTTGACTTGATTTTGACTTAAATTTGACTTGGAGATTTTCAAGTGAAAATAGAGTATTGTTATAGGTTATTATGCCCAGAGGGACATGGGAATGAGTTGGCAACAAGAAACCCTAGAGGGAGGGTGGAGTTTATTGACAGGGGAAAATAAGGCAATGAAGTCTTAGGTAGGAAAGAAAGATGAAAATGAGACATATGAGCCCATAATGAGTCTTTTAAGAATAACAGAGTGAATTTGAGAAGACCAACTAAGGAATAGTGAAAATAGGTTTATAAGGATAATGAAGGCAATGAGATTTCTGAAACTCAAGATATTCAAGGAATATTGTTTTCAAAAAACTATCACCATCTTTAGTCATCCAAAGATAGTGAAAAATACTGATGACTAACAGATTCAACTGCATGAGAGAGGTTTACTTGCAGTTTTTCTAAGGTTGGGAGGAGATATTTTGTCCCTGACTTATTTTCCCTTTCTCATTCTAGATAATTACCTCACACGATAATTTATATTGTGATCTTCTTACTTATTCCAGTTTAATTGGGCTAGTGTTATTAGTGCGGTAGTCATATTATTAATTGTGGTTGCATGTGCATGATGTGTTGCGGTTTTGGGATTGTATATATTATGTATGAATTCATATTGGTATATATGGAATGTTATAGTAAGAATCGAGGGAATATTATCATATCTACACACTCTCTCATATATTGGACCCAATCTGCATTGTCTGGAACCTTTCCTTTTAATGGACTTGAACCACAGGTAATAAGCCTCAGATCATTATACAATTATATTATTCACGGTGTTAGCAGGGGAACCATTGCTTGGTTTGCTTGACTCACATTCTACTCCATGGATTTCTCCACTCTTATTCACTTAACTTCCTTTAGTTGACCCCATCATCCCTTCCAGACATTCACATAGGCATATATTCCATTTCTCGGAATACAAGCCTCACTCCTAATTATTCACAATTTGATATACTCATTAAATTATTTTTGGATGTCCAGTCCATAACTAATTCGTTGGAATTTCCATCCCATCGTTCTCCTTCGCAAGTCTCAGACTGGAGACCATCTGAGGCAAAATCCGATTGAGAGATAATATTTGAATCGTAGTGGAAATTTGCCACAAATATGGACTTTCTATATAAAGTTGATGTATCAATCGAGTGTCACGAATATGGAAAGAGAATTCCCTGGACATTCAACACATTTGTTTGTTGGCACTATTAATAACTTCCAAAATTGTAATTTCTCGATTATATAGCCTCAAATTGATATAGGACAATAATAATAATATTCATTCAGATCTTATAAATATGCATGCCATCTGGGTTTAATGGAATGCACAATTCGCATCTTGGTTGTGCCAACCATAATATTCAGACTCGGGTCTTGTAGATATGCATGTTTTTTGTGATCACTGGAATGTGCATGTCGCATCTTGCTTGTGCAAAAGCTTATGGTGAACTTTCAAACTGAGTCGTATCTAGCAGGTAAGTTTATTGTTTGGATATATGACAATCCAATAGTCTTGTAAAGAAATTCCAAAACAAATAAGTTTATTTTTTTGAAGTTGATATTTGGCACCTATTGATTGAATTGAACCTAAAAATCAAGAGCGTTTTGCAGCTACTGATTTATGAAGGTTAGATTGCACGATTTCCTCTAAGGAAATGTGGACCCTATTTTCTGACCATTGAAAATTCTCCAAATATTTCTCACTTATATATTAGAGGCTTAATCAATGGGTTTTTATATTGATGAACCCATTTTGATTCTTCACTAGCATGTTTTTGGTTATAATTTCCTCCTTACAAATAATATACACATCACATCTCATCGTCATCCTTAGTTATGAAATCTAGATTTGAAAACTAGGCTTTGGTTGATTATCAACAAACATAAGCCTCAAATGTGCATGCATGTGTATGGTCTGAGGATTTATAATCCCTTTGAACCACTTACGTATTGTTAAGTCTTAGCCTATAAATATTCATCTAGTTACTTGTAATTTTCAAGTTCAAGATTTAAAACTGTCTGCATGATATGCATAGGTATGCTCACTATGCTTCTTGTTATGTGCAACAAATATTTTAGTATGTTGTTGATATTCTCACCCGTTTTAATGTTTTCCTCACTCAAATCTGATCTATTTGGCTATCATTTCAATTTCAGAGCTTATTTGTCTAATTTCTTGACATTCTACAACTTTCCCTTCTTATGACAACAATGGGAAATCTACCTCCCCTTTTCGATACACTTGGGAAGTGGTCATATGAATTGTAGGAAGAAGAATATGAAGCTATCATACTCTTGGTTAGCTCAATTAGTTGTGGCCATGTTGTTGAGTATTTGTTTTGTTCCATGTTAGCAGGTGCCTGGTTCAAATCTCCTTGGATTGGGTGCAGTAGTCATCTATGAGTTTAATAGATCTGTCATCCATGAACTCAATTGGTTGTAATCATGTTTTTGAGTACGAATTTGGAGTGAATTGGTATCTACTTAATAAAGTGACAAATGGGAACATTTGCGGTATGAAATGGCTTGAGTTTTGCATACAATTCATTGTGCGTCTTTCAAGTTTGTGTGAGCTCTTGTCATTGTGAACTCTTATTTGGTATCATATGTTGGTTTATATGAGTGATTGAGTTAATGTTTTGTAGAATTTTTAGGTTATATGAGAAAGCAATAGAGTATCACAATCAGAGGGAAACTATTATGTGAGAGTACTTAGCATTTTGTTTGTTGTGCTTTGTTACTGATAATGTCATGAACATATTGTGAGACTATAAACCTTCAAAATATGTTGTAGACTGAGTTATGTCGAGGCATTCTAGAACCGTGAAAATGTTTGGTAGTGTTAGTGAGAAAACATACTGCAAAAGGGTGTTGAAATTATCCACATATTGTTGTTTTATTGTGTTGAAAACCATGTTTGAAAGACTTAAAAACTACTCGTTTTTTTTTTCTCTTTTTTGTTTTAATTTTTTTATTCCTTTTTTCTATCCTACTCTACTTGAAAAAAAGAAAATATATTTTAAGTATAGGTATACTTACAATAGAACCATGTGTATAGCAATATGACAAATAAACTCATGTGTAGGCATGAAAGATTTGACATGTACTTGAATATGAAAGACCAATTTCTTTGATGATGTCAAGAAATATTTAGAAGAGAGTGGTGCTCCAGCTTAATAATTTTCTGGAACCAAATTTAAATATAGTTGTGATGCCATTGGTTCTATTGCTCATCTAGATCTAGCTGGGGTGTTGAATTCTTTGGGTGGTGGTTTTTCTGGTTGAACACTAACCATCTTCCATGGAAATTTTGGTTTATGGTTTACTGCTAACTAGCATGCTTTAAATAATATGGTGGTTTTTAGATGACCGCTAACCAATCCGATATGAATAAAGTGGTGGTTTTTTGTTAGGTCCCTATATTACTAGTATAGTCCCTTATTGTTGTTAGTGTAACCCCCTTATTGTTATTATTGTACCCTTGTAACCCCCATTTTGTTATTATTGTGCCTTTAAATTATTATTGTTAGGTCGGCTAGGATTACATTGTGGCCCACTAGGATTACATTATGGCCCCATGGACTCCTATATATAGAAAGGAGGTTTTGTAAATTGTATCATCCAAGAATTGTTCATTTGTGTAATGTATTGGAGGTTGCCCCCTCGAAGTGGCTTATTTCTAAGGCGTTGATATCTCTTTTCTTCTATTTTTGAAGCTGGTTACACAACATTTGGTATCAGAGCTTTGGATTCTAGGGTTTCGCTGCTCCAAACAGGTCATCGTGGCATTTTTGCTATAACTTTTTTTCTACGAAGTTTCAGAAGCTGAAATTTTTAGGGTGCGAAGCTGAAATCCTGAGGAAGATTGTCTAAACATTTCAGAGCTTGGTTGGCAATATTTTCGGAGATATCATCTGTGGAAGTTAGGTCTTTTTTCAAGCTCCTAAACAAGTCATCGTGGAATTTTCGCCATAATTGTTTTTCTACGAAGTTTCAGAATCTGAAATTCGTATGGTGCGAAGCTGAAATCCTGAGGAAATTCTTCAAAACATTTCAGAGCTTGGTTCACAATATTTTTGGAGATATGATCTGTGGAAGGTAGTGCTTTTTCAGGCTCCTGAATTTCATCTCAAAGAGGTGAGCGTGGGAAAAGTTCAATAACTCTCTCTCTGGGCATTGGATTGGAGTGCCGTAAAAAGCAGTCACAAGTACACGGACTATAGTTTCTTGGCTATCAATTTAAGAGACAAAAAACGAAACAGTGACACGTGGCAAGTCCTACAAGTTCGCTCTACTGAACTAGTCCAGAATTAGGTCATTGTGGGAGATTGGACACAACTTCGTCTTGGAGAATCCAAATCAGGTCATACCGGTGGCATTCAAAAGAGAATTTAGAGGGCTACACTAGGGCAGAATTTCAGATATTGAAGATCCCCAACTACAAAGATAATTCAATTCCAATATCGAGCTCCTCAAAAGCAAGTAAAAGGTGTGTATTTTTTTTCCAAATTGCATAAGTCTTGTTTGAATAGTCAAGTTGAATTGATTCCTAGGGCATATTGTAGAATATATATCAGTATTGGATTCTAAAATGGCCCCTAAAAATAATTCAACGCCCATTAAGCCTTTAGAAGGCTCTACTATGACTCATGAAGACGAAGAATGGCAACATGACATATCAAAAGTACAAGAGCAAGTGCAACAAATTTCGCTCTCGCAAAGAACAACAAAAAATGAAATGGAAGTTTTGAAGAAAGGCATGGAAACTAAGAGGGATGGCATGGAAGTGGGCGTGGAAGCTAAGATGGATGACATGAAAGACAACATGGAAAACATGAAGAATGATCTAAAAGCATACATGGAAGGCTTGATGACAAGCTTAAAACAAGAAATTATTCCTAATGGTGGAAATATAGTAGAAGAAACTCATGATGAGAACAAAATAAATGTTAATCGTGATTTCATAAACTCTAATGTTGGCGAGAAGAACCACCATATTCCAAAAATGGATATGAGGAAGTTTGATGGAAAGGATTCTGTAACATGGATACTACAGATGGAGCAATATTTTGATCTCCATAACATGCAAAACACACAAAAGGTACGCATTGCAACTTTACATTTAGAACAAAATACATTTGTATGGTATCGATGGCTTTGCTACCGTAAAAAAATTGTCACTTGGTCAATTTTTACGGAGGAAATGATAGCACATTATGAGGATACAAAGAGCAACACCTTCTTTAGCCAATTGATAAATCTCAAACAAAAGGGTTTAGTGGGGGAGCACATTGAGGACTTCCAAAAATTGAATATAAGGGTAACTGATATTCGAGAGGAACACATGATTGATCTCTTCATAGGCACTTTAAAGGATAACATCCAACATGAAGTTCGCGTTTTGGAACCTGATTCATTGGAGAAGGCATTCAGGTTGGCAAGAAAAGTTGAATGTAAAATTATGGCGACAAGGAAACCTACCACTCAATTCTATAAAGAAGGAAGTGTTGCTACACCTAGATTTCCTCAACCTACAAGGTTGACACCACAACAATTGGAAGAAAAAAGAGCAAAAGGGCTTTGCTACAGTTGTGATAGCAAATACACTAAAGGTCATAAGTGTGCTGAGAAGAAATTATTTTACATAGATTGTGAAGAGGAAGAAGAAAAGGAACAAGAAGAGGATATACACTAGGAACCAACCCCAGAAGAGGAAGAAATGAATCCGACCATATCGTGTAATGCACTGGCAGGAATTACCACTCCTCAAACTCTCAAGATAAAAGGACAAATCAAGAAGAAAAAGGTAATAGTGTTGATTGATTCAGGTAGCACCCATAATTTTATTCATTGTAAGGTAGCCAAAGAATTAAATTGTTTCCTATACCCAGCACCATAATTTCAAGTGATGGTTGCAAATGGAGGAACTATAAATTGCTCTGGAAAATGCCATAATATCAAGCTAACCATGGGGGAATATGTATTGAATAGTCCAATGCTTTCCATTCCTATGGGAGGTGTTGATGTTGTACTAGGAGTACAATGGTTACAATCTTTGGGGATGGTAACTTTTAATTTTCAAGAACTTTTCTTGAAATTTTTTTCAGAAGGAAAGGAAGTCGAATTACGGGGTATTGCAAGGAAGCCAGGAAAGATAATAAGCTCTAATGTCATGACAAAGCTTCTAAAGAAAGAACAAAGAGGCATAATTGCACAATTATGCTCACTAGAAGTTCCAACATCAAAATCATCTATTTCTGCAGATCTCCAAAAAGTCTTGGACAATCATTCCAAGGTGTTTGAAACTCCCAAAAGACTCCCACCTATTCGTGATCATGATCATGCTATTCATTTGATTCCAGGAAGTGTTCCTCCAAACATCAGGCCTTATAGATATCCTTACTTCCAAAAGAGCGAAATTGAACGTATGATTGCAGAAATGTTAGAGGCGGCTATAATTCAACCTAGTCAAAGTTCTTTCTCTGCTCCTGTAGTATTGGTACATAAGAAGGATGAATCATGGCGAATGTGTCCAGATTATAGGGAGCTCAATAAGCTCACCATTAAAGATAAATTTCCCATTCCTGTGATTGATGAATTATTGGATGAATTACATGGAGCAATTTATTTTACCAAGTTGGATCTTCGTTCGGGATATCATCAAATTAGAATGAAGACTGAAGATATTCCAAAAACAGCATTTCGAACTCATGAGGGTCATTATGAATTTTTGGTCATGCCTTTGGCCTTACCAATGCACCTTCTACATTTCAAGGGTTGATGAATTCCATTTTCAAACCCTTCCTTAGAAAATTTGTGCTAGTATTTTTTGATGATATACTAATCTACAACAGGTCTTGGAAGGATCATGTTGAACATGTTGACAGGGTGCTCAAACTATTGTAGAAGAAACAATTATACGAAAAAACATCCAAATGTTTCTTTGGAGTACAAGAGGTGGAATATCTGGGTCATATTATATCTCACGAGGGTGTTAAAGTAGACCCTAACAAAATTAAAGCCATTAAGGAATGGAAAGTCCCCACTACCATAAAGCAGTTGCGAGGATTTCTCGGGTTAACAGGGTATTATCGCAAGTTTGTTAAGAATTATGGGAGAATAGCAGCACCTCTAACAACATTATTGAAGAAAGATGCATTTTCATGGACTCCTGAAGCAGCTAAGGCCTTTGAACATCTTAAAGAGGCAATGTGCCTAGCACCGGTCTTAGCTACGCCAGACTTCACAAAAACCTTTATTGTGGAATGTGATGCCTCAGGAAATGGAATTGGTGCAGTTTTAATGCAGGAAGGAAGACCCATCGCTTTTGAAAGTCGTCCGATCAAAGGAAAGTATTTACAAAAACCTATTTATGAGAAGGAAATGTTAGCAATACTGCATGCACTAAAGAAATGGCGAACTTACCTAATGGGAAGACACTTCAAGGTAAAAACTGATCATGATAGTCTTAAACACTTTTTTGAACAAAGACTATCGTCAGAAGAACAGCAAAAATGGGTCACAAAGATGTTGGGTTACGACTTTGAAATAATCTACAAAAAAGGAAAGCTGAATGTTGTTGCAGATGCACTCTCAAGAAAGAATGAGGAGGTGGAAGCATTGCTTTGTGCCATTTCTATTATCCAACCAGATTGGATAACTGAAGCAAGAGATGAATGGAAGAAGGACAAAGATGTATGGATACTCATTCAAAATTTGCGGCAAGATCCTAGTACATCTGATACATTTAGTTGGAAAAATGATTCCTTATGGTACAAAGATCGCTTATATCTTTGTAAGAATTCCCAACTAAAACAAAAGATTCTTCTGGAATTGCACACTTCTACTTTAGGAGGACACTCAGGATTTTTAAAAACTTACCACAGGGTGAAGAAAGAATTTTTTTGGGATGGCCTTAAATCTGATATTCAAAAGTTTGTGGCGAAATGTTTGGTTTGCCAGCAGAATAAAGTGGAAACAATTAAGACCCCGGGACTTCTACAACCTTTATCCATTCCAAGTCAACGTTGGGAGGAGATTTCAATGGATTTTATCACGGGTTTACCTAAGTCCGAAGGAAAGAGTGTCATCATGGTGGTAGTTGATAGACTTACCAAGTATGCACACTTTTGTGCATTATCTCATCCATTTAAAGCAAGTACAGTTGCTACTACATTTGTGGGCAGAATTCAAAAGCTACATGGAAGCCCAAGGGTTATTGTGAGCGACAGAGATCCCATTTTTACGGGAAATTTTTGGACAGAGTTATTTTCTTGTTTGGGTACTAAATTAGCTCATAGCTCATCTTATCATCCTGAATCTGATGGTCAAACTGAGATAGTAAATAAATGTTTGGAAGGATATCTTCGTTGTTTTGTATCTGATAAACAAACACAATGGGTCAAGTGGTTACCTCTTGCTGAATGGTGGTATAACACTTCATTCCATACTGCAGCAAAAATGACCCCATTTATGGCACTTTATGGATATCATCCACCATCCATCACATCATCTTTAAGGGAAAATTCGAAGGTTCAAGCAGTGGAAGATCACATCGAGCATCAGCAAGAAGTTCTCCAACTCTTAAAGGATAACCTGAATTTGGCACAAATCGAATGAAACAACAGGCAGATCAACATCGCAGCGAGAGAAGTTTTGATGTAGGAGATTGGGTATTTTTACGGCTACAACCATATAAACAAATGTCCCTCAAGGAAGCTAAGAAGGATAATAAATTATCGCCAAAGTACTATGGTCCTTACAAGGTGTTGCAAAAGATTGGTACTATGGCATACAAATTGGAGCTTCCTACTTCTTCGCGAGTACATCCAGTTTTCCATGTTTCATGCTTAAAGAAGGTTATAGGAGAAAATCTTCCAGTTCAAACAATATTGCCAGAACTTGATGAGGAAGGAAAATTCATATTGGAACCAGAAGCGGTCATGGAAACAAGAACTCGACAACTACGGAATCGATCAATTTCAGAGTATCTCATCAAGTGGAAGAACTTACCCACTGAAGATTATACATGGGAGGATGAGAATTTTATACAGAAGCACCCAGAGCTACTCAAGTGTTGAGGACAACACTTTTTTGAAGGAGAGGGGCATGTTAGGTCCCTATATTACTAGTATAGTCCCTTATTGTTGTTAGTGCAACCCCCTTATTGTTATTATTGTACCCTTGTAACCCCCATTTTATTATTATTGTGCCCTTAAATTATTAATGTTAGGTCGGCTAGGATTACATTGTGGTCCACTAGGATTATATTGTGGCCCCATGGACACCTATATATAGAAGGAGGTTTTGTTCATTTGTATCATCCAAGAATTGTTCATTTATGTAATGTATTGGAGGTTGCCCCCTCGAAGTGGCTCATTTCTAAGGCGTTGATATCTCTTTTCTTCTCTTTTTGGAGCTGGTTACACAACATTTTTGGATGATCACTAACTGTCTTCATGGTAATAATATGGTGGTTTTGGATGACCACAAACCAATTTTACTCCCCCCCTTAAGGTGTAGGAGAGTTTCTTTTAGTATCCTGCTCCTCGTTTTTAGGTGTGGAGAGTACCATCTTTTACTCTTCATGTTTATGTGTCTTTACCTATGTTTTGACTAGGTGGTAAGATACATGTAGTTGCTTCTCTTATTGATTCCATTTCCATGAATTTATACGTCCATAGTGAATTATTTTGTTTGTTTCCTTTTTCTCTCAATACCTTTTAGATAGGTGATTTGTCTTCTGAAAACGAAGAAAATAATGAAGATAAAAAAATTGAATCTCCATATGACCATCTCTTTGACAATGCTGACACTTCTTATCAATATTCTTAACTTCTTCAAGAAATACTACACTCACAAATTGAATTGGTTTGGATTAATCTCGAATATGAAAGACATTATTTTTGGTGTATCCCAATCCATGTCAGTTTTTGTTGAATGATATTTCTTCCCAAGGTTTGACAACCATATTGGAAAGATCTTGATGTTGTTCTCTGTGTTGTAAATGTAACTAGTTTCAGTCTTAATAATTTTTATTGTACTAATTTCAATATGTATCTTATGTAACAAAAAAAGAAGAAAAGAGAAATTTTTAAAGCACGAGCTTCATGCTCATTATTGATGGTCTTCTAGGTAAAATCATGTTCATCATGCTTCTACAGTTTGTTAGGCCATAAGATTTATTGTCATGAGTCAAGAGAGTCAACATCTAAATTATAAGACCCTTATGGGAAAAATGTATCTTGAAAAATAATTTATTTTTGAGTCTAGAATATCTTGGAAGCCTCCTAGCATAAGTCAACCCTGACAGAGACATGTCAACCCAGAGAGAGGCTATTCGACCTCTTGGAAGGGTTATATGTAGAGAAATCTTCAACATTATTTGACACACAACATCAACAAGCTCAATATGAAATAGAAGGATGAATAAAGAAGTGTGAAGGACAAGGATCCAAGGAGAAAACCCTAGTGAAGGAAATAAGACAAGTTTTGTGAAATTTTCTCTCACACATGCAAGTTTATGGAGTATTTGCAAGGGCCGAAATTTATGTAGTAATTGCAGGTCCAAAATTTTATTGTAGGGGGAGTCGAAATTCTGAGATTGGTGTAGTTCTTGAAGGGTTTGTCTTTGGTTGACTTGGATTGACTTTGACCTAATTGAAAGGTATCTTTGGAGGGATGAATTGGTGCTGGGAGGAGGACTTGATGCAAGATTTTGGTCTTGATTATCTCATGTGAAGCAAATTCTATAAGAAGATAATATATTTTATGTGTTTTCCCCTTGGAGGGGTTTTGCCTTGGCTTGGAGCCTAATATCTGTGTCCATAGTCTTTACTATTTTGATCTTGATTATTTTTTGGTCAAGAAGAACTAATAAAGATAACACAAAAGATAAATTAAGATCATAAGCAATTATTAAAAGATAAGGAAAATATAAATTAATATCTGCCACATTGTATTTTCAAACATGGTATCAAATCTAAGATGAACAAGAAAGCAACTATAAGGATCATATTATGGACAAAAATAAGAGTTTGTTTGAAGAATTAGGGTTTCGAAAAGCCTCATGAAAGGTAGAAATTTCAAGTCCGAGTTAAAGGATACCAAGTTGAAATATCAATTTTCTAGAAGAGCACATATTCTTTTTTAACCTCGTTGATCTTGGAAGGATATATCTTCCTCAAAGGAGGAACATTTAAAGAACTATCTTGTACAAGAACTATGGTTTCTACAACCATTGTAGATGTGAAGGTGTAGATCAAAATTTATAGGTTCAAAGTTGAGGAATGAAGGTATAGGTAGTAGCTAGCTGATATAAGATTAAATATTTCTAATTTGACCTACCTGAAATAAAATCTTTGGAAAAATCATCAAAGGATATTGGTATCATTCATCAAGTAGTTGTTTAAGGTATCCTAGAGAGAATTCTCTAGGACATCATTGAAGTGTCATTGAAGATATTAAAAGCCTAAATATAGTGGAGACATCATCAGAAAAGCGGGGAATCTTGGTTGACAAGTAAGTATCATATTATAGCTCTATGTCTGAATCTAAAGGTATTATGTGTTATTTCTGCAAGGAAATAAACAAGCTCATTGGATTAATAAATTTCCTAGCATGGAAGAAAAGGATTGACGTGACACTTAAAGAACATGAAGTAATGGAACATGTTATTGGTTAAGTTACTAAAACTAGAAAATAAATGACTAAATAAAAAAAAAAATACAAGAAAGGGGAAGTAAGGGCACAAGGATCATTGTTGAATCCATTAAGGATCATATAATTCCCTTTGTTGCTAACTTGAATACTTCTAAGGCTATGTATGAAAAGATAGTAAATTTGTACTCTATAAGCATATCAAGACAAAAGATGTATTTGAGGAATAAGCTATATAAAATGAAGAAATTAAAGAATGAGGACACTGCTTCCTTTCTAATGAAGATATCTCAAATAAGAGATCAGTTGCAAGGGCTTGAGGAGATAATTTCAGATTTTGAAATGATAATATGTGCACTGAATGCTTTGCCACTAGAATGGAGTATTTTGCAACGATCATCTACTCTAAGAAATATTAAACTCCTTTTGATAAGTTGTGGGCTCAATACATCTTAGAAGATATTAGGATCAAGGAAAAATGATATCAAATCAAATGAGCAGTCTCAAGTCTTCATTGCAAAGGACCAAGAAGCTAGACAAGGGAATTTTTGGGATGTCCAAGAAGAAGAAAGACATGTTTAACATTCAATGATTAGGATGAAATGAATTTGGACACTTTAAGAGGGATTGTCCAAACAAGCCGAAAAACAAAAGAAAGGAAAGAAGCAAAGCTCTCATAGCTGAAGAAATGGGTGAACTTGAGAAGAAGCCGAAGAAAGAAGATGTCAAGGATCTTTACTATTGAATAAGGAATCCTCCTCTTATGTTGTTTAGGATGTTGGTATTTCCTTTAGAATAACATGCATTGTTGTTTTCTCTTAGAGAATATTTGTTTTGTAAATGCATAACATCATGTGATAGTAACATATTTAGAGTCTACTTCAATTTCTTTATAGGAATCATCTAGTCTTTTTAAACTTAAGAAGATTGGGACCATATTGGATAATGTTCATCCATGCATTGTCTAACATTATGTTAGAGGTAGTCATTCTGATAAGGTAGATCATAGTGATCCTATAAGTGTAAAATCCCTAGTCAAAAATCCATGTAATAAAGTTAATAGAGGAAAAATATTAATCAAGGTCATGGGACGCGTATTCCAGGTTAAATGTTGGGAAAAAACATAGTGATGGGGATCACTTTTGATTAATTAATGGCTATGGAAATTGCAAAAGGAAATGGAAAAGGCTTTGGAAAGGCATGAGGCATTAATTGGAATTTAATTTATGAAAATAAAGGAAAATAGGAGAAAAGGGAGGTGAAAGATCATAGGTTGCAGAAAAGGGACGTGAAATATCACAGGAAATTGCAGGAAAATAATGGAAAATTGAAGAAAATAGAGGCCTCAATGATAAAAAGGCTTTTGAGGATCAATTCACAACCTTTTCTCAGTTTTAGCTTGGAGATATCATTTTCTACTCTCTCTCTCTTATACTCTTAGACATAAAGTTTTCCTGGAGCACTCTTGGAGGAGTGTGACATACTTGGGATTTGGAGCAAGAATATAAAGGAAAAGAAGGAAGGCACAAGAGAAAATCATGATCAACAACTACAATGGGTTTTTCTTGCAGGGGATCGAGTTTCATGTATGATTTCCTTATTAGTTTTGGCATGCATGGCACATGGATGTGGTTATTTGTTATGATTTGTCATTGGCATGGAGGATTGCCTGTATTGACAATGGTTTTTCCTAGCCTTCCCATTTCCTAGATAACCATGGTGTTGTTGGTTTCTTTAATTTTGTTTTCTGGTTGGTTCTCATGTTCCTTATGGCTGTGGGTTGAGTTACTAGTTCCTGGAGCCTTGGTTGGACAAATGCTTTGTAATCCCCACAAAATCTTGGGTTGAGTTACTATTTCTGGAAGCATTGGTTGGAAAAACACTCTAGAAGCCCTTGGTGGGTTGATTTACTAGTCCTGGAATCCCTAGTTGGAAAATGACTTTGGAAGCCTGATGATAGATGTGGGTTGAGTTACTAGTCCTGGAAGCCCTGGTTGGAACATACACTCTGGAGCCTTGGAAAACTTGGATAGAGACCGATTTGGTGATGGTTGAATATTTCTGATTTTGAGGTGGAATAATTGATTGAGGGTTGAGGCGGTTTGGCCTCTGGAAGCCCCGATTTGGTTATTCCATGAGATCCCACATTCATGCGTTGAATATGGCACGAGGGTGATTGGATGAAAGAAATATTTGGTTAACGGAAATCTATGGTTGGGTGGTTCATGGAATTCCTTGGCTTGGTTGGCTTATTCATTCATTAATAAGATCTCCTTATCCTTTGGTATTTCATGTGTAACTGTACTTGTTCATATGTGTTTTTTATGGCGGTTATATCCTTGTTATTTCTATTGGTTATATGCTGGTTATGAGTATGTTTTATGATAGACTTGATGTATGGATCTTATCATGTTTTGATTAGAAAATGAATGAAAAATGAATATATGACCTAATAGACGATAATGGAGCTATTGTGATAAGGAATCACTGCTTCTTTATGAATCTCAGATAAGTATGAGACCCCTATGATCAAATTTTATATTATGACTTGTAGATTATATATTTGTGACATGTTTGTCGAAATGAATGCCATGGATAGTAGGGGTCGGATCAAGTACTTGTACCAATGATTGCATTATTAACCTTATTCAATTGTTGTTTATCATTTATGAAAGTTTCACGAAGTTATGGGTAGTGGCCTGAGACATAGCCCTGAAAATTTAGCTCAGAATCCGGGGTCACTGGCTCAGAATTGCTTGAAAAATTCCATAGTTAGTGGCATGCCTTTATGTGGGAGTGACTGGAAGGCCTCAGTCGCATGCATGGCTTATCATGGGAGAGACTAAGGGTTCAGGTCAGTAATGTGATAAGCACTTGGAAGGGTTGGTTGCCTGTTAAAGGGTCTATAGCTCCTAAGGAAGACCATAATGGTTTTTTTTTGTCAGTTCCAATTCCTTTATTGTAAATGGGAGGTTGAATCACATCGTAGTAGCATCTCATCACATGTTTACCCTAGTGGACCGGTTAACTTTGGTAAATGTGGAAGGAGGGTGGTTACAATAAGAACCATCATTTTGGAAGGTTCTTGGAAGAAGCATTATGACAAGGTTAACATATATTTCATGTTGTATGGAATTAATACTCTTGAAGGATGAAGGGATGTAGTTGGTCATGTTCATTTTAGGAAATATGTCTGAATGTTTGTGTGAAAGCATAGGAATGCATACTTGAAGTATCTTTTGGGTAGGATTCATATGTACAAAATCCTGTAAAAATAAGTTGGTCATAAAAATATGATTTGTATGGTTATATGATGCTGAAAAGATGAAATTTACTTACTCTATGTTATGCACTTGACCTGTTAGACGAGCCAAAACACAAGAAATATGAAACAAAATAGCCGAGACAGATAGATATCACTAGAAAATAGACAAGCGACAGGGATGTTTAATGCTAAAACAAGATACAATGTTCACTTGCCTCTTCGAGGGGAAACCTCCAATAGAGCAGAGCTCAATTACGATATGACAAAACACTTCTTCCTTCTATCGATTGCAATTTATAGCATAATGACATCCAAAACCCTAACTACTAGTGGTCCCTGACATAATCATGGGTTAACCATCTTATTTATTAACTAAGGAACATTTATAACTAATCGTGGTCCCTTTTCTAGAATGTGGGCCGACCACTTACAATTATTATTAACACAGATAAATGCTTACAAGATTTATTGACTCAACCAACTAACTATGAATCGTCCTAGGCCCTTGTGGGCTTATTAAATTAAAAGGGGTTAGGGTTGGAACCTAACATGCTCTCCCCCATCAAAAGCAACCTTTTCCCCAAGGACGAAGTTGTTGAAACTGTTGAAGAATTGTGGCCAGTTCCCATTTCGCATCTTCTAGAGAGGTTTCTTTCCACTTGATTAGTAATTCCTTGATCACGTGGCCACGAAGATGATGTTGGTGAGTATCTAGGACCTATTCTGGTTGGAGCCAAAGTGAGCATTCCTCTTCTAATTCTGGCAGACTTGTTTGAAACCTGCAATTTCCCCCCACCAATTTCTTGAGGTACGATACATGAAATACTAGGTGGATTCGTGAAGTGGTTGGTAAATTTGGTTTGTAGGCGACGACTCCTATACACTGAAGTACATGATAAGGCCCATATAATTTGGGTGCGAGTTTCTGACATCATTTTTCTTTGAGAGAGATATGCTTATATGGTTGGAATCATAGGAATACCTAGTCACAGACTTGAAATGACCATTTGGATCGATGTTGATCGACCTGTTGCTTCATTCTGTTCTGCGCTTGATGTAGATTATCTTTGATATAAGCGATCATGGTGACACGATTCTATTGTAGTTGATCAAATGTCTGCACTTTGGAACAACCGGGGAGGTAAGACACACGTAACGGTGGAATTTTTCCATGTACAAACTCATAAGGTGTCATCTTGGTGGCTACATGATAGTTAGTGTTATACCACCACTCAACTAGAGGTAGCCATTGGACCCATTAATGTTGCTTGTTATAAGTGAAACAAAATAGATATTTCTCCAAGGATTTGTTGATTGCCTCTGTCTGACCATCGGTTTGAGGATAATAAGTTGTACTAAGTTGGAGTTGCATGCCCTATGGCTTGAAAAGGTCCTGCCAAAATTTGTTGGTGAAGGCGGGGTCACAGTCTGACACAATAGAAGTTGACATGCCATGTAGTTTGAATATTTGGCCCATGAAAATTTGCGCCACCAATGTTGGGGTAAATGGGTGGGGTAGAGCACAAAAATGGGCATATTTGGAAAGCCTATCAACAACCACCATGATATGTGATTTGTTTATGGACTTTGGGAGGCCAGAAATGAAATCCATGGAGATGTCTGTCCATACTGAAGCAAGGAGGGGAAAATGTTGTAAGGTTCCCGATTACTTGATTGTTTCCCCTTTCTTGCGTTGACATACATCACATTCAAAGAAAAAATTAAGAATGCCAGTTGTCATTCCAATGAAAAAGAAGGAGTGGCGGGTGTGCACATAATTCTTATGAAATCTTGAATGTCTGTCCATTGGAGAGGAGTGAAATTCAGCTGAGATGCAAGGTTTTAGAGCTAAGTTTTGGGAGATCACTATTTGATCCTTGTAACGCAAAATCTGATCCTGCCAAGAGTAGTTAGTTGAGGCATTGGGATAGTCTCGCAGGTTATTAATGAGTTGGGATAGGGAGGGGTGGGCGAACCATTCCCTACGATCATCTTCAATCCAATCTGATCAGGATAGAGAGAGTGATAAAAGGGTGCCCTCATACTCAAATTGTCCTGATAAGGCATCAACTACTACATTGTCACGTCCCTTTTTTAAAATGATTTCATAATCATATCCCAACATTTTTTCTAGCCATTTATTTTTTGTGGTGAGGATAGACACTGCTCTAGAAAATAAGTATGGGCGCCAAGTGTCTATTGCATGTAAGATGGCCATCATTTCTTTCTCATATGTGGATTGTACCAGATGTTTGCCACTGAGTTGTTGACTAGTGAATGCCAATTTTATACCTTCCTGCATTAATACTGCACCAATTCCTGTACCAGAAGCACCACTTTCAATCAAAAAATATTTGGTGAAGTCAAGTAGAGCCAAAATTTGAGTGGAGCACATGGCTTGTTTGAGATCCAGGAAAGCCTGTTACGCGGTGCCAGTCCATAAGAATGAATTTTTCTTCAGAAAATTAGTTAGGGGATGTGCAATGCATCCATAGTTTCTGACGAATTTGTGATAGTAACCCATGAGACCCAAGAATCCCCTCAAATTATTCAAGGTTTTGGGTTGGGGCCAATCCTGCATTGCCTAAATATTCTTCGAATCAACCCTTACTCCATCACATCCCACAATGTGTCCCAAATACTCAAATTATTCCATTCCAAAGGAACACTTAGAGAGTTTGACAAACACTTTATGGTCTTGGAGAAATTTTAGTATTTGGTCAACATGCCGAAGGTGTGTATCCTAGGTGAGACTGTAGATGAGAATATCATCGAAAAATACTAGGACAAATTTTATGAGATAAGGTTTCAAAAGGTGGTTCATGAGGCTCTAAAAAGTGGAGGGAGCATTACAAAAACCAAATGGTATGACCAAGAATTCATAGTGGCCTTGATGAGTTCAGAAAGTTGTTTTAGGGACGTCAAATTCCTTCATGGGTATTTGATGATAGCCTGAGCGAAGATCTAGCTTGGTAAAGAATTTAGCACCATGGAGCTCATCAAGCAAATCATCCACCACGAGAATAGGGAATTTGTCCTTGATAGTGAGCTTTTTAAGGTTCCTAAAATCAGGACATATGCACCATTCTTCGTCTTTCTATAATACATGATGACAGGATATGAATAAGGGCTCATGCTGGGAGGAATAACCCATGCTTCTAGAATCTCCTTGATGATTTTTTAAATCTCATTCTTTTGGGAAAAAGGATAACGATATGTAAAAACATTTGGCGGCTGAGCTCTTGGGATCAGAGGGATTCTATGATCATGCTCACCCCGATAAGGGGGAAGTTCTTGTGGTTTTTCAAATACCCGCTAATGGCGATCAAAGACCTATTTCATATCTGGATGAATTTGGGGAGGAGTGGATTTAATGGCTTGGATGGCATTAAATTGAGCTACTACCCCATGATGGCCCTTTTTAAAAATATTCTCCATTCTATGCGAGCTGATGATAGTAGGAACACCCGCCTGGAGTCCCCTTAGTGTATGAGTGTGGCATTCCTAATTAAATCTCATATATAAATCTTGGAAATCCATTGTGATAGGGCCTAGTGTGTGAATCCATTCTGTGTTGGGTGTGGAGCCTGATTTCTAGCGTGATTTAGAGGTCTTTGTTTCAGCTTGATGTATGCCCTAGGAAGACTGTACACCCCTCCACCTTGGGGGGGTATGTGGGAGGGCTTTGTCCCCCCCGTGGGGGTCCAGGGGCTAATGGTTCCCCAGTGGGGGTTTTGGTGGCAGCGCCCCCAAAGCTAAAAACAAATGTTAAATTTCCTTGTAAAATATCGTAATTTTGTAGTCAATCTGGGTTGTTCATTAGGCGGATGATCTAACGGTAGAAGTTATGTTTAATTTAGGGTTTTTTCCCTAGAAGGCAACCCCTCGTTTTGTATGAGGGTATTGTATTAATTACGTGTATTGTATGTGTATTATGAGCGAGAAATAGAAAGGGGGATTGAGAGAGATAGTACAGGATATTACAACAGATTTGCTGTAGGTTGTCTCTTCATCTTACTGGAAAATATAAAGGAAGGACTGGCTGTTCGGGGTGGACGTAGCCCAAATTGGGTGAACAATGTATATCTGTGTCTCTCTTGTTATATATATATATATATTTGTGCTTGTGTTTCCACATATTTTATGTGTTTCATTGCTCTGTAATATATAGTTTTCTAACAACTGGTATCAGAGCCGAAGGTCTAATTGGTTGATAAAATCACAGGAAAGAAGGGTTCCTGGTTCGAGTGGGAGAAATGGCGAAATATGGTAGGTTTAGGGTCGATAAATTTAAGAACCAAAACTACCCACTGTGGAGTATGCAGATGTAATATTGTCTGTATAAGAAAGATCTATACCGACCAACGGAAAAATAAAGAAGCTGTCGAGTATGACAGATGCAGAATGGGAGATTCTCGATATAAAGGCACTTGGAACAATACGACTGTGCCTCGTGGTGTCGGTAGCCTTTAATATTTCAAAGGAAAAAATAACACGGGTTTTAATTAAGGCATTGTCGAAACTATATGAAAAATCCTCAGCCTAAAATAAGGTGTTTCTTATGAAACATTTATTTAACATGAAGATGTTGGATGGTAGATCTATTGCTGACCATTTAAATGAATTTAATACGGTTACCAGTCAGTTAAGTTCTGTAAGGGTAAAATTTGGTCATGACGTTAGGGCCCTTTTATTTCTCTGCTCATTGCGAGAAAGTTGGAATGGTTTAGTTATGGCCATTAATAACTTTGTATCTGAATTTGGTACTTTATATTTTGATGATGTTGTCGATGCTATCCTTAGCGAGGAAATGCGACGAAAAAGCTCCGGTGAGGCATCAGGTAATGCTTTGAGTGCAGAGACTAGGGGAAGAAAAATGAAAAGAGGAAAGAGCTCAACATATCACAGTAATTCAAGGAAAGGAAAATCCAAGTCCATATCGGGGATAGTGTGCTGGAAATGCAGAAACAAAGGACACCTAAAGAAAGACTGTAAATATCACAAGGGAAAAGAAGGAGACACACAACAAGAAAACAATCATGAAAAAAATGTGACAGGTGATGTGTTACAAGATGCTTTGATTCTTTCTTTAGAAAATGTTACTGATTCATGGGTGGTAGATTCAGGGGCCTCATTCCATGCCACACATGATAAAAAATATTTTCGTGACTATGTTCAAGGAGATTTTGGACAGTTTCGTCTAGGTGATGATAAACACTGTAAAATAATTGGAATGGGTAAAGTTATTGTAAAAAAACAAAATGGAAACCAATGGTTATTAAAGGAGGTAAGGCATGTTCCACATCTGAAGAAAAATATGATTTCAACAGGGCAGTTAGGTGGTGAAGGTTGTGTGACAACTTTCACATATAAAACCTGGAAGGTCACTAAAGGACCCCTGGTAATAGCAAAAGGAGAAAAGGTTGGTACATTGTATTTATGCAATGGTATTTCTAACTCTGTTAATGCTTTAACTTCCAAAGGAGTAGATGCAACATTATGGCATCATAGGCTCAGACACATGAGTGAGAAGGGGATGAAGATTCTTCACTCAAGAAATTTGTTTCCAAGTTTTAAGAATATTGGTTTGGATTTATGTGAGAATTGTATTTATGGAAAACATAAGAGAGTCATATTTCTTAGATTTGGGAAAGAAAAGAAGAATGAAAAATTAGAGCTTCTGCATATAGTTGTATGGGAACCTGATTAGGTATCATCTCTTGGTGGCTCTCGTTATTATGTTACTTTTATTGATGATACAACTAGAAAAAAATGGATTTATTGTATTCATAATAAATCTGATGTATTTGATACTTTCAAGAAATTTAAATCTTTGGTTGAGATTGAGACAAAAAAGAAGTTGAAGTGTCTGAGATCACACAATGGAGGTGAATATTGCAGCAAAGAGTTTGATAGGTATTGTTCATAGCATGGAATTCACAGAGAGAAGATAGTTCCAAGAACACCACAAGAAAATGATGTGTCAGAAAGGATGAACATAAAAATCATGGAGCGTGCAAGGTGCATGAGATTGCTGTTGAAAATGGCAACAAGAAACAGTGAAGGAGGCCTCCTGAAACATCTTTCCTGATCCTAGTTGGAAAGTGATCACCTAAACTAGGTGGGGACCACACATGTGATTTTTGTCGAAAAGTCTATTTTTAGACTATGTCTATTTTAGACATATGGAGCATGGTCTAGGAGTTGCGGGATGCTATTCTTGGATGATTGGTCAAGTTGGTAAAAATAGATGGACATCTATTTTTAGACATACAGGTCGAAGTCTATTTTTAGACTGCCTGTCTAAAAATAGAACAGTAAAATATTATTAGCCCTTAATAATATTTGGACTATAAACTTTATCTTATCCTCTTGGAGCACTTCAGTTCGAGCTACAGATGTGGCACATGCAGCTGGAAGAAGGAAATTCTAATTTCCTATGGGTTAGTTGAGCTATTGCATGGTTGACTTCAGTTAGACTCATGTGGCAGAGTTTTGGTGGAGTTGATTGAGGAGTTGATGGAGATTGTGTTCCGGTTAACTAGTTGAACTAGTTGTAATTAGTTTAACTGCTATTACACTAGAGATGAGTGGTGTGAATTAATTATTAATTAATTCACTAACTATTAACTCATAAATCAACTAAAGAACACATCAGTTAACTCAGTGCATGTACAGTTCAGTGAAGACCAGTGGAAGAGGTAGGAGAAAGGGTGGAGTCTACTATCAGTTGTGACTATAGTGTGCATGAGATTTGCACAATCATTGGAGGAGATTTCCAATGAGGATTGCGCAGTTAAAGCCAAGGGAATTCAAATTCATTCCAATTCATTCTCTCATCTTGGATTGCGCAGTAGAGGCAGGCAAACAGTGGAGGAGTTTTGAACCCGTGACTTGTTCAAAACTGAGCTAGTTTGTGTGTAACTTTTGGAGACAGTACTGAGTACTTGTGAGGAGTATTGTACTGAGATTGTTACATGATTATTCTTCATTATAATATATAGACAGTAGGGGGTTTTCAGCTGTAAGCTTTCCCTGGTATACATATTGTGTTATATGTGTTGAATTTCTATGTGCGCATGTGAATGTTTTCAATACCGCTTGTTGTTTTTATTTCCGCATGTGATGATTAATGCGTAGAAGAGATTATGTGTTATGTATGAAGCTCAAATAGTATGTGACCAGGATAATCTCGGTGAATAACTCAGCAAATTATTCAAATTTCTACAATTGCATGCAGGATTGCATTTACAATTTTGGGCAGATGCTGTAGATACTGTTGTTTATCTAATAAACAGAGGGCCTTCAAGTTCCTTGGATGGTGGTATTCCAGAGGAGGCATGGACAGGTAAGAAGGTAAATTAATCCTTTTTAAAGCCTTTTGGTTATGAGGCCTTTGTCCATATTGTTAGACTAATCTTTGGTCATCTAACCTGTTACTATTAGATGGACCAAAGTACACCATGTAAGTCCAATTTTACCCTAGTAAAATTGCTTTCACTATGAAAAATAACTTAGTAATCCATAATTTATTAAGTTGTTTATGGTCTAAACAAGAAACCCCATAAGGAAATATTGAATAAATCCTCAAGGGATAATTAATTAAACAACAGTTTAATTAATATTCCTGGTCATATTCAACCCAAAACAAGAAAATTAATTAGATAAATCACTATTTATCTTATTATTTTCTAGGAATAATTATTTAAACAGTATTTAAATAATATTCCTTGTTAAATTTGACTAAATCATTTATAAATAATTGAATAAATAACTATTTATTTAATCATTATTCAACCACATTCTTAAAATAATAAATAAATCATTTATTTATTTATTATTTACAAATAAAAAATTTGACCAAATTCAAATTCTTTTTCCCTCCAACAAAAATAATAAAATATTCCATAAAAGTTGGATCTATATTTGTTTAATAATATTTTAATTATGCACCAATATCTAGACTAACTCAATATTTTGTTATAAATAGAAGGTTTTTTCCATTCATTCACTTCCTTTTGTTGCCTAAAGATCATTCTGGATTTATAGTTTTGGTCTGACTTTGATCCTCAATCATTGTCATATTTTTCTATCTTTTTGCTTGTGAACTCCCTTTGAGTTCCATTTTTGTTTGAGTTTTCTACACCATCAAGAGAGAGAGAGATCTTATATCTGAAGCACTGAGGACATACAAGAACCCATCTCGTTGAGGGGGAGTGGTAACATATTTCTATATTCCCTTCCCAGTTGTCATAAATACAAAATTATTTAAAAATATTCTTGTCTTGTCTATTGGATGCATGGAGCAACTCTTGCTTTTATTTGCTGTTTAATGTCTTTAACTGCATAGATTTGGATTTTGTAGCATTTATCTTGGTCAACTAACTGCTGATCTAAGGAAATTGGTAGCCATCTTTGATGCTAGGGTTGTTTGTTATGCACAACTAAATTTTGTTTTTTTTCGTATGCGTGTGATTAGAATTCACACTAACACATATTAATAAAGAAAATAGAACAAAGCTTGAGGCAAAATCAAAGAAATGTACCTTTATTGGATATGGTGTTAATGATTTTGGTTATATCTTATATGATTATGAAAATCACAAAATCATTAGGAGAAAAGATGTAATATTCAATGAAAAGGTGTTGTATAAGAATCAGTTGCAGGAAAAGAAATAGGAAAAAGAAAATAAAGAATAGACAATTCTTGATGAGATCACAGAAAAAGTAAAGGTGCCTGAAAATAATAATAATCAACAACCACAACAACAAAAACCACCACAACAAAAACATGCGCCTCAAACACCTGAAAGTGGCGTCAGAAGATCTACCAGGATAAGTAGACCCCCTGAACGATACTCTCCTTCATTATATTATTTATTGTTGATTAATTCTGGTGAACTCGAATGTTATGAAGAAGCAATGCAGGTAGAAACCAAGAAGAAGTGGGAGCTATCCATGAAAGAAGAGATGGAATCCTTAATACATAACTAGACTTGGGACTTAATCAAAATGCCTGAAGGTAAAACAACATTGCAGAATAAAAGGGTTTATATGCTGAAAGAAGAAGATGGAGGAAAACAAAGGTAAAAAGCTAGACTTGTGGTGAAGGGGTTTGCACAGAAGAAAGATATTTACTTGATGAAATATTTTCTCCTGTTGTTAAGATGACTTCAATAAGAACTATTTTAAGTCTTGTAGCAGCGGAATATTTTCATCTTGAACAGTTAGATGTAAAGACAACATTTCTCCATGGAGATTTGGAGGAAGAGAGCTATATGAAACAACCACAAGGATATGAGGTCAAATGGAAGGAAAAATTAGTGTGCAGGTTAAAGAAGAGCTTGTATGGCTTAAAACAGGCTCCAAGGCAGTGGTATCTAAAATTTGACAAGTTTATGTGTGAACAAGGTTATAATAGATGCATGGGGGATTTATTGGGGGAGCAATACCATACCACATGGGTTTGTATTGGGGGATATATATTGAGGAAAAAATGACATAATGTATTGAGGGATATATAGGGGGTAAAGGGTTTTTATATTGGTAGGTATAAAAAATGGAGTTCAAAGTTAATGAAAAAATATAAAGGGGTATAAAAAATGTTAATGAAAAAATGGATACCTACAATATCTAGTGAAAGTATGGCTTTTTTAAATTGGGAAGGTGTATTGGGTTCATATTGGTAGGGGGTTAAATAATGTGATTTTTAGAGGTATTTTCCAATATGCAATCAAATTAGGGGTATTATTTAGTATGCTATGAATGTACGTGATATGTCATAGGTTTATTGGGTGAAGCCTTTGTGACTAGATGTCACTCTAATCATTGTGTTTATTTGAAAAAACAAAATGATGGCAGCTATATTTTATTGTTATTGTATGTAGATGACATGCTTGTTGTAGGGTCTAACATGCAGGAAATAAATGTGCTCAAAAGAAAATTGGCAAATTCATTTGCAATGAAGGATTTGGGAAGTGAAAAACAAATCCTTGGTATGAGAATAACTAGAGACAAGAAAAATCGCAAATTAACATTGTCTCAGAATGATTACATACAAAAGGCATTGGAAAGATTTAATATGCAGAATGCAAAACCAGTTAGTACAACTTTGGCTAGCCATTTCAAACTTAGTAAGGAGATGTTCCCCAAGACCCAAGAAGAATTGGATTATATGTCTAAAGTTCCATATGCATCAGTAGTTGGAAGCTTAATGTATTAAATGGTTTGCATAAGGCCTGATATTGCACATGTAGTGGGAGTTGTAAGTAGGTACATGAACAATCCAGGAAAATAACAATGGATGGCAGTGAAATGGATTCTCAGGTATTTGAGAGGTACCACAAATCAAGCATTATGCTTTGGTGGTTTAAACATTGCTCTACAGGGATATGTTGATGCAGATATGGCAGGTGATAGATATAACACGAGGATAATTACAGGGTATGTATTTATTGTAGGTGGAACAATTGTCAGTTGGGTTTCAAAAATGCCAAGTGTTGTTGCACTTTCAACAACAGAAATAGAGTATGTTTATGCTACAGAGGCTAGTAAAGAAATGATTTGGTTACAAAGGTTTATGGATGAATTGGGTAAGAAGAAGGATATGGGAAGGTTATACTGTGACAGCTAGAGTACCACTCATATTGTAAAGAACTCAACATTTCATTCCAGGACTAAACACATACGATCGATGTTGGAAGATGGACAATTGAAGCTAGAAAAGATACACAGTAGCCATAATCTTGCAGATATGTTAAAAAAAGTTGTAACCAGGGAGAATATGAGATTATGCTCAGTTTCAATTGGTCTTCAAGTATGATGATGAAGATGAGAAACAACCAGGTCCAAAGTGGAGTCATTGTCAAGCAAATGAAGCAGTGATGGAGTTTCTACAATCTCTAAGTGGGAGGCTGTTGGGTGTGGAGCCTGATTTTCATCTTGATTCAGAGGTATTTGTTTCAACTGGATGTATACCCCAGGAAGACTGTACACCCCTCCACGTGGCGGGGGGGGGGGGGGGGGGGGGGGGGGTGCGGGGGGGACTTGTACCCCCCGTGGGGGTTTGGGGGGGGGGGGCATGTAAAATTTCTTGGTAAAATATTGTAATTTCATGGTCAATATGGGCCATTCATTAGGAAAATGATTTGACGGTAGAAGTTATGTTTAATGTATGGTTTTTTTCCCTAGAAGGAAACCCCTCGTTTTTTATGAGGGTATTGTATTGCAGCTGTGTATTTTATGTGTATTATGAGAGAGAAATAAAAAGGGGGATTGAGAGAGAGAGTAGAGGATATTACAACAGATCTATTGTAGGTTGTGTCTCTTCATCTTGCTGGATAATATAAAGGAAGGACTGACTGTTCGGGGTGGACGTAGCCCAAATTGTGTGAACCACGTATATCTATGTCTCTCTTGTTTTATAGGTTTTTTGTGTTTGTGTTTCCACATATTTTACGTGTTATATTGCTCTGTAATATATAATTTTCCAACATTTTGCACCTAGGACAATGTCAAAACCACCCATTTCAATGGCAAACATGTGGGCTATAAGGTGATAATCCCTCATTTGAAGCTTAATGTTTTCATAGTGGCCCTCAAATTTCATGGCCCGGCCCATCAATGATCAATACTTAGAAATTAGAGACAACCCTTATAAAACAATGGGTTGCTTCCGCCACATGCTCATGGACAAAGTTATGAGTACTTCTGCTATCAATCAACACCACAACTGACCTATGTTTAATGAAGCCACATATTTTAAGAATTTTGGGTAAAAAAATTCTAGTCAAGGTATGTAGTGATATAACTGGCTCATCTGGCGAAGTTGCGAGATCCTGGTCTGGTTCTATTTGAGTTTCACCCGCTTCATCCTCATCCATGTCAGGGTTGGGGGCTTCCTCTGCTGTACTATTTTCAGTGGCATCAATTTGGAGGAATTTTGGAGAGTCATTGTTTCCGTCGTTCAACCATTTCTGCTGGAGACACCTTTTGAACCTTCAGTGTTTGGGTGGGTCCCATGGCCTGGGTGGGACATAGATTTGCGACAAAAGTTGGGTGATTAGATTGAGCTTGTCAGGAAACTTCCACCTCAAAGGATTTTTGACATGCGTCCAACAAAGTAGAGGGGCGGTGCATCTGGACATGGGCTTGGATGGCTTCCTTCAGGCCACTGATAAAATAGGGCCAAATAAAAGGCATCAGATAAGCCTTCAGTTTTGATGGCCAACTTTTCAAAAGCAACAATGTAGTCCTTGATTGTACTGGTATGTCGGAGCTTAGTGAGTTGTCCCAAGAAATGAGAATCCTGTTCAAAACGGTCACAAAGGGCTTTTGAGAAGACATTCCAAGATATCGTGAATGGGTAACATTTTTGATGTGAGTGCCACCATTGCCATATTTCTTGGTCCAATTAAAGTGCTCCCACTCTTATTTTAGTTTCATCGTGATGGATATTATTAAGGAAGAAGTACTGTGCCATTTGAGCCAACCATACTACCAGGTTCAAGCCATCAAATTTGTACATATCTAGCTTGGGCACCCGTTGACCCAAAAAGTGGGACCCTCCAAGGAAGTGAAGGTGATGGCTTGATTCACCTTCTTCTTATGCCTCTGCATGTGTGTCTTCCTTGCTACGTGATGCAAATAGAGACAAAGCTTCCTGGATTTGGCCAGAAAGTGTAGAAATTTTGGTCTCGAGGCTGTCGATTCCTTCGTTCACTTTTTCGGGAGCCATTACTTGCGAGTAGGTTCTGTACATGCATTATCCCACATTTTGGACCACTTGAAAAAAACGTGGGCTCATAAGTGAATGGTAGCACTGCGATAAGCTTGTCGACCTAAGTCTTATGGGCTAGGTACTGCAAAATACCCAAAATCTTGATACTCCCAAATTTCCTGCGAAAATCAAGCCTGGACTAGAGTAGCTAGACCTAGATGTCTGGGTACTGTCATATGTGCCGCAAGAATTAGATTTGGGCTATGGCAACCAAAACCCTTACTGTACTCTAAGCCAAATCTGTGCTGTGAATACCCCGAAAGGTAGATGGATGATGTCAACGGATCAAAATGGGTAGATCTAAGTAGGATAGAGAATAAGAGCAAGCTTCATATATATGGGGAAAATATGGTCAGAAGGAGTTTCAGGTATTACAAATATTAATATACGCAAGTGTCCAACAACAGTACTCGACCCATTATTTCAGGGCACCAACTAAGGAGGATCAACTGTACCCTTAGCCGTACTACCCGACTAACTAGTTGTACATGTGACTAATCTCACTGAGTGTTGTTCTCAGTGTATTGTAGCAGAAATATGGTTGATGGATAAACTATGGTTCGGTTTTAGGGTTTCTTAGGGGGCTTCCTATATACCCGAGGGTACGTGGAAGTGCAGTCCATGCGCGGTTCTGTCTAATGCACTACTACTCGAAGGGGTACCCACAAGGGTTACAAGGGAGTCCAACAAACATGACCACCTCTTGTAGTTCTTGCGTGCATGCTTTCGCAGATCCACAAGTTTATGCACTCAATGACATATCCTGTGGTTTAAAGATGCCGAAACACGTCTCTAGCCTAAAAAAAAAATTTCTAAGAAAAATGGAGGTCTCGCTGGCCCTGGAAAGAGCTATGATACCACTTGTTATGCATTTGACCTGTTAGACGAGTTAGAACACAATAAATACGAAAAAAATAGCCAAGACAGATATATATCAACAAAAAATAGAAAAGCGACAAAGATATTTCATTATGAAGAAACAAGATACAATGTTCACTTGCCTCTTCGAGGGGGAAACCTCCAACAGAGCAGAGCTCCATTACAATACGACACAATACTTATTCCTTCTATCTAATTCTATTTATAGCATAATGAAATCCAAAACCATAAATACTAGTGGTCCCTGACACAATCGTGGGTTAACCACCTTATTTATTAACTAAGGCCTGCTTATAACTAATTGTGGTCCCTTTTCTAGAATGTGGTTCGACCACTTACAATTGTTGTTAATGCGGATAAACGATTACAGGATTTATTGACTCAACCAACTAACCATGACTCGGACTAGGCCCTTATGGGCTTATTACATAAATAAAGGGGTTAGGATTGGACCCTAACACTCTAAAATGAATAATGGACTACTAATTTCTCTCTAGATTACATAAAATAATGATCAACATCTAATGTAGTCTCTAAAAGAAATAATTGTAACATGGTAATAAATTTTAATCCTTGGTAACTTTGATACATCAAGGAAGGTTCGTGTGGAGATGGACCATAAATATGTTGATGGCTTGATGAGAAAGTGATCACAATGAGGTAAGTATAATATTATTTTTATTGGTTATCTGGTTAACATACTATTTTTCCACCTAGAAATATATTGCAGGAATACATGATGACAATTGTGGCAAGTTCAACTGTATGGATTGAATATATGACCTTGAAAATTATGAAGTCAATATTTTTCCATCTTAGGATTGAAAGGTAGTAATGCGAGAAGATAAAATGAAGGTCAATTTCGTAAAATAACAAGGATATCACCTTCACGAGGAAGATATGGTCAACCTGAAGATTGGAAAGGATAAATATAATGCCTTCATTATTGATGACAAGATGAAAGTGATGTGGAATATTGATAACCTGGAACCTGTCACAATATTGAAGAAAGAATATGGATCCATGATACCTCGGAAGGAAGCAAGATATATATAATGAGATGCGAACAAAAGAGGGATCCATGAAGCTGTAAAGGACATGTTGCTGATACTCTTACAGAGACAAGCTATAAGGATTGTGTTGTTGACTTCCCAAATATAAATGAAGTTTGGAAACTCTTCTAGATTTTAGAGGGAATAAAGGAGTCTCCTTGAATAGGAGCAAGGATCTATTTTGTTGTAACCCTAGGGACAACCTCTTGCTGAAAGGAGGCCAACGCCTAGGACATCTGTTCAAAATAAGTAAAAGGATTTAATTTTGTAACTATAAAAATTGTTTCCCAGAGATGTTTCTTTAAAATGTAATGTAATTTATGCTCTTGGAGAAAATGACAAAAATATTTAAAATGGCCAAGATGTCTGTTAGTATAGCTTACTAAAGTTGTAGTATGGTAGGAAAGAGTGTTGAGAAAAAAGATTCAATGCAGAGGTTTGAAAACATAATCCTTTACATAGAACCTTAGTTGAGATTATGAAATGTAAGAACATAAAGTGATGAAAACTGTGGAGCGCAGTTTAAGGTTACTTTTAATCAAAATCTACAAGTACTTTCTGTTATCCTCAAAGCATTAACAAATCTGTTGATGGAAAAGAACCAACAACTTCATTACACATTTCTCCATGGAATAATGACATAAAAATGACTTACAAAGACAAAAGAACATTTTATCATCAACACACATATGGAATCATTTGGAAAATTTCATTGCTTCTCTAAGAAAATTTGCACATTACACAACAATTTTTTTGTCTCCACACCAAAAATTGGAACCCCATAACAGGTCCTTTAGTCCTTTTTTTAAAGAAAATTTTAAATTGTGGGGCAGTTATGAAAAATTTTAACTGCCCTAACTACTTTCAAACTACTCGATTCTCTTAAAACATCTAAAAGACTAAAATATTTCCGAACTTTATAAAAATTACAAAATAAAACATTATTCCAACTTCATAAAATAAAATATTTTGAAATCTGAGACTCCTATGCTCTTGATACTTCTGGCTCGCTTGATGGACCTCGAGGCTCAACCACTGATACATTCAGTGGTGTGATTGGATTCTGTCATTTCTTCTAGAGGCCAAATCAAGGTCTAGGAAATGAAGCATTCTACTGTAGGCCATTCTTAAAATTTTCAACTTGGTGTAGCTCGGTTTATCTGAAAGTCCCTTTGAAAGTAGTTGAAAATTGTCGGCCCCTTTAAAGCTGTTGTTTTGTCATGCGAGGAGTTGATTTTCGTCTTTTCTTCAACCAACTATGTTTCATATTGTTCCAAGGATACATTAAATTCAAGTGACAAACATGGTTGAAGATGTCTCTTTCCATGTCCATTAACGGCATATGGGTGGCATACCCAGCTAAAGAAATATTTTTAGCCATTTTTAAATATTGTGTTTAAAGCAAAAAAGGTGGTCTAGAGCAGTTGGTGGTGAAATCACTGTAATTGAAATTAGTAGACGAAGTGAAAACAATGATCAAAATAAAAGAAATGACCAAAAAATGGGGATTTTGGGTGATAAAGTGGGAAACATAGGAGTTGTGACAATACAAACAAAAAGGTATAGAAATATGACGTGGAGGGATGATGTGTGAATACGAAGGGATGACGTGGATGGATTATGTGGAGGAATAACCCGCTCACTTGTCCATGCTCGCTTGGTAGTATTGATAGAGTCTTCTTACCATCCTCGAAGGAATCTTGGGTGGTAAGTAGTTTCGTTTTGGTGTGGTGTTGGGGTAGATCACAACCATCGATGTCCCTGACCGTTGAATTTCAAAACTTCCCCTCAAAGGCACCCCTCAACATAACGTTGATCATTTTGTGGTGTTAGACTTTGTTTCGACGAGACTTGATTTGAGTCACAATGATGCGCTTTGAAAGTTGAACACCTTATAGTATCTTCTTCCGCCATTTCATGTGTGCATATTTTTTCCCACCCTTTTAAATACATTTAAATACTAACAAATTCCTTGAGCATGTAACATTAGGCTTGCAACAAAAATGTAAAAGAGTTACACGATATGAAATTAAAGAGTCCCATAATTTATGCTTTTTTTTGTCTCTTCTATTTTTTTGGGCAATATATATATATATATATATATATTCTCTACTTTTTTTTGCATTTTTTTTTTAAGAATACAAAAGTGAAATGACTACAACATATTCCAAACATATTCCATGATCAAGAGGGAATAGGGATATCCTCTCTAGGTGAGAGGGAGTGATGTTGGACATGAAATTTGCATTCTCTACTTCATGTGTCAAGCACTTGACCAAGAATAATAGTCGTAAGTCTAAGTGAAGGACTTAGAGAGAGAATGATGGAGGATTAGATAAGAATTTGTGGTTTCCTTGAGGATAATGCATCCAAGAAAGGAAATGTATTGACACTATTTGAGGATGGGAGACATATCCAATATAAGAGTAGTAGAAGAAAATGGATATTCTTCTAGGATTAGGAATCCAAGAATAGTCCTAAAAGGACATAATTTATGAACATTCGGATGGGTTATGTGCCTTATAGAGGTAGTGTGGTATCACATGATATCCTCCTAGCATAATGCTCTTGAATGAAGTTGAGATTATTTAGTTAGGCCTCGAAAGACAATGTTGGTTATAATGTTGATGTTTTTAGTTGGCTTATCAATCCAACTCTTCTTATGATAACTCTTCAGATTGAGAATGATGTTGTACTAGTTGTACAATTATGAATACCTCCCTAGTTAAGAGGGACTGTTAGGAATGTAACTAGTTTCAATATTCATAATTGTTATTGTACTCATTTCAATATGTATCTCATGTAACAAAAAAAAAAAAGTAAAGAAAAATTTATTAATTTAAAGCATGGGTATCATGCTCATTATTGATGGTCTTCTAGGTAAAATCATGTTCTTCATGCTTCGACGATTTGTTAGGTCATAGTATTTATTGTCACCAGTCAAGGGAGTCAACTTATTGGTTATAAGACCCTTCGAAGAAAAATGTATCTTGTAAAATAATTTATTTTGATTATAGAAAGTCCTGGAAGCATCCTAGCACAAGTCGACCTTGGCAGAGACAGGTCAACCTAGAAAGGGGCTATTCAACCTCCTGGAAACGCTATATAGAGAGTCATCTTCGACCTCATTTAACACATAGCATCAACAAGTTCGATCTACAATAGAAGGACGAAGAAAGAGGAGCGAAGGACAAGGATCCAAGGAGAAAACCCTAGTGAAGGAAAGAATACATGCTTTGGGCATTTTTCTCTCACACGTGAGTTTCTGGAGCAATTGTAGGGAAAAAATTTCTTCAGTGCCTGCATGTTTGAAATTTTATTGCAGGGGGGACCAAAATTCTAAGAATGGTGTAGTTCTGGAAGGGTTTGTCTCTGGTTGACTTGGTTTGAATTTTACCTAATTGAAAGGTCTCTTTGGAGGGATGACTTGGTGTTGGGAGGAGGAATTGGTATAGGCCCTTGGGTCTTCATTGTGTCATTTGAAGCATATTCTATAAGAAGAGAAGACATTTTTTAGGTTTTCCCTTGGAGGGGATTTTCTCTGGCTTGGAGCCTAATATCTGTGCCCATTATCTTTACTTTTTGATCTTGATGATTGTTTTATGAAGAAGAAATAACTAATAGTACACAAAAGATAAATTAATATTATAAGCAATTATTAAAAAATAATGAAAATTTAAATTAATAGCTGCCATATTGTATTTTCTAGCACTTTGACATCTCACATTACTACCATCACCATTCAATCCTTCTAACTCATCTGAAATCACTATTTCTTTCATGAATTGACTAGAATATTTCATCTCCATCATGTATTCTATTTTAAAAGACACATCTACCATATGAGTTATCTCATATGTGTTACATATTGCATCCCACTTTTGGATAAGGTCTTATGTACAAGTTTTTTCATCAATCTTATCTATTAGCTCCTCTATTACACAACTTACATCAACTGTCTAGGTGAATTGATTTGTGTCACAAGATGCATTAGTCTTTTGTATTATATTTTTAGTGTCAAAAATTGCATCTATCTTTGTTGTAGATTTTTCATCAAGCAGATTATCAACTTGTTTTCTCTTAACTTTATCGAGAGTGCATCAATCGATCGATCCTTCATATCCAAATCACTTTGAAGTGTATCAACCATTTGATCAATTATGATTTGTTTTTTGTGTAAGTTCCACTCAAGTAATTTAATATGATCTTGCAATTCATGGTTTTTACTTTTGCAAATCCTTAATTTCGTGAGATATTTTTTGTAAATGATATCCTCCTTTACCCAATTTTCAATTGATACACTCACTTGTACTTGC
Organism: Pinus albicaulis; assembly: GCA_034641835.2. Classification (NCBI taxonomy): domain Eukaryota; kingdom Viridiplantae; phylum Streptophyta; class Pinopsida; order Pinales; family Pinaceae; genus Pinus; species Pinus albicaulis. The sequence goes on from CM076580.1 coordinate 751,000,121, forward strand.
TCGTTGGCTTATTTTTCACACTTTCTTCCTTAATTTTCACGCTCACCTAAATTTTATGTCATGTTAGAGTGTTTGGTATTATCGATTATGTACCTTATATGAGTGATTACAATGACTAACTCACTAGAAAAAAAAAATTTGACACATGAAAAATATTACACAATTGCACAACTGTCCTTAGACCCCCTTATTCCATTTTGGGGTGGTTTAATATATGTATAGAAATTTTATCTTACTCCTTTAATTTAATAATACTATGATTAATCTTTTATTCTTACAAAAAAACACTTATGGTCAACCATCTAATGCTTCAGGTAAAGACAAAGATAAATTAGTTCATAGTTCTTCCTCAAGACAAAAAAAACACCCAAACACAAATGACATGTTAATTGGGGAAAAATAAAATTCCCATACACGTAATTTTCTCTTAACCTTTAAAAATTTTAGTCAAAACATACACAATTGTTTGGTAGATTCTGATGCTTTATTAGACATAATGCCATACTATGTATGTAAGAAATTAAATGCATAACCTCAAAAGTCTACTACTTAAATAATATAAGTTGACAAGGCAAGATTCAAGTTTTTATGTGAACTAAAGAGTGTTTTTATTATAATATATTCCAATCCCAAAGTTCACAAGATAATTGAAATAATAATTGATGACATTCCAGAATCTGGCGGTCTGCTTCTAATATAGATCTTAATGAAAATTTGAATGGATAATTTGCTATTGATTGGTATTATTTTTGGCTACCATAGAACGGTAATACTAACCAAATTAAAGTGGAGAATGAGAAACCTATGAAATATACTATAATTGAAATGGATGGTGAAAATGAACTAGTACTATTTTCAATTCTTATTGTCAGCAATTATTATGTGGATTTTAATGCAGTAAGATCACCTTTCACCGATTCAAGTATGCAGTATGAGGTTGTCCTTTTTCGAGGATTTTACTTCAGAAAGGTCACCTTTCACAGATTCAAGTATGGAGTATGAGGTCAAAAACCATCCTCAGATTAATTTGTATAAATGTACAAATTTCATTTTTGAATATGTAGAAATATATGTAAATAGTCATTTTTGGTCTTTATGTTTTGATGGTTCAAAGTCTAATGAAGGTGTTCGAGCATGATGTATTATCTAGGGTCCAAATGGGAATAAAACCTTGTTAGCTTGTAGATTAGAATTTCAATGCACCAACAATGTTACAAAATATGAGGCATTGATTCAAGGTTTGAAAAAGACAATCAATTTAGGGGTCCAATTTATTAAAGTATATGCTGATTCTAAGATTGTCATAAGATGGGTACATAATAACATTCATCATGTTTCTAATCATCTTAGGAATTGTCAATAAGTAGTTTGGGACTTTATATCTAATTTCATTGCTTTCAATATCCTGTCTATACAAAGAGCCCAAAAATCTAATGCAAATTTACTCGTTAACATCACCTCAAGACTCATACCATTGGAAGATTTTTCACATGATATATTTTCCAGAGGGCTACTACAGGGCTAAATTTCAGATATTGAAGATATGCAATTATAGAGATAATTGAATTTCAATATCGAGCTCCTCAAAAGCAAGTAAAAGGTGTGTATTTTTTTTTCTTCCAAATTGCATAAGTCTTGTTTGAAGAATCAAGTTGAATTGATTCCAAGGGCATATTGTAGAAGAGATATCGGTATTGGATTATAAAATGGCCCCTAAAAAGAATTCAACACCCATTAAGCCTTTGGAAAGCTCTACTATGACTCATGAAGACGAAGAATGGCAACATGACATATCAAAATTACAAGAGCAAGTGCAACAAATTTCGCTCTCGCAAAGAGCAACAAAAAATGACATGGAATCTAAGATGGATGGCATGGAATCTAAGATGGATGACATGGAAGCTAAGATCAATGAGAAAATGGAAAACATGAATAATGATCTAAAAGTAGACATGGAAGTTTTGACAAAGTTGATACAAGAAATGTTTCCTAACGGTGAAAAGATAGTAGAGGAAACTCATGATGAGAACAAAATAAATGTTAATCGTGATTTCACATTATGAGGATACAAAGAGAAACACCTTCTTTAGCCAATTGATAAATCTAAAACAAAAGAGTTTAATGGGGGAGCACATTGAGGACTTCCAAAAATTGAATATAAGGGTAATTGATATTCTAGAGGAACACAGGATTGATCTCTTCATAGGTACTTTAAAGGATAACATCCAACATGAAGTTCGCGTTTTGGAACCTGATTCATTGGAGAAGGCATTCAGGTTGGCAAGAAAAATTGAATGTAAAATTATGGCGATAAGGAAGCCTACCAATCACTTCTATAAAGAGGGAAGTGTTGCTACTCCTAGATTTACACAACCTACAAGGTTGACACCACAAAAGTTGGAAGAAAAAAGAGAAAAAGGGCTTTGCTACAGTTGTGATAGCAAATACACTAAAGGTCATAAGTGTGCTGAGAAGAAATTATTTTACAGAGATTGTGAAGAGGAAGAAGAAAATGAACAAGAAGAGGATATACACCAGGAACCAACCCAAGAAGAGGAAGAAATGAGTTCGACCATATTGTGTAATGCATTGGCAGGAATTATCACTCCTCAAACTCTCAAGATAGAAGGACATATCAAGAAGAAAAACGTAATAGTGTTGATTGATTCAGGTAGTACCCATAATTTTATTCATTGTAAGGTAGCCAAGGAATTGAATTGTTTCCTATACCCAGCACCAGAATGTCAAGTGATGGTTGCAAATGGAGGAACTATAAATTGCTTTGGAAAATGCCATAATATCAAGCTAACCATGGGGGAATATGTATTGAATAGTCCAATTCTTTCCATTCCTATGGGAGGTGCTGATGTTGTACTAGGAGTACAATGGTTACAATCTTTGGGGACAGTAGCTTTTTAATTTTCAAGAACTTTTCTTGATTTATTTTATTTTATTTTTATTTTTTATTTATTTATTTTTTTTTTTCAGAAGGAAAGGAAGTCGAATTACGGGGTATTGCAGGGAAGCCGAGAAAGATAATAAGCTCTAATGTCATGAAAAAGCTTCTAAATAAAGAACAATGAGGCATAATTGCAGAATTATGCTCACTAGAAGTTCCAACATTAAAACCATCTATTTCTGCAGATCTCCAAAAATTATTGGACAAACATTCCAAGGTTTTTAAAACTCCAAAAGGACTCCAACCTATTCGTGATCATGATCATGTTGTTCATTTGATTCCAGGAAGTTTTCCTCCAAACATAAGGCCTTATAGATATCCGTATGTCCAAAAGAGCGAAATTGAATGTACGATTGCAGAAATGTTAGAGGCAGGTATAATTCAACCTAGTCAAAGTTCTTTCTCTGCTCCTGTAGTATTGGTACACAAGAAGGATGGATCATGGCGCATGTTTCCGGATTATAGGGAGCTCAATAAACTCACCATTAAAGATAAATTTCCCATTCCTGTGATTGATGAATTATTGGATGGATTACATGGAGCAATTTATTTTACCAAATTGGATCTTCGTTCAAGGTATCATTAAATTAGAATGAAGACTGAAGATATTCCGAAAACAACATTTCGAACTCATGAGGGTCATTATGAATTTTTGGTCATGCCTTTTTGCCTTACCAATGCACCTTCTACATTTCAAGGGTTGATGAATTCCATTTTCAAACCCTTCCTTAGAAAATTTGTGCTAGTATTTTTGATGATATACTAATCTACAGCAGGTCTTGGAAGGATCATGTTGAACATGTTGACAGGGTGCTCAAACTATTGCAGGAGAAATAATTATATGCAAAAACATCCAAATGTTTCTTTGGAGTACAAGAGGTGGAATATCTGGGTCATATTCTATCTCACGAGGGTGTTAAGTTAGAACCTAACAAAATTAAAGCCATTAAGGAATGGAAAGTCCCCGCAACCATAAAGCACTTGCGAGGATTTCTCGAGTTAACAGGGTATTATCGAAAGTTTGTTAAGAATTATGGGAGAATAGCAGCACCTCTAACAACATTATTGAAGAAAGATGCATTTTCATGGACTCCTGAAGCAACTAAGGCTTTTGAACATCTTAAAGAGGCAATGTGCCTAGCACTAGTCTTAGCTACGCCAGACTTCACAAAAACCTTTATTGTGGAATGTGATCCCTCAGGAAATTGAATTGGTGATGTTTTAATGCAAGAAGCAAGACCCGTTGCTTTTGAAATTCGTCCAATCAAAGGAAAGTATTTACAGAAACCTATTTATGAGAAGGAAATCTTAGCAATACTGCATGCACTAAAGAAATGGAGAAATTACCTAATGGGAAGACACTTCAAGGTAAAAACTGATCATGATAGTCTTAAAAACTTTTTGGAACAAAGAATATCTTCAGAAGAGCAGCAAAAATGGGTCAGAAAGATGTTGGGTTATGACTTTGAAATAATATACAAAAAGGGGAAGCTAAATGTTGTCGCAGATGCACTCTCAAGAAAGAATGAAAAGGTGGAAGCATTGCTTTGTGCCATTTCTATTATCCAACCAGATTGGATAACCGAAGCAAGAGATGAATGGAAGAAGGATGAAGATGTGTGGAAACTCATTCAAAAGTTGCAACAAGATCCTAGTACATCTGATACATTTAATTGGAAAAATGATTCCTTATGGTACAAAGATCACTTATATCTTTGTAAGAATTCCCAACTAAAACAAAAGATTCTTTTGGAAATGCACACTTCTCCTTTAGGAGGACACTCAGGATTTTTAAAAACTTACCATAGGGTGAAGAAATAATTTTTTTGGGATGGCCTTAAATCTAATATTCAAAATTTTGTGGCGGAATGTTTGGTTTGCCAGCAGAATAAAGTTGAGACAATTAAGACCCCAGGTCTTCTACAACTTTTATCCATTCCAAGTCAACGTTGGGAGGAGATTTCAATGGATTTTATCACAGGTTTACCTAAGTCCGAAGGAAAGAGTGTCATCATGGTGGTAGTTGATAGACTTACCAAGTATGCACACTTTGTGCATTATCTCATCCATTTAAAGCAAGTACAGTTGCTACTACATTTATGGACAGAATTCAAAAGCTACATGGAAGCCCAAGGGTTATTGTGAGCGACGGAGATCCCATTTTTACTGGAAATTTTTGGACGGAGTTATTTTCTTGTTTGGGTACTCAATTAGCTCATAGCTCATCTTATCATCCTCAATCTGATGGTCAAGCTGAGATAGTAAATAAATGTTTGGAAGGATATCTTCGTTGTTTTGTATCTGATAAACAAACACAATGGGTCAAGTGGTTACCTCTCGCTGAATGGTGGTATAACACTTCCTTCCATACTGCAACAAAAATGACCCCATTTATGGCACTTTATGGATATCATCCACCATCGATCACATCATCTTTAAGTGAAAATTTGAAGGTTCAAGCAGTGGAAGATCACATCGAGCATCAGCAAGAAGTTCTCCAACTCTTAAAGGATAACCTGAATTTGGCACAAAATCGAATGAAACAATAGGCAGATCAACATCGCAGCGAGAGAAGTTTTGATGTAGGAGATTGGGTATTTTTAAGGCTACAACCATACAAACAAATGTCCCTCAAGCAAGCTAAGAAGGATAATAAATTATCGCCAAAGTACTATGGTCCTTACAAGGTGTTGCAAAATATTGGTACTATGGCATACAAATTGGAGCTTTCTGCTTCTTCACGAGTGCATCCAATTTTCCATGTTTCATGCTTAAAGAAGGTTATAGGTGAAAATCTTCCAGTTCAAACAATATTGCCAGAACTTGATGAGGAAGGAAAAATCATATTGGAACCTGAAGCGGTCACGAAAACAAGAACTCGACAACTACGAAATCAATCAATTTCAGAGTATCTCATCAAGTGGAAGAACTTACCCACTGAAGATTCTACATGGGAGGATGAGAATTTTATACAGAAGCACCCAGAGCTACTCAAGCGTTGAGGACAACACTTTTTTGAAGGAGAGGGGCATGTTAGGTTCCTATATTACTAGTATAGTCCCTTATTGTTGTTAATGTAACCCCCTTATTGTTATTATTGTACCCTTGTAACCCCCACATTGTTATTATTGTGCCCTTAAATTATTATTGTTAGGTCGGCTAGGATTACATTGTAGCCCCACTAGGATTACATTGTGGCCCCATGGACTCATATATATAGAAAGGAGGTTTTGTAATTTGAATCATCCGAGAATTGTTCATTCATGTAATGTATCGGAGGTTTCCCCCTCGAAGTGACTTATTTCTAAGGCGCTGATATCTCTTTTATTCTCTTTTTGGAGCTGGTTTCACAACATCCTAGCCCCCATACGAATTTTACTTCGGTTACTCCATTAAGATTAATTAATATTCCTCCCCTTCCTGCCACCTCTTTACTGTCCCCTAATTTTTATAAGGTGTTCATTATTTACACTTTTTCTTATGATGTGTATTTTATTTCTTTCCTTAAAAGGATCCTCAAAATTCTAAAGTTCCAATTTCCTTCGTGAGTTCAAGATTTCAAGGTGTTGAATTGAATTTATCTAATGTAGAGAAAGAAGTTTATGCTTTATTTAAAGCAATTAAACATTTTAGGCCTTTTCTTTTGAAATCACACACAAAATTTAATTTTCCATATCCATTTGTTTGTAACCTCCTTGTTCAAAAGGATTAAAGGAAAAAAATATCCAATTAGATAACTACACTTCAAGAATATGACATGGAAATTAAACCCTCTAAAATTATTATAGGTTAAGGATTATGGAAATTGGATGCATAATCAATTGGTTCACAGTCAATAAATAAATCACCTAATGTCAATGAATCAGAAGTATAGATTAATAAAAATACATTTTACATTTGATTTCACTGACTCATGGTACAAAAATCTTAAGTATTTCTTGTCTTGTGGTTTTGTTCCTTTACATTTAGAACATATACAAAGGAAAACCTTAAGACTAAAATCTACTCAATATCTATTACTTGATGGATTTTTATTCAGGAAAAAGTATGATTCTATTTTGCTTGGGTGTCCTAAAAAATTAGATGCTAATAAAGTATTGTTGGATTTCCATTATGGTCCAATGAGTGGAAATTTCAGAAGTGATACTATAACTCACAAAATTTTTCATGTAGGATACTACTAACCTAAATTTCTCAAATATGCACACACCTATTCTAAAATTTGACAGGTTTTCTAGACTTCAGCTGTAAGAGAAAGGAAGTCGAAGTACCCTTTACAATTAGTAGTAATCGAAGGACCTTTTGAATAATGGGGACTAGACATAATTGATGAAATAATTATGAATTCCTCAAAGCAACACAAATACATCCTAATAAAAAATAATTATTTCACAATATGGAGAAAGGCCATTCCTTTAAAAACTGTAAATCAAGATCAGGTGATATCTTTTATCGAACAATTCATCATTGCAAGGTTTGACATTCTGACTTTAATTTTTAATAACACTTCTTATTTTTCTTCCATTAAGATGTCTGAATTTGATGTGGAGAAAAGAATTAAAATAAATACTTCTCTAACTATTACCCTCAAGGTAATGAATTAGCAAAATCTACCAATAAAAACCTTCTCAAAATAATAAAAAAACTGTAAATGAAAACCAAAGAATTTGACACAAATCTCATACCAATGCATTATGGACTAATAGACTTACAATCAAAGTTGTAACAGATAACTTCCCTTACTTCCTCATTTATAAAAATGAATCTATATTAATTTTTTTTTCACACAAGTTCGGTTATGTTGTATTATCAGAAAAAGAGGAGGAGAAGAATTTCCTCGTTACAAAATCACCCCAATCAGTTTACAAGATGGATTTATCTGCTGGGGGTGCATTACTCCTTGAGTGCTACTATTGCTGCTATTTCTATCTATCCTTTCTGAAGTAGATACTATTGCGCTTGTGCTATATTTCCGTACAAACTGTTCTAAAAGGAGGATCCATTTGACTTGAATTTTAAAACTAGATTATCACCTATTAACCTGATAGAAAACATGGAAGGCCTGAAGATATGAAGCGTCATTTATTCACAGTTTTCTCACTGTATCTCTATCCACTTCCATGATCCAGAGAGGTGGATCCTTGTTCTGAATTTTTGATGATGGCTTCTCGCAGAAAGTTGATTGAATTTTCCATATGGTTGCAACGGTTTTGAACCTTCATTAAATCTTTGGTGTATGTATCCAGTTTCTCATGGAGTATGGCCATTTCTTCTTTAGAGCACACTTTGTCTTGTTGAATTTGATTCCTCAGATTTTCGATCACCACTCTATGAGATTTAAAAAAGGAACATGGGTGCTTTTTATCATCCGGAGAATCCATTTTCTTGGAGAAATAGGGAGAGACTGCACTGCTTCCTTTTCTACTAGTTGTAGATAATTTTGATCTGCCTTTGATTGCTGTGTATCCTTCTTTGATAGGTGCATTGCTGTGCCTTCTTGTGACAGCGCTACTATCTTCTTTTCTGAGAATGAAACTAATTTTGTTGTTGAAGATAATGTAGATGACTGTGATCAGGAGGGGATTGGAAAAACTCCCCAAAAGGTGGAATGATAAGGGTAAGGAAGAGAGGGAGTGGAAAAAGGGATGGAAGAGGAGGAAGCTTTGAGAACACAAAAAATATTCAATATGCCCATTCCAATAAAGTTGGGGAAGCCAGAAACGCTTGCAAAAAAGGAGGGGGATGTTAGAGAGATCTGAACAAAAGCTTGAGTGAGAAATCGGGTAAGGAGGAAAGAGCGATAAGGGGTTGAGAAGCATGGAAGGAGTATGCTCAATAGAAAGAACGAGATTATTTGTAGAGAGTCGAGCCTTCTCATGATAATTATATAAGAGAAGAGGGAAAGTGCAGTGATGAAGAGTCACAAGAAAGAAAAGGAGATTTTGGGTAAGGGTACTCTGAGCCAAGATGTTAAAAATATTTGGGAGATTGCGCATGAAAAATTCAGAGGAATTGATGTGAGGGAAGTAAGGAAATATGATCTTGTCTTGGCTGCGAATCTGCTGTCCTGTGTAAGGATGGAAGTGCATCAGGGAAAAGATGATAAGAAATAACATCATGGGATAGGGAGGTGGGTTGTGAAACCGTCAATTTTGACCTGGCCAACATTTCTTTGTACTCCTTCATTTGCTTGGGAATCTGCCTGCTTATTGTTTGTTCTGAGGATGTGATAGTAATCTATCCCTCCAATCTGTCTTTCAAGGTGCTTGGCTTTATGCATAATTTTGCAGAGAGCTACATTTTTTGGGAGATTCCCACTCACCATTGCTTGAATGACGATAGAGGAGTCTCCAAAAATAATTGCGTTGCTAGTTTTCCTGTCCCTTAGAATCTTAAGGCCTAAAAGGAGTCCATATGCCTATGCTTTATTATTTGACACTTGTCCCATCCCCCAGCTGTGTTGTATATGACTGATATTTTCTTTGAGGATAATGAGGCCACCTGATCCTGCTTTGCCCAGATTTTTCTTTGAGGAACCATCGAAGAAAATACAAGGCCTGTTGAGAGAATTGGTCCACCTTTGGAACTTTTCCTCAGTCTTTATTATTTTCCAGATTTGAGGACCTTTGTAACTTTTGGCAAGTGGTGAATGGTGATCTTATTAAAAGCGAAGCTGATCTAGCTTCTTTCATCATGATGTAGTTGAGTCATATCTATTCCATATAGCCCTTTAGCTATGAGAAACTCAGTCATAAGCCCCCAATATTTTGAAGTCACTGTGTTTACTGTGGATTTTTTATTTTTGAAGACTTTCATGTTTCTAGCTAGCCATATTTTCCAGCAGAGGAAGGATGGAAGGTTGTTCCAGAACCTCTGAATTGTGGATTTTCTTTTGAAGTTGTGGGGGAAGTTTCTTATCCATTTGCTTATAAATTGATTTAAAGTGAGTTTATAATTCATATTTGCATCAATGGGTGACACCATTTTCTCCTAGCATTCTCTAGAGAAAGGGCACTCTAAAAAGAGGTGTTGAATTGTTTCCTCTACCTTTAGACAGAGAGGGCATTGAGATGGGCCACATATTCCTCTCTTTTTTAAATTTTCTGCTGTTAGAGATTTGCTGTGAAGTAGGGTCCATATGAAAATTTTTATTTTTGGAAGGGTTTCCACCTTCTAGGCCTGCTTCCAATATTGCCATTCTTGCTGCCTTTGATGATCTTGTATTTTTTCATATCCCATCTTAACTGAGTACTCTCCTCCATTAGGCTTCCAGAAATAAGTATCTTGGGTGTTTTTATCTATTGGTGTAGCTCCTTTGAGGAGAGAAGTCATGAAATTATATTGATTAGTTAAATCATTGGGCAGGTTGGGTCTGTCCAAAGTTTCCATGTGCCATCAGTTTCCCATTTGGACATGTCCCCAAATTTGTTGTATCCTTATCTTATCATCCAACTCTTTAGTTCTTTGATGTCCATGTTGCTGCCTAAGGGAGGATTTCCCATTATATTGTCCGTCCAAAGGCTGATCCTTCCCCCATTTCCAAGCCTTATGGAGATTTTTTCCTTGATTAATTGAATTGCACCGGAGATGAGTTTCCATATTTGGGTGCAGGGTCTTGTGGGAGGGATTCTATCCAAAATAGAGATTCTTGGAGCATTAAGATATTTTGCCTCTAATGTTTCTTTCCACCAAAGTCTTTCTCTGGTAAGGAACCTCCAAGAAATCTTGGTTCCCAAAGCCAGATTCATTATCCCAGGGGTTTTTATGGAGATACCTCCATTTTTGTAATGTGCAGTAACTTGTTTCCAATTTACAAGGCTGAAATTTTTTGTTTCAGTTTTCCCTCCTTGCCATAAATTTTTTTTGATGATGATTTCAATTTGCTTGTGAATGCTTACTGGCACTGCTATCAATGCGAACTGATATAAGGTCAAGGATGAAAGAATATATTTAATGAGGATGATTCAACCCGCTTGATTTAGCCAAAGCATCCCCCATGCTTGAATTTTGTTTTTCATATTTTCAACATATTTTCTCCATATTTCTGTCTTTAGATTTTTCTTGGTGATAGGCAACCCAAGATATTGGAAATGGCTTCAATTATTATGGAAAGGAATTTCCAGTATTTGAGACATGCATTGAAGATTTCTTATGGGGGTGTTCCAGCTGTAAATACAACTTTTTCCATTGTTGATAAACCCTCCTGAAACATCCATGAAATTGTCAAGGATGGTTTTAAATCTTCTGGCAACTATACAAGATGCTCCACCCATTAGAAGGGTGTCATCTGCAAACAAATAATGATTAATTCTTTTGGTTCCTCTGTTGATTGTGAGGCCTGTTAAGGTAGCATTTCTTCTGTTGTGTTCCAATTTCCTGCTAAGAGAGTAAGCCATTAGGATGTAAATAAAGGGTGATAGGGGGGAGCCTTGTCGAAGTCCCCTTGAGCTTTGGAAGAATTCACATGGTCTTCCATTAACAAGAGGAGCTATCCATGGTCCTATTGTGCATGCCTTAATTGTGTTGATGAAATCTTCAGAAAAGCCATATCTATTTAAAACAGTAGCAAGGAAGGTGAGATTAACTTTGTCAAAAGCGTTGGCCATGTCCATTTTTAAGATGAAGACTTTTTCATTTCTAGAGAAACTTGAGTGAAGGGCCTCTTGGACAAGGATGATATTGTCTACAATCTGGCGGTTGGGGACAAAGCCTCCTTGATTTTATGAAATGAGGGAGTGGAGTAGAGGTTTGAGCTTTCCGACAAGAATTTTAGAGATGATTTTATAAGAGGTATTGCAAAGGGAAATTGGAAGAAATCTATTGAGGGTGGTGGGACGAGGGTCTTTTGGAATGAGGGGGAGATAGGTGGAATTAGTGAATGCTCAGGTACCCCTTTTTTTTGATGACATGTCTGATCATCTTTAACAAGTCCTTTTTAATGATTTTTCAAAAGGTGCGGTAGAAAGAGATAGGAAATCCATCTGGGCTTGGTGCCTTTTCCAGATGAAGATCCCAAATAGCTGTCATAAATTATTTTTCCATGACTTCTTTAGAGAGGATATTGTTTGTTTCCTCATCAATTAACTTTGGGATGTGCATTAAGAATTCCTTCGAGTTTTCCTGACTGTCTACAACTGTTAGTAGAGATTTAAAGTGCCGAAAGACCTCTTTTTTTACATCTTCTTGTCCCTTTATTTCTTGCCCTCCTTCTCCCAGGATTTTTTCAATGTTGTTTTTTATCATTCTTGTTTTGGTTGAGTTATGAAAAAAGGTAGTGTTTTTGTCTCCAGCTTGGATCCAAAGCCACCTTGACATCAATATCCATCTTTCTTCCTCTTGTCTAATGTTCTTGTAATTTTTCTAATGTATTTATTTTTCCTTTGCTTGAATTTCAACTGTGCTATCAGTGTTTTCCATTTCCCCTTGGATTTTTGTTAATTATTTTTTCAATATTTCTTTCTTTATGTGTGTTTCCTTGTAGTTGGCCTTTGCCTAGTCTTTCAATCTTTCTTTGTTGGATTTTAGTTTCGTCTCCCATATGTATTATGGAGATTCGCTGATAATCTGTTTCCATGTTTTTTCCACCTCTTGTTTGATCTCTTCATGGCTGCCCCATAGCTAGTTGTATTTGAAAGGTAGAGGTCCATCATTTTTTGTTGTTCCAAGCTCAATTAAAACAGGTTTATGATCTGAAGCTGCTGACGAGATGATTTTAGAAGAGACTCTACTATAGCTGGCCACCATGTTGTCCCTAATAAGGATCCTATCCAACCTTTCTTTGATATTAGCCTTCCCTAATATCTTGTTATCCCATGTATATTTCCCATTTTTGGGAGGAATGTCCAAAATATTACATTGTTCCATGGTTCCTTCAAGAATCTCTCTGTTTGGGTCTGGTTGAAAGGTGCCTCCTCTTTTTTCCTTTGGCTTGAGAATAAGGTTAAGGTCTCCTCCTAAGATGAGGCTTTCTTCTTGATCTTCCATTGTAATTGCTTTTAGTGTCTTCCAACATGTTTCTTTATCCCTGTAATGATTTGGTGAATATATATTATAAATGTTAATTTTTATTTTTTTTATTTTTTACATCTTCTTGTCCCTTTATTTCTTGCCCTCCTTCTCCCATGATTTTTTCAATGTTGTTTTTTATAATTCTTGTTTTGGCTGAGTTATGAAAAAGGGTACTGTTTTTGTCTCCAGCTTGAATCCAAAGCTGCCTTGGCTTCAACCTCCATGTTTCTTCCTCTTGTCTAATGTTCCTGTAAATTTTCCAATGTATTTATTTTCCCTTTGCTTGCCTTTCAACTGTGTTGTCAGTGTTTTCCATTTCCTCTTGATTTTTTGTTAATTCTTGCTTCAATGCTTCTTTCTCTTTGTGTGGTTCCTTGTAGTTAGCCTTTGCCCAGTCTTTCAATCTTGCTTTGGTGGCTTTTAGTTTTGTCTCCCATGTGTATGATGGAGATCCACTGATATTATGTTTCCATATTTTTTCCACCTCTTGTTTGACCTCTTCATGGCTGCCCCATAGATGGTTGTATTTGAAAGGTAGAGGTCCATAATTTTCTGCTATTCCAAATTCAATTAAAACAGGTTTATGATCTGAAGCTGCTAACGTGATGATTTTAGAAGAGACTCTACTATAGCTGGCCACCATGCTGTCCCTAATGAGGATCCTATCCAGCCTTTCTTTGATATTCGCCTTCCCTATTCTCCTGTTATCCCATGTATATTTCCCCATTTTGAGAGGGATGTCCAAAAGATTACATTGTTCCATGATTCCTTCAAGAATCTCTCTGTTTGGGTCTGGCTGAAAGGTGCCTCCTCTTTTTTCCTCTGCCTTGTGAATAAGGTTAAGGTCTCCTCCTACAATGAGGTTTTCTTCTTGATCCTCCATTGTAGTTTCTTTTAGTGTCTTCCAGCATGTTTCTTTATCCCTTTAATGATTTGGTGAATATATATTATAAACGCTGATTTTTTTCCCATTTGCTGCATTTTCCATAATTGTATTTATCCAATGCCCTTTCATTGTTGAGTGTTGCATGTGCCATTTTCCTTTTTGCCAGATAGTACAAATCCCTCCTGAAGCTTCGTTTGCTGAAATTGCTTGCCCTTCGTAATTTTTTTATTTTGCTATGATGTTGTCCATCTCTTGGCTACTGATTTTTATCTCTTGGATTAATAGGATGTCTGGTTTTTCATTTTTTATGAGATCTTTTAAGAAGTTTATCTTGGAGGGATGACCCAACCCCCTGCAATTCCAAGAGACAACTATCATTATTTACGGTTGCTTGTGGTTGAGGGACCTTTCCCTTTATGGACCTGCTGAACTTTTTCTTTGTTCCTGATGCCTTTCTCAAGGAAACTTTCGAAAGCCTGTTGTGTTCCCAAGGAAAGATCCTTGACAACTGCCTCATCTCTTATTTTTTGGTTATATTTTCTTCCTACTTTCTTTGTGTTCTTAGTGGAAAGAAGAGACTCTTTGGATTGATTTCGAGTGAGGATCCGATCCGAGGTAAGGGGGATCCGATCCGAGGTAAGGGGAAGGGGGCTGGAAAGAATGGGGGGGTCCTCCCGATGAGAGAAAAATCCTAGAGGGGGGGGGGAGCCCAAAGGAGGAGGAGAATGTGTGATCAGGGGGATGGAGGAGGGGGAGAGGGAGGGGATGGGAGGATTTGAAGGGATGAGTGTTTTGGATAAGATATCAAAAGGATTGGTACCCAGAAAAGGGGAGGAGTCAGGGATGGAGGAGGAGGGTTGGGAAGAAGGTCTGGTGGTAGGGGAGGGTGGGCTAGATAAAGGTGGAGGAGGAGGAGTAGGCTAAGTTTTAGATGCAGTCTTTTTTTTTTCTTGAATTGTTCCCATTTTGGGTCTTGGTTTTCTTTCACAGATTTTTCAGTGTCTTCTTTTTTACTGCATCTATTAGAAAAATCACCATACTCGTGACATACCTTGCACTTGAAATGAATTTATTCATAATCTAGCTGCTGAATGTGCGTCCAGTTGTCGACCTTGAGCTTAATGGCTTTCGTGAGACCTCTTCCTAGATCTACTTCAACACAGATCCTTGCGCATGCCTGCATGTTGTCTTTTGGTTCGCTTCTATCAATATATTTTCCAACGACGTTTCCTATTGTTCTCACCGATTCATCTCCCCAGCAGTGTAGGGGGAGGTGAGGCAACTTGACCCAAACTGGAACAACATTTGGGACATCCAGTTCCAAGTCAAAATCAGGGGTCCAAAATTTTAAATATAATCCTCTGGTGTCCATAAAGCATCGGCCACTTCTGAAAATGAGGTCCCGATCATCGTTGGATTCAAAGTGGAAGGTGTAGTAACCTCGGCCACATAAATAAATGGAGATTTTTCCTTGGGTGAACTGAGCCTTGTTTCTTTCAACCCATTTTTGGATAGTCTTGGGAGATGGCCAAAGACTAGTGAACTGGCCAACCAAACCTTTCTCAGCTAGAGAGATCGCTACTTTACAGGGCAAGGTAGGCGGTAGAGAGATCTCAGGGATAAAATCTAGTTTCTTAACGAACTTGGATATTGCTGGTCTGGTTTTTTGTGGACCCATTGATTTGATGAGAGAAGTGAAGGAAACCGCAACCACATTAGGCTGAGCTTGGGGCAATGGAATGGTGCCTTCGTTGAGGGGAATCGCACCCGGATCTAGCTCCGGGAGGGCCATGTCGACTAAGACCCAAGGCTGCGCGCGGATCAACTAGGGTTGGAGCTCGGGCTCACAACGCAGTGAAAAAAAAATGAAGCCATATTACTTACTAATGTAGCTTTACCTTCATTTAAATTAGCTCAATCCATTAAGGATGAATGTTGTCCCAAATTGTATAAACAAGTCAAAGAACTATTGAAGCTAGAAGAAAAAAGTGATCAAGCCAAACAAACATTCACTTAACATCAAAAGGTCATCAAATCATGGTTTGATAGGCGTTCAATTGGTAACAAGGATCTCAAAATAGGTGATTTGATTTTGAAATGGGAAAAAGCCCATGAAGGGAAAGGAAAACACACCAAGTTTTAAAAGCTTTGGCTACAACCATTTCAAATCATAGAAAATATTGGCCCTTCAACATATATTTTACAATCATCGGAAGGTGAGAAAGAAACCCTCCTCATGAAAGGCCAAATTCTTAAAAATTATTTTTCACAAAAATGTAAATATTTTAATAGGGAAATGAGAATTTATGTAAATTTTTAAAATGTAATTAAATTGTACTTTGTAATTTTCTTTATTGTTCCTAGTGAAATATTTTCTTATTTTTATATTTTATTTTGCATATTTTTTCTGTTATATTAGTGTACTTTTGTAAATAAGTTGAAAACATGTTTGTTGAATATGTTAAACTTTTGATTTAACTCTTTAAGAACTTCTTTATATCCTAAGACGATATTGTGGGTTTTCATTTATTTAATCTTTGTAGTATCTATGTTTCCAAAGAACAAGTAACTTTTAATTAGGACATATAAGGCTTTTGTATCTAATGTATAATTTCATAGTCTTCATGATTAAGTAAAATACTTAAAAATATTATTTTCTATGAGAATCCAATCATTTTTATTTCTTTATTTATTTTTTCATAGAGATAAATCATATATATTTATATAGAAAAAATATATACATAAATAGATTGTATTGTCTTTACTGGATTTTGACCTCCTTAATGTCTTCATATTGATTGAATCTATTGGCCCCAGAGGCAAGAATCCACCCAATTTACATTAAAATGCAATGAAAATGATTAGAAATTGGAAATGAGTAAATGAAAAGGGCTAAGCTTTTATGCAATTTTACTTTCATATCACCTCACCTCCTATACACCCAACTGCAAAAGCATATATATATATATATGCTTTTGCAATTGGGTGTATAGGAGGTGAGGTTATTTTATATTTTTCACAGGTACAACATTGTATATTCCATATGAAGAATACACATAACACCCATCATGTCACTTGCATGAATTGAACTTGGGTGGGAAGGATTCCATTCCTTCCTCCTAACCGCCCAACATAACCCCAATTAACATATACATATATCTAATTAACCAATCAAAAGGGTGAATTTTAAATACTGAGAGGCAGGGTGAATTATAAATTCTTATCAATTAGCACTTTTAAATATTTTCAGAGCATTAGTTAATCTTCAATTATTATTGATTTTTATCCAGTAACAACAGTAAAAAATAGAACACAATAGGCACATGAATTTTAGGTGGAAAACCCCCTCTGGGTCAAAAACCACTGAACACTTTTCTAATAAATTCTTTAATCTTCAGCCCTAACTAAAATTAAAGGTACAACTTCCTATAATTCTAGAAAAAAATTCTTCTCCAGCTCCCACTGGAAGTGTTAGTGTGAATTCTAATCGCAAGTGTACGAAAAAATCTCACTTTAGTTGTGCATAACAAACAACCCTAACATCAAAGATGGCTATCAATTTCCTTAGATCTGTAGATACTGATCATAATACATTCTACAGAAATCCAGATCTATGCAGTTAAAGAGATTAAACTACGAATAATAAGCAAGAGTTGCTCCATGCATCCAATGAAAGAGACAAGAATTTCTAAAGAATTTTTGTATTAGGACACCTAGTGTAAGGCCCAAAATTCATGGGGCGCAATGGGTGCATCCACTAGGACGTTTGACAAAGTTCGGGCGCTGTGCACCATAGCGGGCGCGAGCGCGGGTGTGTGGCGA
Source organism: Pinus albicaulis (assembly GCA_034641835.2). Classification (NCBI taxonomy): domain Eukaryota; kingdom Viridiplantae; phylum Streptophyta; class Pinopsida; order Pinales; family Pinaceae; genus Pinus; species Pinus albicaulis. The sequence goes on from CM076580.1 coordinate 751,017,796, forward strand.
GGGGCGTGCGGGCACGTGTTATAGCAGGCGTGTCGCACTAGCCAACGTATTAAAACATTATAGCGGCCGATGTGCGGAGGGCGGCCGACGCTACACCATGTGCAGACGAGTTGAGTAGAGGGCGTCGGGTGGGTCAGCTCGGGTCCACCAAGTGACCCACGACACCCCCAACGCACACTTAGTATGCGTATTAATAAGAGTGTGCGGATGGGTGGAAACTCATCAATGAAAACACAATTAAAAATCAAGGAAGCGTTGGACACCACGAGTAAGCCAACATCTCGTTGGCGAGACAACATGGCAAATGGAAAAGAAAGGGCGAGCAGGTCGAGTCAGGTTCAAGGCGTGCAGGACGTGCGGAAATCTTCTGCAGGGCGTCCGTACCATAGAACTAGGAGAGTTAGACAATGCATTGGGCAAGTTGGGTGACGAATGACAGGGCGTCTGCAACGTTCAGGTTGAGTCACGGTAGGGCATCGCTGCACGAGCTGAACGATAATTCAAAAGCCATTACAGGAGCGTCGGAGGTCGGAATTGAGTGTTGTAAGTTGAAGTAGGTGCGTATTGACAAGCCGCATCTAGCCATACAGTTGGGGAGTGGATTGGAATCACATGAAACTCATGGGGAGGTCTGAAATCATTTTCAGTGTCAATTCGAGTGACCCAAGTGACCCGACAGCACTTGGGGCAGCTATGTGTAGAAAATTCCCAAGGTGAAAACTCAATGTTGTAAATGATTGTTGTAGTCTAGTTTGATGGTTGACAAGCCTTGAAGCTTGGTAAAAAGGCTAACTTGCCTTGCCAAGGAGCAGAAGTGGCTTCTGCTGGATTGGAACTTATTATTTCATATTTATGAAACATATTATCTGGCGGACTCATTATTAACAGGGAGTTTCCCCTCCCTTTTATGTATGGGCGTATTTTTGGATTGATAATGATGTTTATGTTTATTTCCGCATATTGAAAGAACATTTGGTTAATAATTAAAAAGTGTTGCTAAAGGCGTATTCTATATACTTGAGTATTTGGAAAAAGAAAAAGTTTGGTAGTGCCACGCCCGTCTATAGCGTGGTTGAAACACACCAAAGATATAGGGGTGTGACAGTTGGTATCAGAGCCGCTAATAAATGGTTGTTGAAGTCTGAATACACAACTGCTGTTGCACATCAGTTGGTATCAGAGCTACCATCTTTTGGGGCTTTATACTAAAGCAAGCAGGGACAACTCACAGGTTGAAGCTGAAGCTTGATTGAAGAAAGCAGGGACATAGTTGCAGGGTTGCAGGTGGTGTTGAAGCTGAACTTGTACATTGGGTTTCTTTTGAGACCTTAGCTAAAGCAAGGCATTTTTCAGGGCTAAAGCTACAAAAAAGAAGAAGAGACATGTCGAGTTGGGAAGAATTCGAAGAGAAGACTTGTGAAGCATTGCGATGGATAAAGCAGATCAAGGAAGATATCCCAAGAATTCAAACTAAACTTGAAGTCTTGGAAAGAAAAGTGGTGGAATCTTGGAAAGGAGCTAAGAAGATTCATGAAGAGGTTAATGAGGCCAAGAAAGCCCTTATGACCTTGTGCAAGGAAGGGATCTCTGACTCAAACCAAGATGAATTCGATAGAATTTGAGATAAGATGGACCATTTCGATGGATGGATGGCAATATGTCATAAGCTACAAACTCACCGAGATGAGCTTGTTAGAATTGAAGATAAGAACCATAAAAAGAGGTTAAAACCTTCTATGGGAAAGTTGAAGAAGAATGTTGTGAATGTTATTGAGGTAAAGGAGGAACTTGTACAACAAGTTGAACCCGAACCAAAGACATCACAAACATTGGAACTTGAAGCTATAAGGAAAGCATGTTTGAAGGCTCAACAGAAGTTTGCAAACATGACAAAGTTCTTGGAGGAAATAAGGCAACAAAACTACAAGGCTCTTGTGCAAGTGCAAGAACACTTGGAACACATTGGAGATGAGATAGTAGAGACGCAGATTTCCTTGGAAAACTCTCATGGACAAACTGCTGAACTTGAAGAACCAAAGGATGTTGCAGATGTAGAAGATGTCAAGGATGAACTTGATGAACAGGTTGGACCAAGGCCAAGCACATTGAAAGCATCAATGATGGATGATTCTCATGGGGATGTTATGAAGATGGAAGAGATGAAGGATGAACTTGTGACAAAAGTTGAACCGAGACAAGACACATTGCAAGCATTGGTGGAAAAACCACATGGAGATGTTGCAGATGTGATTATGACCGAGGAGGAACTTGAAGAGCAGGTGGTACCAGGATCAAACACATCAAAGACATTGATGAGGATGGAGGACACTCACTTGAGGAGTCTTCATGGAGAGATGAATTGTGTTTCATTAGAGCATGTGGAAGATGGACCGTATGGAAGGACAACGAAAGACATGACTTCTTTGCCAATACCATGGAGGACATTTCCTTGGATGACTACTATGATGAAACCTTGTACATTGATGGATAAAGGAACAAGGGATTTTACAAAACTTGATGGGGCAATTTGTGACCTTACAATAGAGAGTTCAAATGCCCTGGACAAGGGTGGAACTTGATGGACTTTGTGATGGAAAGGGTCATGCTTAGCCACATAGAATGGCAAGTGCCTGACATGACTCATATAATACCTTGGTGGCAGGGCACATTAGTGGAGTAAACTTCTTCATGGCTTCAACCAAGATGGACCTCTTGGCAGACCTGTAGTGGAGGAGTAGCCTTGAAGGAAGTAATCATATGATGGATGAAGGTACGAGTGACCGAGAGCAGTTTACCTCAACATATGTATGCACATGATGATGATGAGAGTTGAGTTGAGTTCACTTAGATGAAGACATGGGCAGTCAAAGTCATGGACATGGGCTACATGGAGATATTTTATAGATGGACTGATGGGACGTTGTTCACCATAAGCAACAAGGACATTGGTTGGATGAGAAACCTATGAGACATTCATATGATTTGCAGGGTGAGAAATTGTGATGGCACTCATGGCCAATGCAAGTAGTTTTTCCAACACTTTGGATATGATGAGGCATGGGAGTTCATGATGGAGATGCCTTGGTGGTATACACTTTGGCATGGGCTTGAGTCTACTTGACTTAGCCACGCTTTTACTTCATTTGATGAGAGGGAGACCTCTTACTTTTGATGATGCTTGGAGGTTGAGACTAATTTGCATACAAGTAGCACATGGATTAGCATCATGGACAACATGTTGTGGAGGATATGGAGATCACTTCATGGACCCAAACATGGCATTTTAGATGATATTGGGTCTTAATCGATTTGATGGAGGTGACAGATTGCAAAAGGAACAACTAACGCATGGTATGAGGATGTGCATTATCACAATGAGAACGAAAGGTTGGATTATCTACCCAACTAGTTTGAGTTATGGGGGTTGACAGTGTGCGGAGATATGCTGGATACATAGCAGTTTTTGTTGTGTTGTTTTGGTTGGAGTACTTGATGTAGAAGTTCACATGACATTGATGATATGTGATGGTTTGACACGGTATATGTTGCAGCAGAATGTAACCTTGATGGGATATTGACTTCCTGCTATGGTATCGCATGTGATGATTGTGACAGATGTGTTGATGATCACGGATTGAGAAGATATCTCATGGATATGTTAGACATGAACCTTGCTGGTTTATGCAACGATATTGTCTAATGAGACTTTGCGACGAAAGTTGCGAAAATACTTTACGATGATATGATGCAGCGATGGTAGCACTATTGGGGATGATAGTCATATTTTAAGTGGGGGAGTATGTAAGGCCCAAACTTCATGGGGCGCAATGAGCATGTCCACCGGGATGTTTGACAAAGTTTGGGCGCCGTGCACCATAGCTGGCGCGAGCGCGGGCGTGTGGCGAGGGGTGTACATTGTAGCGGGCGTGTCGCACTAGCCAACGTATTAAAACGTTATAGCAGCCGACGTGCAGAGTGCGGCCAATGCTACACCATGTGCGGACAAGTTGAGTGGAGGGCGTCGGGTGGGTTGGCTTGGGTCAACCAAGTGACCCATGAAACCCCCAACGCACACTTAGTACGCATATTAATAAGAGCGTGCGGATGGGTTGAAACTTATCAACAAAAACAAAACAAACAATCAAGGAAGCGTTGGACACCTCGAGCAAGCCAACATCTTGTTGGTGAGACATCACGATGAATGACGAAGGAAGGGCAAGCAGGTCGAGTCGGGTTCAAGGCGTGCAGGACGTGCGACAATATTCCGCAGGGCGCCCGCATCGTAGAACTGGGCGAGTTGCGCAACGAACAACAGGATGTACGCACCGCATAACTGGGCGAGTCGGGCAACGAAAAACAGGGCGTCTGCATCGTTTAGGTCAGGTCATAGTAGGGCGTCGCTGCACGAGCTGAACGACAGTTCAGAAGCCATTCCGGGAGCGTCGGAGGTCAGAATTGAGTGCCGTAAGTTGCAGTAGGTGCGTATTGATGGGGCGCATCTAACCATATATTTGGGTAGTGGATTGGACACACAGGGAACTCATGGGGAGGTCTGAACTCATTTTTAGTATCGATTCGAGTGACCCGAGTGACTCGGCAACACTTACGCAACTTTGTGCAGAAAATTCCCAAGGTGAAAACTCAATGTTGTAAATGATTGTTGTAGGCTAGTTTGATGGTTGAAAATACTTAAAGCTTGGTCAAAAGGCTAACTTGCCTTGCCAAGGAGCAGGAGTGGCTTCTGCTGGATTGGAACTTATTATTTCATATTTATGAAACATATTATCGGACGGACTCATTATTAACAGGGATTTTCCCCTCCCTTGTATGTATGGGCGTACTTGTGGATTGATAATGATGTTTATGTTTATTTCCGCATATTGAAAGAAAATTTGGTTAATAATTAACAAGTGTTGCTAAAGGCGTAGTCTATATACTTGAGTATTTGGAAAAAGAAAAAGTACGGTAGTGCCACACCTGTCTATAGTGTGGTTGAAAGACACTAAAGGTATAGGGGCGTGACACCTGGGAAGGGAACATAGAAAGATGTTACCAGTCCTCCTCAATGGGATGGGTTCTTGTATGTCCTCAACGCTTCAGATCTAAGATCTTTCTCTTTTGATGGTGCAGAAAACCCAGAAAAAAATGGAACTCAAAGGGAGCTCACAAGAAAAAAGAAAAAAAATATGATAATGATGGAGGATCAAAGTCAGACCAAAAGTATATATCTAGAGTGATCTTTAAGCAACAAAATATTGAGTTATTCTAGATATTGGTGCATAATTAAAATATTATTAACCAAATCTAGATCCAACTTTTATGGAATATTTTTTTATTTTTGTTGTAGGGAAAAATAATTTGAATTTAGTCAAATCCCTTTATTTAGAAATAATAAATAAATAAATGATTTATTTATTATTTTAAGAATATGTTTGAGTAATAATTAAATAAATAGTGATTTATTCAATTATTTACAAATGATTTAGTCAAATTTAACAAGGAATATTATTTAAATAATGTTTTAAATAATTATTCCTAGAAAATAATAAGATAAATACTGATTTATCTAATTAATTTTCCTGTTTTGGGTTAAATATGACTAGGAATATTAATTAAACATTTGTTTAATTAATTATGCCTTGAGGAAAATCAAACAAATAAGGATTTATTCAATTATTCCTCACGGGGTTTCCTTTTTAGAGTAGAAACAACTTAATAAATTATGGATTACTAAGTTATTTTTCATAGTGAAAGCAATTTTACTATGGTAAAATTGATCTTACATGGTGTAATTTAGTCCATCTAATAGTAATAGGTTAGATGACCAAAAATTGGTGTAATATATTTCCCCCCAGCGTGCGAGCATTAGGAGCTAAACATATGACCGAAGTACGTTGTAAGAACTCAATCACTAGACTCCGAAGGGGGAGTCAGAGAGAGAGAAATATAAGGTAGACTAAAGCACGAGAGGAAAAGACCCCGAGGAGGCGAGACTTACAGGTGTGACAAGTCTCTTTTATGAGTGAGTACCTGTTCTACATGAGGCAGGGGAGGCATACCTATTCCCGCCGAGATAACAAAGTACAAAGAATAATGATGTGTCCAAGAAACAAGGGACTGGACTATATAGTACATGCTGGCATAAACATGGGCTAGATAAAAACATGATAATGGATCCCACATACATACTGTGCCTAGGACAACAACCAAGACTTATAGAATAATATCTGAGTACATGAGATATAAGTACAACCAAAGAGGCCCTATAAAACATGAAAGGGCTCTGAAAATCTGACTGATACATGCAAAATAAAGAGGCGCTACAAGTGGCTAAGGCCGGAACCATCAAATATATGGAGATGCGTCCAAGGCTGTAGTATAGAAGTCATCCGAGCATGTGGGGGGCTACCTGAAGGGCCACCCCCTCATGAGTTCTGAAACATCTCACACATACCCCGGAATCATTCGTACAATCTGCTGCATCACTGAACCATCGAGTATATGGATCTCGATCATGCCATGGAGAGCTAGAACTGAGAAAAAATAAAGTCAAAGGGCAATAAAGGGTCCCCTTGCCTGATTCGAGGCGTCGAACAAGAGTGGAAGCTGGAACCAAGGTACACTACCGTTTAGACCTGTCTTCTAGAATGAAAAAGCTGATGTCGACATAAGGAGGTCCGCCATAGGTGAGGCAATAAGGGATCATCAACTAAGGCACACAGAATAATAGTAGAGCGACTGATAGATTGACACCAGGGATGATGGTGGAGTGGGGGGTACTGAGTAGTAGGCTGATGACTTCAATTATTAGAGCATAAAGGGAATGGATGACCTAGAAGCTGCAGAATCGATTCCGGAGGGGATATGGGACAGTATGAATGAAGGCCAAAATGTGCAACATGAGAGAGGAACAAAGTAATGAAGGATGGAGGACTATGGCGGGATATAAATGGACTCGGGACAGACTCCATGGATGCGATGATGACTCAACTCGAATGATATAAACAAGGGCGACACGATGATGCTGCCACATAGAACAGGCCCAGTGGGGACCATGAAAGAATGAGTACGAGATGGTGACTCACGATGAAAATTGACACGAGCATGGACAAGTATGAAGGCAAGGTGGTGCCCCAAGTACAAGTGTTGCAAGTGAACAAATTAAATTTTGAGGAGCGGTGAAGTGACCCTTCTTGGAAAATGGTTTCTGCGTGAAGTATCAAATCACCAAAAATGAAAGTATACCCATTTCAGAGCTCGGTGTGAGAGCTTTCCAACGATGTTGACGGTTTTTCAAACTGAGCTACGGTTTGGTTGCAGCTCGCGAAAGAAAAATTTGGGGTTTCTCTTTTAATAAGGTATTTTCCCTCCAATTTGGTTCATTTGCAAGTGTAGCAGTGGTGAATGTAGAGAGGTTAAAAGGCCCTAAATCTCACGGCGAGCGTAGTGGACAAACCGACTGTTGGAATCGAGATCCGTCAGTTGCAGGTAAGAGGCCTAGCCATACTTTTTCAATTCAGTGGATTAAAATTTCAGAGTATGCACCCAGAGCTCAGGAATAGACCCCTGCTCTTCTTCACGGCCTAGTCGCACTTTTTGGGGCATTTTCTGCGACCTGGGTAGCAGGTTTTGGGAAGAAAACTACCACCTGTCACAAGAATGGCCTAAAAAGTGCGACCTGTCAGAGAGAGGGATTTTTAGTGTTGTTTATGGCTGAGATATGGGGTTGGATTGTTATGATGCAATTTTTCCTTTCTGTACACTGACAAACATTATGGTTTTGTGTAGATATGGAAGAGTTGAGGATCAACTAGAGAGAGAGAGCGACTTGGATACGTTACGGTCGGAGATCCGAGAGGATCATTGATCTGAAATGTGGGAAAGTCCATTTAGGACAATTTTTGTTTTGTTTTGGGGGTATTGAAGCATTCTGAAGCTGTTGGAACAGGTTGCAGAGCCATCAGGGCACTCTGTCAGTGATTTATCAGCAATTTTTCTTGTGGAACCACCAGGGCTTGGTGAAAGATCAGCTGTATTGGGCTATGTTCATCCATTTGAGGTGAATGAATAGTCAATTTTTACTGTTTCCAACACTCTGTTTCTGAATTTGCAGCTATTTTAGACTTTTGAGGCTTTCTTCATGGTGTAATACTTATTTTGAGCATTAATAAAAGAGGAAAAAGTCTATTTGGAGGCTTTTGGACCCAGCAGAGGTAGCCCAAGAGACGGGTGAACTGCTTAAACAAATGCTTACTATTATGCTGTGCATTTTTGCTGCTATTTTCCAGAGTTTACTGCATTAAACAATAATTTTTAATAAGTCCACTTTTCATAATGAGACTTATACAGTGATCAAAACTCATTTGTTTCACTTCAAACCACATTACTTCCATTGCAGAATACTTGAACTTGCTTATTCACACATAAAATTTGGTTAATGAATACTTTGCACACATAAACAAATACTTTCATTTCCAGATCGATTTATTGTTTACAAAATATTTCTTATACAGAGATAGACAGTAGGGGTTTTTACTGGTTATTTCACCTTAACTAGAAAGGATGAAACCAGAAGCTTCTGGCCCTCTTACTGGCTATGTCTAAAGAAATATGAAGTAAACACTAAATCGATCTGGAAATGAAAGTATTTGTTTATGTTTTCAAAGTATTCATTAACCAGATTTTATGTGTGAATAAACAAGTTCAAGTATTCTGCAATGGAAGTAATGTGGTTTGAAGTGAAACAAATGAGTTTTGATCACTGTATAAGTCTCATTGTGAAAAGTGGAATTATTAAAAATTACTGTTTAATGTAGTAAACTCTGGAAAATAGTGGCAAAAATGCACAACATAACAATAAGCATTTGTTTAAGCAGTTCATCCCTCTCTTGGGCTACCTCTGCTGGGTCCAAAAGCCTCCAAATAGGCTTTTTCCTCTTTTATTAATGCTCAAAATAAGCATTACACCATGAAGAAAGCCTAAAAAGGCTAAAATAGCTGCAAATTCAGAAACAAAGTGTTGGAAATAGTAAAAATTGACTATTCATTCACCTCAAATGGATGAAAATTTCCCAATACAGCTGATCTTTCACCAAGCCCTCGTGGATCCACAAGAAAATTCGATGATAAAATCACTGACAGGGTGCCCTGATGGCTCTACAACCTACTCCAACAGCTTCAGAATGCTTCAATACCCCCAAAACAAAAAAAAAAATCATCCCAAATGGACTTTCCTAGCCAAAGTTATGACTAACTGAAGTTTGCCCAGTGTCCCCTTGAAAAACTCCACTAAAAGTGGAAGACTGGCAGTTAGGCCCGCTAAATAAGGAGCGGCCACCAAATTAGGCAGAGTCCGCCATTTCCACCGCCAGTTCGTTGAGGGCTATGAGGATAAGGCCATGTGACCCACCCGTCGGAGATATAGTTATAAAACTTGGATTTTAATGCGGATTTAATTAATGTTACAACCATATCTTTAATCCCTTGGCTGAAATGCATGTGACCGAACCATTTCACGTTGCGCACTGACGATTAAAGCCCAAGGTTCCCGGCCTTTGGTTGCATGCGAAGGGGGCTAGCCCCCTTTCCGGCCCTGCCTAAACCAAAAAGAAAACTTAAATACAAACTTCAACGCATGGTCTAATAAGAACCACCGTGGCCCAACAGTTAGGCTGCTCCGTTGCCAATGCCCCGACCCAAGGTCGAACCTGTCCGCGACCAAAATATTTTGAACGCCATTTCATTGAGTTCTTGGGGCCACGTGGCGGCCTCCGGGCTGGCCACATGGCGCCCTCTGATTGCCCCCCTGCTGAATATTCCACGAAATATTCCTAGAATATTCTGTGGAATATTCTCTTTTTAATAAAAAATTTTGTAAAGTCAATTTGGCCATTTTTTTTACCGAAATTGGCAAACTTCAAAGTTGAATAAATTTCTCATTCATCGTCGGTTTTTAGTGCCGTTTGCGTCTATAGGATCGTTTTTCCGAGCTCTTTCCAGTCGTTCTAGTTTGGACCAATTCCGAGCAACTAATTTTTTGAGCATTTTTCCACAAAGGACTTGATCTCCTGATCACACCTCCCAAATGGGAAGCTTTTGGACCCTAAAAGCTCTCTGACTAGTGAAACTGATAATGTGGAGACTGATTCTCCACTCTTCCACCCTTGAATAACTGAAATCTACCCGATTTCATCAAATGGAGCTTTTGAGAAAATGATAAACTGTCTCTGGAATCTACTGATCGACCATTGCTAAGATTGACGGAGTCATGATGCAAATGATTAAAATTTGTAGAAAAAAAATTGTAATCTGCAGAAAACAAACTTTTTCTACACTTATCAAACTTCCAAGAAGACTTAAAATAAGGTTCACCTTGCAAACTGTTCCCATGGAAAATTCTACCATTCTGAAACCAATTTTTTCCCATGCTGAATGGTGTTTCCTCCTTGCTTGCACTGGTTTGCTTTGACACTTCATTCACTGCATTGGCTGACCCAAAAGGTAATTTGCGCAACATAACATCATCTTCTTTCAAAGACAAACTGTTATTAAACTGAGACATATTATTAGCAACATCATAAAAAGGCGAATGCTCAAAATCTGGTCGTTTCAACATTAACAAAGTTAGACTTTGACTTGCATTAACCAGTCTTTTCAATTGACTTGCATGGAGTAAAGAAGATTCCAACTTCTTCTTGTGAGCTCTCACAATGTACTTTTTACCATCTTTGAACAAGTGATACTTGTTTTCATGGCGATGAAAGATGGCCTTCCTGTCAAATAATTAAGGACTTCCCAAAACAATTCCTGAGATATCAAATGGCACCACATCAAGTTCCACTGTGTCAATAAAGTGTGCAGTTATTGCAAAGCGCAATATGCACTTCCTTGAGACTTGCAAGTTGGAATCCTTGCATATCTATCCAAGTGGATAAGGCTTCGGATGTGGAATGGTCTCAAGTTTAAGCTGCTTGACCAAGTCTTCAGATATAAGATTCGCTTGTGACCCACTGTCAAATAATGTGTCAATTTTGGTATGTTTTGAAATTACCCTCACATGGAAAAGCTCTATCCTCCTCTTTTCTTCATAAGTATCTTTGTGAAAATTCAAAGAGCTAGAACTGGGAATTGTGTCTTGCACCACTTCTTTCCCCTTAATATTCTTTAAAACCATGGCTATGCTTTTTGTCTCATCACCTGAGTCTGACCCTAAGTCTTGCTCAACTGTTGCTACAGTTTTCTCCTTTTCTTTGGTCTTGTTTTTGTTCTTGTATTTTTCTGGTTTCAGTTCAAGATGAAGCTTCCAACAATGATCTTCATCATGAATTGTCTTTGAACAATTCTTGCAAAAGAAATTTCCTTTTTCTTTTCTTGAATTTGCAACTCTTTTCTTTCCTTTATTTTTGAAATTACTATCCTCATCAAAAGTATTCTTTCCTCTAGCTTCTAAATGTGTAGCCTGGACACAGACTTCATTTAAGCTGGTAGGATTGAACATTAGAATAGTATGTTGAAGGTAATTGTGCAAGCCTCCTATGTATTTCAACAAGGTGTCTTGAATTTTTAAGTCTACCCCAAGTAGAAGTGCTCTCCTTATAAACTCTTGGGTATAATCTTGCACATTTTGACCCTTAAGTTGCCTAAAATTTTGCCAATTCATGATTTCCTTCTGAATATGAGCAAGAGGATAAAACTATTTCTTAATAGCAGTAATAAACTCAGTCCATGTTAGAGTTATATTACCATGATTTTTAATGTCCTCTCTGGTCTTGGCTTCCCACCAAACCAAAGCTGCTCCATCCATTCTCAATGAGGCTAATTGGAATTTTGTGTCATCATCATGCAAATTCTGAATTCTTAGATAGACTTCCAGCTGTCTAATCCAGTTATCCAATTTTTCTGCATTAACATCACCATTAAACATCGGCAACTCAAACTTCACATCAAGCTTTAACAAAGGATTTTTAAGAGATGTTTTTGTTTTGTGTGACTGATTAACATAAGTTGAAGAGGATGAAGTGGAGGAAGAGGATGACGATGGAGATGAAGGATCACCATTTCCTCCATTCCCTTTCTTAGACTTCTCATTGTCTTTCTTCCCTCCTGGAGAATCTCCTTCTTCTCTTTGGTTTCTAGACCCCTCTCCAGCAATCCTATCATTTCTTTCCTGATAGAGAATCCTAACCATTTCAGTCATATCCAAGAAAGATTTTCTAAAGACTCTTTCTTCTTCCTTGGGATCCATTTCCTCATGTACTTCTCCTTCTCTGGAAGACATGTTTGTGGTTGATTCTAAGGCTAATAAGGATGAAATAGAAGGTGGAGATAATGGCACCCTAGCCCTCCTTGGTTGAGGATTATCTTGTTCGCTAACCAATTGACCTTCCCCTCTTTTCAATTTCAGCCTAGTAAGCTTCAAATTTTGCAAAACAACACAATTTACTTGCACAAATTTCGCAAACTCTTAAGCAAAACCTAGAGCTTTGATACCAATCTGATCTGAAATGTGTGAACAAAATATTTCTTATACAGAGATAGACAGTAGGGGCTTTTACTGGTTATTTCACCTTTACTAGAAAGGATGAAACCAGAAGCTTCTGGCCCTACTGTCTATCTCTGGATAAGAAATATTTTGTTCACACATTTCAGATCAATCATGTTGTCCGCATGCATTGGCCAGGTTTTGGGTCCTGAAGTTTGTGGAGAACCCTTTGATTAGAGCAGGAGAGCCCTTGTTGGCCTGGATTGTTAGCTATTGAGATCCGGATCATGAGATATTTATAGTGCAAGGGCACCAGATCGAGCTGACTATCTACGATATATATTTCTTGATTGGTCTCCCACCACTTGGGATGGTGGGAAACACACAACTAGTGTTACTGCGAGGGTGGAACATCATGGAGTTTGTAGAGCACCACTGTCGACCGGGTCTCCATGTGAAAGCGACACAGATACCAATCAGAGATCTAGAGAGGCTAGAGACTCATGTTATGGCCACATCGGTGCTGCGGATCCTGGGAAACCAGGCGCTCCACCACATCACTGGGGGTTAGATGATGCTTATGGATAATCTATTGAGTGGGAACTACTATGGCTAGGCCCAAATGATGCTGTCGTCGTTGAAACGACTGTTGTTGCTATGCAAGCGATAGACGAACCATGACTGTGCATATGGCACAGTTCTATGTTCGCTCTTCTTTGAGAAGATCCTGACACTTTGGCCTCGCATACAAATCTAGGATGGGGGCCCGCGAGAGCCCAGGATGTGCCACTAGGGGCAGCTACTATGTAGAGGGGGAGGTGGGGCACTCGGACGGGTGTTACGACCTGAGTTTTTCAATAATTGGGATCAGATTCCACTGTAAATAGATGACTATCCCTATAGTGGGATGAGTTATCATGGGGACCCGGACTTGCCACTTTCGCCAGGTCGAGCATGGGGGCCTGGTGGTAAGTGACAAGTTGCTCATCTTTTGTGGTCATTTTAAAGTTTCAGAATATTGTATATGGCCCTGATTCTTTTAATTTTGGCATGCATATATAGCACCGGTAAAACTGGCCAGGTATATGGGACGACCCACAGTATCAGGAGTTGCAGGACCTAGTGGATCGAGGGGAACGCAGAATGAGGATGTTGTGGCCCTCCTGGAAGACATCCACCATAGATGTGAGAGGCTGTTGACGGGAGTTTCTGAGCGCGGCTGGCAGAACCTAGAAAACCAGTACACAGAACCATGTATTGGTCTACCCTCGGAGTGGTGAGGAGTCATGTGGCGCATGGCGATGGCCAGACAAAGGATGCGTGATCTACGAGCTGTAGGAGCCGATCCATTGGCCCAAGATTCTCCAGATAATGATTAGATGTAGAGGCATGAGGTGCCCCCTCTTTTGTTTTTTTGTAACATGTTATGGGCATGTCATATGTATCAGAGTTGATGGACTGATGCAGGAGCATCAAGCTAAATTTTCATTATTCATTTGTGTGATTAGGGGGGTGATGATTTTTAATTATTTTATTAATTATTTTGCTCATTTTTAATAAATTAAGAGAGAAAATATAAATATGAGGATTATTGTAAATATTCCTTAAATAATTAAGGATATGAGTGGAGTTGAATTAGGTAGATAAGCTAGGGATTAGGAATTCCATAAACGAGACTTAGTTGAGTCCCAAAAAAGGGATAAATCTAATTTAGATTTTAGTTGAGATTTGTGTGGAGGAATTTATGGAGTGGAATAAATTCATATTTATGTATAAATAGGAGGATTGTGTAAGGATGAAGGACAAGTGAGAAATACAGAGAGAGTGAGGAATGGGTTGAGAGATTTTTGTAAAGGGCCGAGAGCCGAAAGGCCATCCACTGTAATATTTGGCCAAGGAATTTCTTGTGTATTTATATATCAGTATATTTGTGTTTGTATGAGCTCTTTTTTATTTATGTATGTTTTAAGCAGTTGAAAATGTTTGTTTAATGAAGAGTTTTTTTTTGAGAATTTTAAATGTGAAGAAAGCACACGAGTTTTTAATATGGTAGGATATGATTTAACCCAGTATCCTGGCATCATGGACTCTAAAACATTTTGAACGACACATATAATGGATATGCATCGTTCTATGGTTTATTGTTATTGTCTTGTGTTAAATGCGTGTGATAAATTCCAATCTAGAATATTGTTTGCAATGCTATCTACATAGTGATTTTGTGCTCTAGGTACATGAATGAATGTAATGATTTCAAATTCATGCATCAAAAACTTCACTCGTAAATATGTTCTAAAAAGGACATTATTATACACACAATAAATACCATTCAATTGCATAACAAGTAGCAAGGGATCCAAATGAACATGAAGGTGAAGGATGTGACGGGAAAGGACATCGACTAATAAACCTATCACTGCATCATGTTCGTCCTGGTTATTGGTGGCAGTACCAATGCATACGCCGTTAGAGAGGACTAGCGAATGCAAGGGGGTAAAAATGGCCGAGGCTGCCGAGGGTAGATTCTGGTAATAGCGGCTTGCACCATCGGCATAAATGATATACGGTGTGGATGAGGGGTCCATCTTAAAGGTACCACAAGACAACAAATGAGAGGATGATGAACAATGTTGGCTGCTTGAACGCAAGGTAGAAATCAAACAAGCACTGCTAGGGAGAGTGCTATGGGTAGAAATTTTACCCCTCGCACACTAAAAGGTGGATGGTATGGGGGAACTGCCTTGGTGGCAGTTTGTGCTTAGGTCGTGAAAGTCACCATAGACACAGATGGTGCCATTTTTATTATGGATGGGAAAAATGAAGTCAGGGGTGGAAAAGTCTTCCATGATTTCATTATCATAGTAGAATATGGGGTGATTGGTGGAAGGATAACCACATGATGTGGAAAATATACCTGACTCATCATGATGAGAAGAGAGGTTCACATGTGCATCATCATGGGGGGTGACGGAAGAACAAGTAGATGAAGGATCCAATGATGTTGAGCCCAGGGTAATCACTAAAGGGAGGTCAGGCAAAACAGAAGGGAAAGACCTGGAGGGGTCTTCCACTGTGGATCTCATAGATGATGATAGGTAGAGGATAGTGGCCGCAGGCTCCGTTAGCACAACATCGGAAGGGGGAATGTCAATGGGAGTGGATGTGTCCTCTATCTCACCTATAGCGTAACACACAAGTAAAGGGGAGGTGGAGTCATGGTGGTCGGGCTCGTACTGGTGGACTACTTCTAAGGAGGTGCGGTAGTCTTTGAGGCGGGGAGAGAGGTGGGTATAATGGCCATGGAGATCACACAAAGCACAGGGGTGGTTAGTGTGCACAGTTTTGGGTTTCTTGGCTGTAGTTGGTAAAGTAACAAGGGATTTAGGGACCTTAGACTTAAGAAACGTGACATTGACCATGGGCTTGATATGAGGAAATTCAGGACAATTATGGGTGGCATGACTGACAATATCACACAAAGCACACGAGGGGTATTCTTTGGAGGCTGAGGAGGAGCGGGGGTTGTCTAGGTAGCCTTGACCTTAAGTGCCTTCTTGTGGGCTTTGCCCCTCTCATTTGAGGCTTTCATAACAAGAGTAGGGTCCTGTTGAGGTGGCTGAGGCACAGAAGCAAAGGGAGGGGTCATGGCAACCAGTTGGAATGGGGTCAAAGTGGTATAAGGTTTGGGCTAACCAGGCGGGATAGTGGCTGGGGGATCAATGTACCAGACTAGGATCCCCAGGGTCATGTTAGGAAGAGACAAGGTAGCCATAACAGGTACAGAAAATACTTCAAGGGGGTGAGCAAGAATCGTTATCAGACCAGAGGAATAATGGCTAGGTGGGACAACTCCGAGATGGTTAAGGCAAGGGGGAACCATTCCACGAGGATAGATAGGATCATGGACACCAAATATAGATTAGGGGCCTTGAGGAGGGGGTCCTAAAGGCTGAGTCGAAGGTACTAGGAGTAGGTTGCGGAGGGCGGGGTTGCTGTCTAGTCAAACCTGTCCATTTGAGGTCAGACCGAGACGATTGCATCATGCAAACATTCAATGACCTAGGGTCAAAGATAGGAGGGGGGAGACCAGGGAATGAAACAAGCAAATAGGAATATTTATAGACTCTGGGTGAGACACTGGTCAGAGGTTCGACTGCTTGTTTATTGGCCACCAAAGAGATAATGGACTCTGGAGAGGTCTAGGACTTCAGTTCGTAATATGTCAATTGATCGATGGTGACGATATTTCTGTTATGAGGAAATCACATCTTATGGTGAACTGTAGATGGGACATAAGACATCGCATAAGTGTAGCTACAACCCAATGGAATGTTGTAGTCTAAGGGGGCATCAATGACTTCAACGTCAACGCAAACAGTCTTTCCCGCAAGAGTAATAGGATAATTGTAGAACATGCCAAGGGGATGAAAAGAGTGGCCATCCCACGAATGAAGGGTGATAGTGGAAGGGGCTAACTCAAGGGATCTGAGATGCTTCCAAACAGAAGTTGACATCATGCAAGTGGATGCTCCCTCATCAATAATACAACGAGAGACTTTGGCATTTCGGATCTTGACAGGGATTTGGAAGGTGACAGATGCAGGAAGGGGGGGATGCTCTGACTTGTCAATGTCGAAGAAAACCAAACGATCATCTAAAGGATCCAAAACTCCCATAACAGTTGTTAGAGATTTTCGTTGTGAAGGGCACAACTGGAGGACTTCCAGAGTTGACATGGTGGCAAGGGATTGCACCAAGTCATCTGCTATACTGTAGGAGTGGGCAGCTTTACCAGAAGCAGGGTTTCGACGTAATGGTCCCTTAGGGATCTTGGTTTGAACCTCTGACTTAGGCTGAGAGATCAGTAAAGGACCATTGGGTGTCAAAAGAGGCTCTGTGGGACCTGAAGATGTGGGCTCGGTGGCAGACGTAGTAGGGGCTTGTTGTACTAATGGTACTGAGTCTGAAGGTTGAGGTCGGCGATATTGGGTTGGTTAGAGTTCATCATGAGGATCTGGTAATCAAAGGTACCAGATGGAGGAGATTGAGTGGCCGCCTAACTTTCAGGGGGTTGGGCAGCCACATATCCTTGCTGGGGGAAAGGATTGGTAAACACAACTGGTTGGATAGGGGCAACATTGGGAGGAACCAAAGGGGAGGCTTGCTGTGCTCGGGACGCTGTTTGAGCTTCCCACATCTCACACTTCTGAGGTAAAAGAGGAAATCATGGGTATAGTTACCATAGACACCGCAACAAGAACAAGGATTATTGGTATGAATAAGCATGTCCTGCTTGGGCTGAGTGCCCTATTGCTGGGTTGCAGTGTTAGATGTATTCCCTTAGGGATTGTTTCAGGGATTACCTGTGGCAGATTGGTTTTGGTTGCCTTTCCTCTTGTTTTTGGAAGTAGGAGGATTAATTGCACTTTGCTGTATATACAATTGACCCTTGGGGGGGGGGGGTGGCTGCTGTTGCGGAGATTGAGAAGGCAAGGGAGGCTGAGGTGCTGAAGCACCAGGCCGCATTTACAGATAATAAGGAGTTTGGGAAACATTGGGGTAAACAGGTTGGGAAAAAGGAGGAGGCATGCCATATCCTGGATACATGCTGCTGGGAGGGGGAAAAGTGCTAGAGGATCTGGCCCCTCCCTGAGGGGAACCATAACCCATGGGAGGATGAGTGTACAGATGTGAAAGGGATCTAACGATACCGTCGACGGTGTTAGTGTCAGTATCTTCATCCCTCCGTCAGTGATCAAATTCTCTTGTTGCATTGCATATTAGGTGTCTCGCTCAGTCAGCTGCATTCCATTAGGAGCATGGATCATCTAACGGTAGTGGCCTGTTGTACATTTTCCCTCATGTCCTTTACCTGCTGACCCATTTCCATTCATCAAGATCATCTGCAGTCACTTTTTGTCTTATAATTTGCAAGAGTCATTTCTAGGGTTTTCAGTCCCATTAGGTCTAGGGTTTCATCAAAAAGGTCTTCAAAATTTTCAATAATGCTCAGCAGGTGCATGAGGAGGTTGAATAAAGTTCCAGTACAAAATAAATTCCATCATCGTATGCCCAGAAATGGATTTTTCCTTAAAACTATGTTTTGAGGAAAAATAGAGTATTTTATCTTTTTATGTATAAATTTTATGTAATTTCAGTTCTCTCATTTGTAAATAACTTCAATGGAAACCCTGGTCACCTTGTCAAGCTTCAGCAAATCCATCCCCTGCAAGGCAAACAAAAAGCAATTCATTCAGTTAATAAGAGGCAAAATGAAACAAACTGCCCAAAACAGAGTTTGAAAAGAAAGTGTCAAATGTAAACATTATAAAAGTGGGTTTTATCAATGAAAAATCAAAATATCTTGTATATAAGTCATTTTTCATGTTCAAAGGGCTCATTTTCATTCAAAGAAGAAATATTGAGCAAAGGAAAATCGTGTTGGAGAAAGGGAGCAGTTTGAAGGGAAACTATGCGAATTTCAGGGGCGCGACGCATTGGCTGAGAGGCGCGACGCATAAAAGTGGCGTGGCGCATTGGGCCGGCCTCCACAGTGTTAAAAAAACAATGGCGCGATGCATATAATTGGCGCGGCGCGTTGGTTTTGTGGCGCGGCACGTAGAGATGCAAGCTATTTTCACCACGATTTCATTCAAATCTCCAATTTGCTCAGTTTCCTCCGGTCCAAAGAAAGTCAAACAACTTTTCCAATTCCAATAAACGTGTGTCTTAAGATGTTTATGAGGATTTAATAAAAAATTTCAAACCCCATTTCCTTGCAATTTTTGCTCAAGACATGGTTGCCTAGGGTTTGTAAATTGATTTTTGTAGCCATCACTCCCTCACCTTTTTATTCCCTCATTGCTTTTCTAGTTTCATCAACCCATTTCCCTATTACCCATATCCCTAAATTCATTCATCCCTATCCCCAATTCCCATTATCCCAAACCATAGCTACAAAATTCCCAAACCCCAATTGCTATCCCAAAATCCTAAAAGTTGTCCCTAAAACCTTTCAATTCCCCAAATTCTAGTCAGCAACATTCCCAAAATCCCTCTTACCTTCTCCCTTCATAGTCCTTCATACATTTTCATACACTTGGCAGCAAAAGATAAAAAAAACTTAAATCTCTTCATACTCTAAGACAACACAAACATTGGCAAACATGGAGTCAGATTCCTCCTATGACCAAGATGAAGAAACACACAGTGAATCTCCAACCGAATTGCATGCACCAAGGAGACCTCACAAGAGTGGTAAACATGTACGGGAAGACCCTACTTCACTTGCCGATCTGCAGGCCTGCCCTCTTGCTATCACATGCTTCCAACAAAAATCTTGTTATCAGTTTTGTGAGATGGTTGCTAGAGTCCAGTATCATCATGATTTGGCCAGGTTGTTTTTGCTTCATCTACATAATGGCCAAGTCACTCTTGCAGGTGTGACATTCACCTTGACACCGGAGTCTATTTCTCTAGCAACCGGCATTCCAAATGTCAGAGAGCAGTGGAATATAAGGTAGCAAATTGACAGGGAACATTATGAGCCATACATCAAGCCTGGTTTTTTGAGACAACTCAGCAGATTTTTTCCCTTTCGGTACCTGAAAGACTCATATGCTCCTTTGATGAAACTCATAATAAAATATTTCAGCTGTGAGGGCCGGTTTTCTCGCCTATATGCCTATCACATCAGTTTGCTGATGCATTTTACTAGGGTGAGAATGATGAATCTCCCCTACTTCATGTGTCGAAATATTGAGAAGATGACCACCCTAGTGCAAAAGAAAACTCCTCAGCAGCAGTATAACAATATATATCATTTTGCACTCATCAAAATTGTGATCATGCATAAGCTTGGTTTGCAGTAAATTTCATGGGAGGATTTCATTTCTCATGAGTTCTTCACTCCTCCTCAGGTACCTCCAGAAACTTTTCATGAGACAGGAGGGCCTTCACATCAGTAGGAGCTTCATGAGACACAGACTGCTAGTGTGCCAGTGTTTTTCACCTATCAAAAGGGCACTAGAAGGTTGTTTGCAGCAGCCAAGCGAGTATTATCTCCACCCGGGGTGGAAGGGGTCTCGCTTCCTCCATCAAAAGTGCAGGTACAAGACAAGGGAAAGCGACCATTACATGATGAGGGGCCTTCAAGAGGGCATGAGACAGATTTCATCCTCATTCAGGATGATGACACCGATTTGGGCTCACCTAGCTCAAAGCTTAAAGAGATCATTCGGGAGCAACGGGCGGACATTAATGATTTTTCCCTCAACCTACAAAGATACAAGTGAATAATCAAATACCTTGAGCAAAGAAACAAGCAGCTAGAGGATCAGCAAACCATTATGGAGCTGCAAAACATACGAGAGAACCGGCAAGCCGCTAAAAAGAGCAAAACCAAGATGACATCACTTGAGCAAGAAATTGAAGCTGATCACGAAACTTGGCTTGAAAGGGTAAATATGAATTTGGAAAAGCTGTTGGAGAAGGCCAATAAAGAGAAAAATATGTTGAGGCACATGGCCAACCATTATTGGGCAAGAAACCATGTTTGCAAAGCAAGAATCAAGATCTTGAAGGCTAAGTTGAAGAAGGCCTCAAAGCGGCGGAAAAAGCATGATAGACTTCAGATATTGGCCGAGGCTTACTTGGCCCAACATAGCACTTAATGGAGGATAATCAGCCCAAATTTCAAAACATTTGGGACACTTTTTGCATTTTTGGAATTTTTGGGCTAAAACACAGGTTTTTCTGCCCAATGCGCCATGCCACCTGGCGCGCGCTTTTGATAGGGGACTCCTTTTGATGCAAACTCAACATTTTTGGATTTTTCATGGAAAAATATGCATGCCTACCAATGGCCAAGAAATTTTGACAGGTTTTGGGCTTCCAAAAGGGTCAAAAACACCCCAAAAATGACCTTTCTGCCCCTTTTTTGACACACAGGAAGCAGTGTTGGGAGAAATCAGTTTTGGAGGGGAAAATGAAGGCCAAATTCAAAAATTCCACTTGTGTTGGAAATTAGACAGGCAGACCTTTCCAAAAATCCCACTTGGAGAAAATTTGGACATCGGGAAGGCCTCCAAAATCAGCTGCAAACAGGCGCGACGCATAGGGAAATCAGGCGTGGCGCATTGGAGGAAATTTACTCATTTTGACCCAAAAGCTCTATTTTTCGCCTATTTTTTGACAATTTGACTTTATTAATTCTAAATTTAAAAATCATGATGTAATTAAATGTAACATGATGGATTTTGATGTAATTTTGCTAAATTTTCACTCATTGAGGTAGATTCATCCATCAATGGGTAATTTGCAACTGAATGAATCAGTTTCCTAGTTTTTAGAGGCAAGTTGTTCCACTGCCTACTTTCTAGTTCTCAGTTTAGATTTTGTTGGAACAACTCCTAAAATTATGAGCTCGACCCCTAGAGGCTGGGATGAGTTATTTTTTGTCTATATCTTGTGATTTTTCAGTCATTAGCATGGTTGGAATTTTAGGAATGCTTTGAGCATCATTGTACATTCATCTCTGCATTTTGGCAAAGGAATAGACCAGGGTTTGCAGCACTCTATGGGATTCATGTGGAATTTTGATTTGATAGTGTGTTTCTCTCTGTAAATGTAAGTTTACTGGTGTTTTATGTATGCCATTTTCTCTCTTATTTCTTCTTAACTAAAACAAACAAGGATAAAGGTAGAATCCATTAAAATTGCAGTGCTCTGCCTAGGGTTTGTTTAGTTATTTATGTTTTCAGCTGTTTGAAGAGGATCCCTGAAGGTTTCTTGCCCTCTTCAACTCCTCATCTGTCTAAAGCTCTCCATTTCTTTCAATTGGAAGTGTCAAATCAATTTCCTGCCTTGCCCCCTTGAGATCTCTGCAAAATTGAGCCTCATTCCCCAGACCCAAAATATGCTTTTCCATTCGAGCCAACAAAACACCCTTAAAATCAACCAAACTCTTTTGAACACATACCTAGCCTAAAATCAGTCTTTACATCAAGTCATCTCAAGCCTCGTTGATTATTTTTTGCTGAGATTGACAAGGAGAGAGCCCTCTCCCGATCTGGTAGGGCTAGCTACCAGGTTAAGCGTGGATTGGTGTTACCCTAGATTCTGCCTTTCTCAGCCTGAGGTAGATTTAGGCCATAACATAGTGGCGACCATACTGGGGAAACATATTTTTTGTTTGTTAGTGTTATTCATTTTATAAACTACAGACGAAGCCTGAAGTTACGCCAGGTAGCCTTCGAAATGCATATTGCTTGGCAAGTGCATAACTAGATAAACGCTGCTTCAGTCAATCTCCAGTCTAGTCTTATAAACGTAACACCTGACTTGAAAATTTCCCCAGTACATCAGATAATTCTAGACTTTTGGATGGTGAGTTTATAATCTGATAGGCTGAACAAGTTGATTTTGTCCGTTTGATTTTTGGGAATAATTCAACACACTGGCTTCCATACGACACACGAGGGAAAATCCGGATCCTGATCCACCTCCTGTGTATGAAAATCCAAATCTTATTCTGAGAATCCTTCATCGAGAAAGTCTTGTGATTCCTGTGTTCAAATCTCATTCATGTCCTGTTGTTTTTGAGTATCTTGAATATCTTGAGTTTGACGAACAATTCAAGCTGTCATTGTTTGAGACCAAGTCCGAAAATGCTGTTGATTATACTGTCCTAAGTCCAGAGTTTGTCAAAGATCTTGACATTGAAAAGTCCAATAGATCAATTGACAGTTATATCTTGAATCTTCAGAATTCCATTGTGGCAACAAACATTCTCGAATTCATAGAGTCTGCGTCTGCAACTCTTGGGTCATCCGCAATTGCATCTAGTTCAGAAATTCCTACCGAGCCTCCTTTCATTCCCACCATTCCTGTGCAGCCTTCCATCTCTGATAAAAAATATGCAGTGGTGTCACCTCCATCCACACCACATACACCTCATACATCAGCTGCTCCGACTCCTCCTATATCCCCAAAACTGGTTGTAAATCCACCTAGAGCAATGGCTTCCCAATTCACACCCCTTGTGTTGCCTCAAAATTTGGATAACATGCCCGCTGATTATCAAAGAAAAATTCCATTTTTTGATGGCACCCATCAAAGCGTTACAACTCAACAACATGTGGATAGGATGATAGATTTCTTTGACCTTCATGAGATTGATGCGGAAAATGTGACAATGAGACTGTTTGTACAAACTTTTGGAGGTGAAGTAAGGAAGTGGTTCAGAGCTTTGCCAGCTGGTAGTATTACTACATTGACTAATATTCAGAGACAATTCTTGGATCGATGGGAAGTGAAGAAAAATCCTCTTCAGATCCTTTCTGAATATGAGAATATCAAGCAGAACGTTGGTGAGTCTGTTCAAGATTATTGTATTAGATTCAATTCTGTTTACAATGCAATTCCTGCTGATATAAAGCCACCTATGGGGTTGGATTTGATTAAGATTCCAGATGGCTTCGATCCTGACATGGCCTATCAATTAAGAGAAAGAGATCCGGCCACTTTGGAAGAAATGCAAAAAATTGCAGTCAGCGTTGAAGCAAATTTGCTTGCCAAGAAATCTAGAACAAAAGTTGAAAAGAAAGTAACAATAAAGGAAGAAGTTTCCACTTCAGATCAATTACTCCGTAAGATGGAAAAGATGTTTGACAAATTGACAATTGACAAGTCGGAACCACAAGTCAGAAATCCTAACTTCCATGGCCAACAACAACCGCAATTTAGAATCAAGCAAAGAGAGCAACGAGCGCAAGATCCAGCAGTACAGCAGCAAGTGAAGACACCCTTACAGCAGAATTTTGTACATGATCCGGAATCAGATGACGAAGAGAATGTAATTGGAGAGGAGAATCATTTATTTACACCTGATTATATGCCAATTTTTATTACTGAAGACGAGGAGTATTCTGAGAACTCAGCTGTACAAAGGGACGAGAATTTCATCTTGGCAAATGAAACAATTCTTGAAGAAGAGTCTGATGAATATCAGAGGGGGTATATGAATGCTTTGACAACCCAGCAGCGACAATATTCACTTAGAAGTAGAGATGTACCCATTAATCCAATTCAAAAAAGAAAGGAGGTGACAACACCAAAGAATGATCCAGTCGTTGTGCAGAAAAAGGGAAAAGAGATAGCTGATCCCACCACTAGAAAACTGCCATTAGTAAATGAAAGATCCAATCAGCCAAGTATATCAAAGGAGAAAACTGAAAAGAAGGATGTCCCAGCTAAAGAGGTAGAGAAAAATTCAGTTTTTAACTTAGAAAATGAAATTTCTAAGTTAAAATTATCCATTCCTTTGACTGAATTGATGAAGAATAACAGCTATAAGGGTCAGGTGTCTAAGATTTTGAATTTTGATCCATTATCTGATATGGTAAACGTGGAGGATGATCGACCTGAGTTGATTTTTGGTCCAACATTGGATGCTCAGTCTCAAGATAGTGATGTACCTCCTTTTTACATCAGCCTTAGGTTGCACGACTATGTGTTACACAATGCTATGTTTGATTCCGGAGCCTCTCATAATCTCATGCCTAAAGCAATCATGGAGAAATTGGGATTAGATATCACCAGAAAATATCATGACCTTTACTCTTTCGATTCTACTAGAGTAAGATGCATTGGGCTTATCAAAGATTTGGTGGTCAATTTGGATCAGATTCCGACTAAAAATGTTTTGATGGATGTGGTTGTGGCGGATATTCCTCGTAGATTTGGCATGCTTCTTTCTAGATCTTGGGGAGCGAAACTTAAAGGGACATTGCAGCTTGATTTATCCTATGCTACTATTCTCGTGTTCGGTCATATGAGGAATTATACCGGGAGCAAAAGATGAAGTACATGATCACTAGCAAGGAGAAACCGGTAAATCATCCAATCAACTATGTACATACTGATTTAGAATCATTTTTTTTATACTCAGATAGCTTTAATGATGTAAATATCCAAATAATTGAAGTAGAAGACATTCCAGAAATCACTGAAAATTTCAGAGAGGTCTTAAAGAAAGAAAGACAAAGACGTGATAGTACTGCTGAGCAATCAACCTTCCGACAACAACAAAATATTGATGGACAACAAGGAGAAGTAAAAGAGAAAACAAAATTTCAGTACTTGGAAGAGGACGAAGCTAGTTTGTGGACCATGGATTTTGATGGCACAGTAGGAAGGGAAGGTGCTGGAATTGGCATTTAGATACGCAGCCCTGTTTTCTCCCCAAACAAAGTGCCAAGTAATGTGAGGGTTTGTTCTTATAAATTGGATTTTGAATTTTCAAATAATGAGGTTGAATATGAGGCTTTGATTGCTGGCTTGAAAATTCTTAGAAAGTTAAATGCCAAAAGATTGCAGTGTATGGTGACTCCGAGTTAGTTATCAAGCAAGTGAAAGGTGAATACCAAGCTAAGCATCCTCGAATGCGGGCCTACCACAATGCGGTACTAGATATCTTGAGATTGTTTTCAGATTATACTTTGACATGTGTCCCTCGTATTCATAATGGCATTGTAGATGCACTTGCAACAACAACAAGTAATTTGAAAATTTCGATGAATTCAAACAACAAGTTTGAAATTCATGTGAAGCATCGTCCGACTGTCCCTGAAAATCAAAGGTATTGGCAAGTGTTTCAAGATGATAAAGAAATTGATGAATTTCTGCAAAATGAAGGTAAATTCAAAGACACTTCTATTGACGGGGAGCATGATGATGGCGAGGCGGATATAGAAGTCAATCAGATGGAAGTTTTGCAGCTCAAGGACAATGTCATTCCTAAAGGTCTAATACCTTTAGAGGAGCTTTTCGACCAAGATGATGTAGCTCGAAAACCGAGCTTGCTGCCAACCGAGAAAGGAGTTGAGGATGTGAACATTGGATCAACAGAAAATCCTAAAATGGTGAAATTGTCTAAGGCATTGCCCCCACAGGTAAAAGAAAAGTATATCAGTTTATTATCTTCGTTTGCTGATGTATTTTCTTGGGATTATTCAGATTTGAAGGCATATGACACAAACATAATTCAACATATCATCTCGATCAATCCAAATCAAAAGCCCTTTCGACAGAAGCTAAGAAGAATAAATCCAAAGCTGTTGCCCTCAATAGAGAAGGAAGTGAATCAGTTGTACAAAGCTAGTATCATCGTCCCCATAAGATTTTTAGATTGGATTTCTAATTTGGTGCTCATGCGCAAGAAAATAGGCGAGATTCGCTTATGTATTGATTTTAGGAATCTGAATAAAGTATCTTTGAAAGACAACTATCCATTGCCCAAGATGGATCACATACTTCAACGAGTAGTTGGAGCATCCCGCATGTCACTACTCGATGGTTATTCTAGTTATAACCAAATTATGGTCCATGAGGATGATAGAGATAAAACAACGTTCACCACTCCATGGGGAACTTTTCATTATGCTAAAATGCCTTTCGGATTGAAGAATGCTGGTGCAACCTTTCAACGAGCAATGGATATGGAATTTGCAAATGAAAAAGATGTCTTTCTAGTTATTTATCTTGATGACTTGACAATTTTATCTAATTAAGAAGAAGAGCACCTTTATCATTTGAAGATTGTATTTCATCGGTGTAGAAAGTATGGCATATCTCTCAATCTGAAGAAGAGTCTATTTTCCATGGAGGAAGGCAAGATTCTTGGTCATATTATATCAAAGGATGGTATCCACATCGATCCAGCTCGAGTGGAAGCCATTCAGCAAATTGATCTTCCCCGAAATAAAAAGGAGATCCAATCATTCAACGATAAGATGAATTTCTTACGTCGCTTTGTGCCCAATCTTGCAGAACATTTAAGGGAAATCAAAAACATGCTCAAGAAAGATAGTGTAGTGAAGTGGACTGAGGAAGCAATAAAGTATTTCAATTTGGTGAAATTGGCCCTTTCTTCAGCTCCGGTTTTGATCAGCCTGGACTATACACAGGATTTCATTTTGTTTTCATTTGCCTCGGATCATACTATGGCAGCAAACTTGATGCAGAAAAGAGACCAGCTTGAGAAACCAATAGAATTTTTCAGCAGAACCATAAGAGATGCAGCTTTAAAGTATAATATTATTGAAAAGAAAGCTATTGCCTTGGTAAAAGCATTGAAATATTTTCGAGTTTATATTCTGAATTCTCACATCCTTGCTTATGACAGTTCCTAATGCTGCTGTTAAAGATGTCTTAGTGCAAACAGATCCAGAAGGGAGACGAGGCAAATGGATTTTCGCCTTGTTGGAATATGATGTGGAGATCAGACCAACAAAGCTCATCAAAGGACAGGGGTTGGATAAATTAATGGCTGAGTCAAATTTGCATGCCTTGGATATTAATCTCATTGCTGCCATGTCCGAGGACAATGAAGAAAGTCCACCTGCTTAGGTATCAGAATTTTTTGTTCTTTCTCCTTGGTATTCGGACATTGTTTATGTACTCCAAAATCTGTCACCACCGTCGGGAATGGCTAAGAACAAAAGTAGGACACTGAAATTGAAGGCTGCCAAGTTTCGTATCATGAATAATGCGCTCTATTGGAAAGATCTCGGTGGTGTCTTGCTCAATTGCTTGGTTGAAGAAGAGGCAAAACAGGTTATGGAAGACTTTCACAAGGGAGATTGCAGAGGTCATATTTTCTGGAAGACAACAGCCAAATTTTTTTTAAGAGTAGGATATTATTGGCCAACTCTCTTTGCTGATGTGTACAAAATTGTTAAAAGCTGTCAGGAATGTCAGATTTTTCAAGGAAGGAGAAAATTGCAGCCTTTACCGCTCAAGCCCATTGAAGTAAGTGCTCCATTTCAGCAGTGGGGTTTGGACCTCATTGGCGAGATCCATCCTACTTGTTTAGCACATCATAAATGGATCCTTACAACGATGGACTATTTTACCAAATGGATTGAGGCGATTCCCACTAGGCAGGCCACATATTTGGTAATCATTTCATTTCTTGAAAACAATATTTTGTCTCGTTTTGGTTGTCCAAATAACTTGATCACTGATAATGCAACAACCTTTAAATCTAAAAGAATGATTGACTTTTGTAATAATTATCAAATTACTTTGGGGCAATCAACCACATATCATCCACAAGGAAATGGATTGGCCGAATCCTCAAATAAATCCTTGGTCAATATTATCAAAAAGCTGCTGGAAATGAACAAGAAAAGTTGGCACAAGAAATTGGTTAATGCACTTTGGGCAGACAGATTAAGTCAAAAGAAATCTATAGGCATGTCCCCTTTTGAGCTCGTGTATGGTGCTGACACTGTATTCCTGACCTCTCTCGCAGTTCCAGTGGTTAAACTTCTGCAGGAAGCTGGCAGCGAGGATGATCATTTGCAACGAAGAATTAATCAAATGATCCATTTACAACAGACTAGAGAGGAGGTTTTTCAGAACACTTTCAAGCTGCAAGAGAGAATCAAGAAGATATATGCTCGAAAGGCAAAGGCGGACAAGTTTCAAATAGAAGAAGTTGTGCTAAAATGGGACGCGAGAAACGAAGATAAAGGTAAGCATGGAAATTTTGAGAATCTTTGGAAAGGACCTTTCAGAATTGTTGCATATCGAGGCCAAAATGATTTCCTTTTTAAAGAAATGAATGGAGAAGATTGTCCAGGTGGGCCGGTCAATGGTCGACAACTCAAACGATACTATTTTTGAAATGTTTTCTGCTGTCATATATATCACTGTACATACCGGTTTGTTTAAATTTCATTGCAAGTGTGTGCTGTCATCATTCTTTCAGTTTGGGGCCCGAGGTGAAGGCTATAAAACTGAGGGTTGATTTCATTTTTGGTTTGGTTTGTTTGAGTCAGGTCTTTTAGTCATTTTTAGTCTTGAAATTGAGTCAGTTTTGAGTCAAATTTCACTTTTGAAATTGAGTCAAGAGTCTGGTTTTGGTTTGTCGAAGCTATTGATTCCATAGCCCAATGGACGAAGGCACTGCCTTCTTTCCCTGAGATCTGTAGTTCTTTGCACCTCCAAGGAGCTACCATCCCCATTGGAGCCAATGTTAGTGTCGGTATCTTCATCCCTCTGTCAGTGATGAAATTCTCTTGTTGCATTGCATATTAGGTGTCTCGCTCAGTCAGCTGCATTCCATTAGGAGCATGGATCATCTGACGGTAGTGGCCTGTTGTACATTTTCCCTCATGTCCTTTACCTGCTGGCCCATTTCCATTCATCAAGATCATCTGCAGTCACTTTTTGTCTTATAATTTGCAAGAGTCATTTCTAGGGTTTTCAGTCCCAATAGGTCTAGGGTTTCATAAAAAAATGTCTTCAAAATGTTCAATAATGCTCAGCAGGCGCATGAGGAGGTTGAATAAAGTTCCAGTACCAAATAAATTCCATCATCATATGCCCAGAAATGGATTTGTCCTCAAAACTCTGTTTTGAGGAAAAATAGAGTATTTTATCTTTTTATGTATAAATTTGATGTAATTTCAGTTCTCTCATTTGTAAATAACTTCAATGGAAACCCTGGTCACCTTGTCAAGCTTCAGCAAATCCATCCCCTGCAAGGCAAACAAAAAGCAAGTCATTCAGTTAATCAGAGGCAAAATGAAACAAACTGCCCAAAACAGAGTTTGAAAAGAAAGTGTCAAATGTAAACATTATAAAAGTGGGTTTTATCAATGAAAAATCAAAATCTCTTGTATATAAGTCATTTTTCATGTTCAAAGGGCTCATTTTCATTCAAATAAGAAATATTGAGCAAAAGAAAATCGTTTTGGAGAAAGGGAGCAGTTTGAAGAGAAATTGTGCGAATTTCAGGGGTGCGACGCATTGGTTGAGAGGCACAGCGCATACAAGTGGCGCGACACATTGGGCCGGCCTCCACAGTGTTAAAAACACACTGGCGCGACGCTAATAACCGGTGCGACGTGTAGAGTTGCAAGCTATTTTCACCACGATTTCATTCAAATCTCCAATTTGCTTGGTTTCCTCCGGTCCAAAGTAAGTCCAACAACTATTCCAATGCCAATAAACGTGTGTCTTAAGATGTTTATGAGGATTTAATAAAAAAATTCAAACCCCATTTCCTTGCAATTTTTGCTCAAGACATGGTTTCCTAGGGTTTGTAAATTGATTTTTGTGGCCATCACTCCCTCACCTTTTTATTCCCTCATTGCTTTTCTAGTTTCATCAACCCATTTCCCTATTCCCTATATCCCTAAATTCATTCATCCCTATCCCCAATTCCCATTATCCCAAACCCTAGCTACAAAATTCCCAAACCCCAATTGCTATCCCAAAAGCCTAAAATTTGTCCCTAAAACCTTTCAATTCTCCAAATTCTAGTCAACAACATTCCCTAAATCCCTCTTACCTTCTCCCTTCATAGTCCTTCATACATTTTCATACACTTGGTAACAAAAGATCAAAAACACTTAAATCTCTTCATACTCTAAGACAACACAAACTTTGGCAAACATGGAGTCAGATTCCTCCTATGACCAAGATGAAGAAACACACAGTGACTCTCCAACCGAATTTCATGCACCAAGGAGACATCACAAGAGTGGTAAACATGTACGGGAAGAGCCTACTTCACTTGCCGAGCTGCAGGCCTGCCCTCTTGCTATCACATGCTACCAAAATCAATCTTGTTATCAGTTTGAGATGGTTGCTAGAGTCTAGTATCATCATGAGTTGGCCAGGTTGTTTGTGCTTCATCTACATAATGGCTAAGTCACTCTTGCAGGTGTGACCTTCACCTTGACACCGGAGTCTATTTCTCTAGCAACCGGCATTCCAAATGTCGGAGAGTAGTGGAATAAAAGGCAGCAAATTGACAGGGAACATTATGAGCCATACATCAAGCTTGGTTTTTTGAGACAACTCAGCAGAGTTTTTCCCTTTCGGTACCTGAAAGACTCATATGCTCATTTGATGAAACTCATAATAAAATATTTCAGCTGTGAGGGCTGGTTTTCTCGCCTACATGCCTATCACATAAGATTGCTGATGCATTTTACCAAGGTGAGAATGATGAATCTCCCCTAATTCATGTGCCGAAATATTGAGAAGATGACCACCCTAGTGCAAAAGAAAACTCCTCAGCAGCAGTATAATAGTATATATCATTTTGCACTCATCAAAATTGTGGTCATGCATCAGCTTGGTTTGCAGGACATTTCATCGGAGGATTTCATTTCTCATGAGTTCTTCACTCCTCCTCAGGTACCTCCAGAAAATTTTCATGAGATAGGAGGGCCTTCACATCAACAGGAGCTTCATGAGACACAGACTGCTAGTGTACCGGTGTTTTTCACCTATCAAAAGGGCACTAGAAGGTTGTTTGCAGCAGCCAAGTGAGTATTATCTCCACCCGGGGTGGAAGGGGTCTCGCTTCCTCCATCAGCAGTGCAGGTACATGACAAGGGAAAGTGGCCATTACATGATGAGGGGCCTTCAGGAGGGCATGAGACAGATTTCATCCTCATTCAGGATGATGACACCGATTTGGGCTCACCTAGCTCAAAGCTTAAAGAGATCATTTGGGAGCAACGGGCGAACATTAGTGCTTTGTCCCTCAACCTGAAAAGAGCCAAGTGGATAATCAAATATCTTGAGCAAAGAAAAAAGCATCTAGAGGATCAAAAAACCATTATGGAGCTGCAAAACATACGAGAGAACCGGCAAGCCGCTAAAAAGAGCAAAACCAAGATGACATCACTTGAGCAAGAAATTGAAGCTGATTGCGAAACTTGGCTTGAAAGGGTAAATATGCATTTGGAAAAGCTATTGGAGAAGGCCAATAAAGAGAAAAATATTTTGAGGCACATGGCCAACCATTATTGGGCAAGAAACCATGTGTGCAAAGCAAGAATCAAGATCTTGAAGGCCAAGTTGAAGAAGGCCTCAAAGCGGCGGAAAAAGCATGATAGACTTCAGATCTTAGCCGAGGCTTCCTTGGCCCAGCATAGCACTTAATGGAGGACACTCAGCCCAAATTTCAAAAAAATTGGGACACTTTTTGTATTTTTGGAATTTTTGGGCTAAAACACAGGTTTTTCTACCCAATGCGCCACGCCACTTGGCGCACACTTTTGATAGGGGACTCCTTTTGATGCAAACTCAACATTTTTAGATTTTTCATGGAAAAATATGCATGCCTACCAATGGCCAAGAAATTTTGACAGGTTTTGGACTTCCAAAAGGGTAAAAAACACCCCAAAAATGACCTTTCTGCCCCTTTTTTGACACACAAGAAGAAGTGTTGGGAGAAATCAGTTTTTGAGGGGAAAATGAAGGCCAAATTCAGAAATTCCACTTTTGTTGAAAAGTAGACAGGCAGACCTTTCCAACAAGCCCACTTGGAGAAAATTTGGACACCAGGAAGACCTCCAAAATCAGCTGCAAACAAGCACGACGCATAGGGAAATCAGGCGCAGTGCATTGGAGGAAATTTACTCATTTTGACCCAAAAACTCTGTTTTTCGCCTAGTTTTTGACAGTTTGACTTTCTTACTTCTAAATGTCAAACTCATGATGTAATTAAATGTAACATGATGGATTTTGATGTAATTTTGCTAAATTTTCACTCATAGAGGTAGATTCATCCATCAATGGGTAATTTGCAACTGAATGAATCAATTTCCTAGTTTTTAGAGGCAAGCTGTTCCACTGCCTACTTTCTAGTTCTCAGTTTAGATTTTGTTGGAAAAGCTCCTAAACTTATGAGCTCGACCCATAGAGGCTAGGATGAGTTATTTTTTTTCTATATCTTGTGATTTTTCAGTCATTAGCATGGTTGGACTTTTGGGAATGCTTTGAGCATCATTGTACATTCATCTCTGCATTTTGGCAAAGGAATAGACCAGGGTTTGCAGCACTCTATGGGATTCATGTGGAATTTTGCTTTGATAGTGTGTTTCTCTCTGTAAATGTAAGTTTACTGGTGTTTTATGTATGCCATTTTCTCTCTTATTTCTTCTTAACTAAAAAAAACAAGGATAAAGGTAGAATCCATTGAAATTGCAGTGCTCTGCCTAGGGTTTGTTTAGTTATTTCTGTTTTCAGCTGTTTGAAGAGGATCCCTGAAGGTTTCTTGCCCTCTTCAACTCCTCACCTGTCTAAATCTCTCCATTTCTTTCAATTGGAAGTGTCAAATCAATTTCCTGCCTTGCCCCATTGAGATCTCTGCAAAACTGAGACTCATTCCCCAGACCCAAAATCTGCTTTTCCATTCGAGCCAAAAAAACACCCTTAAAATCAACCAAACTATTTTGCACACATACCTAGCCTAAAATTAGTCTTTACATCAAGTCATATCAAGCCTCATTGATTATTTTTTGCTGAGATTGACAAGGAGAGAGCCCTCTCCCGATTTGGTAGGGCTAGCTACCAGGTTAAGTGTGGTTTGGTGTTACCCTAGATTCTGCCTTTCTCAGCCTGAGGTAGATTTAGGCCATAACAGACGGAATGGGATGCCCCCTATGCATTGGCACCACCAGGTATAGGGAGATCAAGTAAGATGGTATAAACATAACCACATTGTGCGTAGATCAGGTCATATTTCAATGCAATTTAGAGGGCAGCTTCCTTGGTCTGAGGAAAGTGAGATGCAACATATTTTCTAATAGAAGGAAAAAGGGATCCGAGAAACCAGTCCATGTAGACACGGTATTCGAAAGCAAGGGCTCGACATAGGCTCTTTCTTCTGCGCCATCCTTGAATACGGTCAGATAGATGGGTAACAGAAGTTTGACGGAAAGAGGTCAAGAGTTCGGTATTGGTGTCATAGTGAAGGGGGAGTTGGAAGTAAGACAGAAAAGCCTTGGCAAGGGTCAAAAAAGTAGTATGAGAGGAGGAGGCCTAGTCGACATACCACTTGGAAGCTTCTCCAGTAAGCGTATGTTGGAATAAATGAAGACAGATAGAGTCATTGGTGATGGAGTTAGACGAACACCACATGTGGAAAGAACATACATGGTTGGTAGGATCCTCTCCAGCATTTCCTTCGAACTTGGGGATGTCTGAAGGGAGCTTGGTTGGCATAGTAGGCCAACCAGGATCATGGTGTATGGGGTCATTAATAAACTAGCTAAAATTGGGAAGGATTAGGCCCGCCATATAAGGAAGCAAGGGAGTAGCCATAATAGTTCCTGTTGCGGCACCACTAGTGGCATTACCAACATTAGGGTCGGGGATTCCACCAGCGTTAGGTCCTGAACTAGACATGGTGAAGGTGAAAGGTGAAGGAGAGTTGGGGATAGAACCAGAAGGGGAACTCGATGAACCAAAAGCAGAGTCCGAATGGGGACTCGGTGGAGGACGAACATGAACCCTACGCGGTGGGGTAAGTCTTCCCAGCGGAAACTGAGGATGAAGGCCTTTGAGTTTTTGGGATAAATTCTTGGGGGGCGCAATGATGGTAAAGAGACACGAAACTCAAAAATGAAGAGAGGTAAACAAGGGTAGGGAGGTGCAGGATCAATTGATTACAATGTTTAAGTCTTAGTCTGGTGGTGTAAAAAAGACACTCTTCACTTAGGGTATGCGTGTATGTGATAAGTCTGTTAATTTTAATTAAGCCCAGACGTGTGTGGAGAAAAAAGAAAAAATATGCTGTATAACTGTAAATAAATCCGAAAATGATAGTAAATGAAGCTGAATGCGACAGTAAAATAAACAACTAAAGATGCATCAATTTAAACCCAAGGAGGAGGGCTTCCCAACAACTAGTCTATAGGTGGGCGAAATCTAGTGAAAACACACCAAATTGCCAATGGATCTAAAGTCTGGAGGGACAGGGACATAAAGGTAAGATCTACTAGAAAAAGGTGTAGAAAAAAACAAAAAACCAGAGGGAAAAATGCTACAAAAAAGGTGGCGAAAGGCTACAACCCGAAGGGAAATGGAGGGGACCCTAAAGGAGGACAAAAAAAAACTGAAAAGAGGCGTTTTGGATGTATAAATAACTGATCTGAAAGTACTGGTTTAGATCTGAAAAAAGGCTGAAAACACTAAAATATCAGAGGACCTGCTTAAGCTAAATTCCTCCTAAAAGGGTGGAAGTGTACTGAAGCCCTAAGGGGCTTGGTTCCTTCTTCGACGAGTAAAACTAAGCAAGTACAGGTCCAAGACGGGTGAAGAGGGAGGTCAAAAAATATTGAATAGTGGCCCAGAAAAACCCTGAAAAATCACAGAAAAAATCCCGCAAAAAGGATAGGTCGCAGTTTCTGACCTGTTTTATACTCAAGTCACAGTTTTCAGGCTGTTTTCCGCTACCTGAGAGCTGAGGTCACAGTTTTCAGCCCAAAAAGTGTGACCTGCACTTCTAGTTGTTTCGAGAGCATATTTCAGAAAAAAGTGTCGTCTCTGCTGCGACTGATACCTATTACTTGCACAAAGGGCCCAGAAACACACCAAAGTTAGAATTTTTATTGTTTTAGGGTTTTAAAGGTTAAAAACAACATCAAGAAATGCAAAATAAGAAGCTGAAAAAAAAAAAAACTAGGGGTTGAAGTAGCTGGTCATGTAGGGATATGAAAAACAACAGTGATCGTAATTATAAACCCCAGTGGAGTCGCCAGTTGTTAGTGTGAGTTCAAATCGCAAGCATACGAAAAAATCTCACTTTACCAGTGCATAACAAACAACCCTAACATCAAACATGGTTGTCAATTTCCTTAAATCTGTAGTTAGTGATCAGAATAAATGCTACAGAAATCTAGATCTATGCAGTTAAAGACATTAAACAACAAGTAATAAGCAAGAGTTTGTCCATGCATCCAATGAACAAGAGAATAATTTTTAAATAATTTTTTGTATTATGACACCTGGGAAGGGAACATAGAAATATGTTACCAGTCCCCCTCAATGGGATGGGTTATTGTATGTCCTCATCGCTTCAAATCTAAGATATTTATCTCTTGATGGTTCAGAAAACCCAGACAAAAATGGAACTCAAAGGGAGCTCATAAGAAAAAAATAGAAAAATATGACAATGATGGAAGATCAAAGTCAGACCAAAAGTATAGATTCAGAGTGATCTTTAAGCAACAAAATATTGAGTTACTCTAAATATTGGTGCATAGTTAAAATATTATTAACCAAATCTAGATCCAACTTTTATGGAATATTTATTATTTTTGTTGGAGGGAAAATGAATTTGAATTTGGTCAAATCCCTTTATTTAGAAATAACAAATAAATGATTTATTTATTATTTTAAGAATGTGGTTGAGTAATAGTTAAATATATAGTGATTTATTCAATTATTTACAAATGATTTAGTCAAATTTAACAAGGAATATTATTTAAATAATGTTTTAAAAAATTATTCCTAGAAAATAATAAGACAAATACTGATTTATCTAATTAATTTTCCTATTTTGGGTTAAATATGACCAGGAATATTAATTAAACATTGGTTTAATTAATTATCCCTTGAGGAAAATCAAACAAATAAGGATTTATTCAATTATTCCTCATGGGGTTTCCTGTTTAGACCAGAAACAACTTAATAAATTATTGATTACTAAGTTATTTTTCATAGTGAAAGAAATTTTACTATGGTAAAATTGGTCTTACATGGTGTACTTTATTCCATATAATAGTAGCAAGTTATATGACCGAAAATTACTGTAACAAGAGGGACGCCCCAATGCCCTGGTTTCTTCAGTAGTCAACTGAATAGATGCCCTGACATCCTAGACCGAACTACCACCCTGAAGTGTTCACAGGCTCCAACCTGTAGGTGATTTCATGCACCAAACTAGCACCTCCCTGCCACCCTATAATGATCATAAATAAGACAAGAGTGTGGACTCCTGTACCAGGGACAATGATCCACGATACATATGATTAACAATGATTTTCTTGAACTAGACCAATCACCCAATCACACTATGACATGTAACCCAACCAGAACATTATACAACAATGACACTTATGCCTCCCAAAAATTCCTCTCCAACTCTAGGCAGATTGACTCTTTTACAATTTTACAATGATTATTTTTACAATACTTACTTTTGACACGAGATGATACTTGACGTGACGTTGCTTCTTTGAACACTAGCAACTGCTGAGGTATTGTTGTGCTTGCTTCAAGTAATGGTACTTTGGCATTGCATTTTACTTCTAGTATGTGTCTGAGTTTTCCTGTTGTGTCCTCCTTCCTGCACATGCATTAATGAACAAGACCCAAACTAATATACAAACAAAATACTTACACTGTCTTGCAAACCATATGTCAGAGAAATATTCAAAATTGAAATGTAAATACGTTAAACATTTATTAACAAAACCCAATCAAACATACATACAAAATACTTACACTCTCCTGCAAAAATACATGTTAGAGATGATATTCAAATTAAAATTCAAACACTAAGCATATATACCTTGTTGTAGCAGACTTACCCTTGACTGTTGATGTGTTGTCCTTACTGCAGTGATCCTTGAATGCATATTTTTTCTTGCCTTCTAGAAGCTAGCTAATGAATCTGCTGTATCTATGGAATTTCAGATATCCAAGGTTTGAATTTTTGTCATGTGGTAGCCCTCTGAGTCCTCTTTCCAACCTCGTAGGTCTGATCAATATTGGATTATTCAATGAATAGTTATGCCCAATACCCTACGATGACCTGATTATAGACTAGTTTAGTAGAGAGAACTTGTACGAAGTGCCACGTGTCACTGTTTCAACCTTTGGTCCTGAAATGATATCCAACAAACTATGGTCCATCCTCTTTCTATCACTTTTTATAAAATTTCAATCCAATGCACATAGAGAAAGTTATGACGATTTTCCTAATGTCACTTGTTTGACATGAAATTTAGGAGTCTGCAAAAAACCTAACTTCCTCAGATCATATCTCTAAAGATATAGAGAACCAATATCTGAAAATTGTTCACATGCTTCATCAAGATTTCAGATCAAATGGGTTTTTTTTCAGCATCTGAAGCTTCGCAGAAAAAATTTATAGCGATAATGCTACAATGGCCTATTTTAAGTAGTGAAATATTTGCATCAGGAGGATATGAGGGTCACAATTTATATAAATTCTTAGGTTGAGAGGGTTTTCAGAAAGTGAACATTGGAGGGATTTTAGGAGTTCAAAAATTATTAATTATTGAATATTCAATGACCACAACCAATTATTAATGTCATGCTTCAACCCTATTGGGTTTTACTGGGGTTAATAATTTCAAACACGAATATCTATCTAACCGTGAAGAATTACGTGGCGTGCCATATATCAACGGAAACATCTCGACAAGAAGAAACGATAAAAAATATCCTTGAATTAGAATAGAGTAATTATTCAAGTAAAAATTCCCATGCAAGATGGGGGTAGCCCCTGGTGCTGCTTTGGTTGACATCAATGACAACCATTGATCAAAAATATCCCCCTTTGGCATTGATGGACACACAAGTACTCCCCCTGCGATCATGACACCTCTTCCTACAACATTCTCTCCCCCTTTTTCATGGATGGAAAAGGGTAACTCACCTTGACAAACATCATCCTGAGGATCGGTACACACCTCAACTCCCCCATTTTTTTTACTTAGTTAGATAAGAGAAAGAGTTTAATGAGAACTTGGGAGAATCCCAAGCTTTAGGCGAAGATACTCAAATGCTTCATGAGGTAATGGTATGGTAAAGATGTCATCAATTTTTTCCTTCGTGCCAACATATTCAAGCTTGATATTCTTTTTGGTGACCTGATCTCTAACGAAATGATATTTGATCGGAATGTGATTTTTTTTGGAATGCATCACATGATTCTTGGAGATTCTGATGGCAGTGGTGTTATCGAAAAATATGGAAATAGGCTCATCAAACTTGACTTGAATATCTTGGAAATTTTTCTTCATCTAGAGAACTTGAGCACAACAAGTTGCTTCCGTGATATATTCTGCTTCTACTACGGATAACAAGGTTGAAGACTGTTTTTTACTTAACCATGAAACAAGGAAACCACCTAGATAGAATGCTGCTCCACTGGTACTCTTTCGATCATCAACACTTCCTTCCCAATCTGCATCTATATAAGCTTGGCTAACTAGATTATTTCCTTTTGGTTACGATAAACCATATTTTGTTGTGCCCTTAATATATCGGAGAATTATTTTGACGACAATAATATGATATTATTTGGTGTTGCTTGGAATCTTGCTACTTGTCCAACTGCCTACATTACGTCTGACCGAGAATCTGTCACATATAGAAGAATTCCAATCATATATCTATACAAAATCTAGTCCAAATCCTTTGACGAATCATCTAAACTTAACTTGCAACCTATTACCATTGGGGTAAGGACAAGCTTGCAATCTTCCATCTTGAATTTCTTGAGCATTTCCTTGATGTAATTGGTTTGATATATAAATATTCCTTTATCCTGTTGAGATATATAAAGCCCTAAAAAGTATGTCAGCTCTCCAAGTAGATACATTTCCAACTCACTTTGCTTCTTTGTGGAATTTTTTTTACTTAATCTGTCATCATTGCTTCCAAAAATTATATCGTCTACATATACCTCGATAATTGTTAGGTTATATTGATCCAATTTCACATAGAGATTGTTGTCAGTGCTTCCTTTCTTGAATCCTTGTTGATGTAGATATCCATCAAGATGAGCATACCAAGCTCTAGGAGCTTGCTTGAGACCATATAGTTCCTTCTTTAATCTACATACATAGTCTTCCTTTTCAAAGAGAAGAAAAACTTCGAGTTGTTCAATGTAAACTTCTTCTTCCAATTCACCATTTAGAAAGGCTGACTTAACATCCATTTGGTAGAACTTGATTTTTCTAGAGCATGCATAAGCGAGAAAAAATTTGATAGCTTCCATTCTAGAAACATGAACAAATGTTTCTTCAAAATCAATTCCTTCAACTTGTGCATGTCCTTTGTAGACTAATCTTACCATAATCCTGGTAACCTGTCCATCCTCATTGAATTTATTTCTGAAGACCCATTTAGTTCCAATAAAATTTTTATCCTTTGGTCGTGGAACCAATTCCAAAGTATCATTTTTCTCAATTTGATCCAGTTCTTCATTCATAGCTACTACCTAGTGTTCATCTTGACTAGCTTCCTCAAAATTTCTAGGCTCAAAAGTTGCTAAAAAAGAAAGGTGGGCTTGTTGTGATGAACAAAGTTGTCGAATTCTTTGGTTCCAATTCCTTCATTTGTGTTGCTGATGATTTGATTTGATGGATGATTCTTTTGACACCATTATTTTAAAGCTTTTGGAGAATTTTCTTGTACATCCTGCTGATCATTTCTCATTTCCTCTTGGTTGATTGTTGTTTCCTTATTTGATTTGTCTTTTTCTAGAGCTTCTTCTTCATCCTTCACATATTCTCCCTCAGATTTTCTTGAAGGGACAATCTCATCATCATCCTTTTTAACACAATCTTCATCAAAAGTAACATTTAAGCTTCGCACTATTTGTTTTCGCCTTAGATTGTAGCATCTACAAGCCTTCCTTTTGCGTGAATAACCAACGAAAATATCTTCATCAAGTCGGGAATTGAACCTGCCCAATTTTTTATCTTCTCTTTTAATGTATCATTTACTTCCAAATATTGTTAAGTATTTGACGTTAGCCGGTCTTCCTTTCCTTAATTTGTATGGAGTCATGTTACAATTATTCCTTAGCAAGCCTTTGTTTATAATGAATACAGTTGTATCGATTGCTTGAACCCAAAATTTATCATCTAATTTTGAGTCATTTAACATTGTTCTGGCCAATTCCTGTACGGTTCTATTTTTTCTTTCAACAACTCCATTTTGCTGCGGTGTTTTGGCTGTTGAGAATTACCTTTTCTATTCCAGTTTCATCACAGTACTGCTGAAATACCTTGGAAGTGAATTCTCCACCATTATCTGATCTTAGACATTTTATATTCAAATCGATTTCATTTTCAACCAATTCCTTGTAGATTCTAAAATACTTGAATGCCTTAGTATTTTTCTTTAAGAAGCTTACGACTTTCATATTGGTGTAATCGTCTATCATTAGCATAAAATATAATTCTCCATCTAAACCTTTTATTCTCATAGGAGCACATAGATCAATATGTACTAATTCCAATGGACGTGATGCAAAGTGTTATGTTGTCTTGAACTCAACTTTTGTATGCTTGCCGTGCCAACAAGATTCACATATCCTATTGGTAGGTTTTGAAATTTTAGGCATTTCTCTTACTGCTTCCTTCTTGTTGATCCT
Source organism: Pinus albicaulis (assembly GCA_034641835.2). Classification (NCBI taxonomy): domain Eukaryota; kingdom Viridiplantae; phylum Streptophyta; class Pinopsida; order Pinales; family Pinaceae; genus Pinus; species Pinus albicaulis. The sequence continues at coordinate 751,059,507 of CM076580.1, forward strand.
GATCAAATTTTCGAAATTTATATGTCCCATTTGTTTGTGCCATAACCAACTTTCATCTTCTTTCGCCAAAAAACACCCTTTAGGTGTCTCATCCAAAATATATATGTCATTTGGAGCTCTGCTTGCTGTAGCCACACTTTTACTGAACTTTCCTTTCCTGATTTCACATTTTGCAGAGTTAAATAGCATCGTGTGTCCTTGATCGCACATTTGTCCAACACCGAGCAGATTGTGATTCATATTTTCAACCAACAACACATCTTTCGCTAATGAATTATTGCTTCCAAGTGTGACTGTACCTACTCCTATGACGTTTGAAGACTCGTCATTTCCAAAAGACACTGTTCCATCCTTTTTTTCCTTCAAGTATATGAACTTATTCCTATCTCCAGTCATATGAGTTGAGAAACCACTATCAACATACCAAACGTTTCTGTTGCTTTGAATCTTGAGAGCGATACCACATTTTTCAATCTTCATTTTCTATATTTGTTCATTCTGATTTTGCGATAATTCCTTTGAATAAATTCCAAGTCTACAATCTTTAGCCAGGTGTCCAAAATTTTTACATTTGTGACATTCGACATCATATCTCAAATGATCAAATTTGTCAATATTCTGCTGAGTTCTGGAATATCCCTTTCTGAAATATTTCTCGAAACTGTGTTTATTCCAAACATACATGTGACATTATATAGCTCTATTTCCAAACCTTCCACATGAATAACAATGACCATAGAAGATAGGTTGATACCTAGGAGGAAATATTCTTTGAGGAATTTCCTTCCATGGTTATTCCTGCGAGCCCTAATCTCTTGAGTTGGCTGGGAGGTCTACCTACTTGTTATATTTTACATATCCATCTTATTTTTTTGTCATAGAAGGACTTGGCTCCTTTTCAATTTTTTCTTTGTAACGAAGACCAATTTTGTCACTGTTTGATCGCTGATTGTTGATGATTTCTTCCAATGCCTTGGAGATGTTGGTGTAGTTTTGAAGAGTTTTCCCATTTTTTACTTGCTTTCGTAGAGAAACTATTTAAGATTCCAATGCTTCTCTTTCCTTGTTTCTTTCCTTTAATTCTTCCTTGAGCGATTCTTCAGCTCGTTTTATTCTTCAACCTTGATTTTAAGATTTAGGACATATTCCCTTTCTATATTTAATTCCTCTTCAAGAGTGTTGACATGCTTATTCTCGACCTTAAGCTCTTTGATAACCCTGATCACTTCGTTTTAAAATTCAGCCTCAATCATCTCTTCTTCTTTGTCAGATGCTTCTTGCTTATTATGATTGGCCATAAACAATACCTTTCCGTTGATTTCTTCTTCATTATCACTATCTTCATCAGATGAGGAGCTATCTTCTTTGGAGAAAAAGCTCTTCTTAAACCATTTCTTCTTGCATTGCTTGTTGAACTTCCTCAGACCTTTCTTTCCTTTCGTAAAAACCTCATTTTTGTGAGGACACATGGCTGAAAAATGCCCAACCTCACCACAATCGAAACATATCAATGGATTTTACCTTTGAATTTCCCTGTACTAGTTCTCATTTTTCATGTGAAGTACAAAAATTCTTTATCTGAAAATTCTTCCTTTTCTTCTTCCTTACAACTACAATTTTTTGCTTTCGGAGTATGCTTGTCCTTACTACTTTTATTAGATGTGGCGAATGCTATTTCTAGGTGAGATGTGTTGTGAGATGTGAAACCAGCTCCAAAAGGAGAAGAAAAGAGATATCAACGCCTTATAAATAAGCCACTTCGAGGGAGAAACCTACAATACATTACATGAATGAACAATTCTTCGATGATTCAAATTACAAAACCTCCTTTCTATATATAGGAGTCCATGGGGCCACAATGTAATCCTAGTGGGGCCACAATGTAATCATAGCCGACCTAACAATAATAATTTAAGGGCACAATAATAACAATATGGGGGTTACAAGGGTACAATAATAACAATAAGGGGGTTACAACAATAAGGGACTATACTAGTAATATAGGGACCTAACATGCCCCTCTCCTTCAAAAAAGTGTTGTCCTCAATGCTTGAGTAGCTCTGGGTGCTTCTGTATAAAATTCTCATCCTCCCATGTAGAGTCTTCAGTGGGTAAGTTCTTCCACTTGATGAGATACTCTGAAATTGATCGATTCCGTAGCTGTCGAGTTATTGTTTCCGTGACCACTTCAGGTTCCAATATGATTTTTCCTTCCTCTTCAAGTTCTAGCAATATTGTTTGAACTGGAAGATTTTCACCTATAACCTTATTTAAGCACGAAACATGGAAAATTGGATGCACTCGTGAAGAAGCAGGAAGCTACAATTTGTATGCCATAGTACCAATCTTTTGCAACACCTTGTAAGGACCATAGTAATTTGGCGATAATTTATTATCCTTCTTAGCTTGCTTGAGGGACATTTGTTTGTATGGTTGTAGCTGTAAAAATACCCAGTCTCCTACATAAAAAATTCTCTCGCTGCGATGTTGATCTGCCTGTTGTTTCATTCAATTTTGTGCCAAATTAAGGTTGTCCTTTAAGAGTTGGAGAACTTCTTGTTGATGCTCGATGTGATCTTCCACTGCTTGAACCTTATAATTTTCTCTTAAAGATGATGTGATGGATGGTGGATGATATCCATAAAGTGCCATAAATGGGGTCATTTTTGCTGTAGTATGGAAGGAAGTGTTATACCACCATTCAGCGAGAGGTAACCACTTGACCCATTGTGTTTGTTTATCAGATACAAAACAACGAAGATATCCTTCCAAACATTTATTTACTATCTCAGTTTGACCATCAGATTGAGGATGATAAGATGAGCTATGAGCTAATTTAGTACCCAAACAAGAAAATAACTCTGTCCAAAAATTTCCGGTAAAAATGGGATCTCTGTCGCTCACAATAACCCTTGGGCTTCCATGTAGCTTTTGAATTCTGTCCACAAATGTAGTAGCAACTGTACTTGCTTTAAATGGATGAGATAATGCACAAAAGTGTGCATACTTGGTAAGTCTATCAACTACCACCATGATGACATTCTTTCCTTCGGACTTAGGTAAACCTGTGACAAAATCCATTGAAATCTCCTCCCAACATTGACTTGGAATGGATAAAGGTTGTAGAAGTCCCGGGGTCTTAATTGTCTCCACTTTATTCTGCTGGAAAACCAAACATTCTGCCACAAACTTTTGAATATCAGATTTAAGGCCATCCCAAAAAAAATCTTTCTTCACCCTGTGGTAAGTTTTTAAAAATCCTGAGTGTCCTCCTAAAGGAGAAGTGTGCAATTCCAGAAGAATCTTTTGTTTTAGTTGGGAATTCTTACAAAGATATAAGCGATCTTTGTACCATAAGGAATCATTTTTCCAACTAAATGTATCGGATGTACTAGGATCTTGCTGCAACTTTTGAATGAGTGTCCATACATCTTTGTCCTTCTTCCATTCATCTCTTGCTTCGGTTATCCAATCTGGTTGGATAATAGAAATGGCACAAAGCAATGCTTCCACCTCTTCATTCTTTCTTGAGAGTGCATCTGCAACAACATTTAGCTTCCCTTTTTTTGTAGATTATTTCAAAGTCATAACCCAACATCTTTGTGACCCATTTTTGTTGCTCTTCTGAAGATAGTCTTTGTTCCAAAAAGTGTTTAAGACTATCATGATCAATTTTTACCTTGAAGTGTCTTCCCATTAGGTAAGTTCTCCATTTCTTTAGTGCATGCAGTATTGCTAACATTTTCTTCTCATAAATAGGTTTCTGTAAATACTTTCCTTTGATTGGACGACTTTCAAAAGAAATGGGTCTTCCTTCTTGCCTTAAAACAACACCAATTCCATTTCCTGAGGCATCACATCCCACAATAAAGGTTTTTGTGAAGTCTGGCATAGCTAAGATTGGTGCTAGGCACATTGCCTCTTTAAGATGTTCAAAGGCCTCAGTTGCTTCAGGAGTCCATGAAAATGCATCTTTCTTCAATAATGTTGTTAGAGGTGCTGCTATTCTCCCATAATTCTTAATAAAATTTCGATAATACCCTGTTAACCCGAGAAATCCTCGCAACTGATTTATGGTTGTGGGGAATTTCCATTCCTTAATGGATTTTTTTTTGTTAGGGTCTACCTTAACACCCTCATGAGATACAATATGACCTAGATATTCCACCTGTTGTACTCCAAATAAACATTTGGATGTTTTTGCATATAATTGTTTCTCCTGCAATATTTTGAGCACCCTGTCAACATGTTGAACATAATCCTTCCAAGACGTGCTGTAGATTAGTATATCATCAAAAAATACTAGCACAAATTTTCTAAGGAAGGGTTTGAAAATGGAATTCATCAACCCTTGAAATGTAGAAGGTGCACTGGTAAGGCCAAAAGGTATGACCAAAAATTCATAATGACCCTCATGAGTTCGAAATACTGTTTTCGGAATATCTTCAGTCTTCATTCTAATTTGATGATATCCTAAACGAAGATCCAACTTGGTAAAATAAATTGCTCCATGTAATTCATCCAATAATTCATCAATCACAGGAATGGGAAATTTATCTTTAATGGTGAGCTTTTTGAGCTCCCTATAATCCGGACACATGCGCCATGATCCATCCTTCTTGTGTATCAATACTACAGGAGTAGAGAAAGAACTTTGACTAGGTTGAATTATACCCGCCTCTAACATTTCTACAATCATACGTTCAATTTCTCTCTTTTGGACATAAGGATATCTATAAGGCCTGATTTTTGGAGGAACACTTCCTGGAATCAAATGAATAGCATGATCATGATCACGAATAGGTGGGAGTCCTTTGGGAGTTTCACAAACCTTGGAATGATTGTCCAAGACTTTTTGGAGGTCTGCAGAAATAGATGATTTTGATGTTGGAACTTCTAGTGAGCATAATTGTGCAATTATGCCTCGTTGTTCTTTCTTTAGAATCTTTTTCATGACATTAGAGCTTAGTATCTTTCCCGGCTTCCCTGCAATACCCTGTAATTCGACTTCCTTTCCTTCTGAAAAAAAATTCAAGAAAAGTTCTTGAAAATTAAAAGCTACCGTCCCCAAATATTGTAACCATTGTACTCCTAGTACAACATTGGCACCTCCCATAGGAATGGAAAGCATTGGACTATTCAATACATATTCCCCTATGGTTAGATTGATATTATGGCATTTTCTATAGCAATTTAGAGTTCCTCCATTTGCAAACATCACTTGACATTCTGGTGCTGGGTATAGGAAACAATTCAATTCCTTGGCTACCTTACAATGAATAAATTATGGGTACTCCCTGAATCAATCAACACTATTACCTTTTTCTTCTTGATCTGTCCTTCTATCTTGAGATTTCGAGGAGTGGAAATTCTTGCCAATGCATTACATGATATGGTCAAACTCATTTCTTCCTCTTCTTGGGTTGGTTTCTGGTGTATATCCTCTTCTTGTTCATTTTCTTCTTCCTCTTCACAATCTATGTAAAATAATTTCTTCTCAGCACACTTATGACCTTTAGTGTATTTTCTATCACAACTATATCAAAGCCCTTTTTCTCTTTTTTCTTCCAATTTTTGTGGTGTCAACCTTGTAGGTTGTGGAAATCTATGAGTAGCAACACTTCCCTCTTTATAGAAGTGAGTGGTAGGCTTCCTTGTCGCCATAATTTTACATTCAATTTTTCTTGCCAACCTGAATGCCTTCTCCAATGAATCGGGTTCCAAAATGCGAACTTCATGTTGGATGTTATCCTTTAAAGTACCTATGAAGAGATCAACCCTGTGTTCCTCTAGAATATCAGTTACCCTTATATTCAATTTTTGGAAGTCCTCAATGTGCTGCCCCACTAAACCCTTTTGTTTGAGATTTATCAATTGGCTAAAGAAGGTGTTGCTCTTTGTATCCTCATAATGTGCTATCATTTCCTCCATAGAAATTGACCAAGTGACAATTTTTTTACGGGAGCAAAGCCATCGATACCATACAAATGTATTTTGTTCTAAATGTAAAGTTGCAATGCGTACCTTTTGTGTGTTTTGCACATTATGGAGATCAAAATATTGCTCCATCTGTATTATCCATGTTACAGGATCCTTTCCATCAAACTTCCTCATATCCATTTTTGGAATATGGTGGTTCTTCCCACCAACATTAGAGTTTATGAAATCACGATTAACATTTATTTTGTTCTCATCATGAGTTTCCTCTACTATATTTTCACCATTAGGAAATATTTCTTGTATCAACTTTTTCAAACCTTCCATGTCTGCTTTTAGATCATTCTTCATGTTTTCCATTTTCTCATCGATCTTAGCTTCCATGTCATCCATCTTAGATTCCATGCCTTTCTTCAAACCATCCATATTAGTTTCCACGCCTTTCTTCAAAACTTCCATGTCATTTTTTGTTGCTCTTTGCGAGAGCGAAATTTGTTGCACTTGCTCTTGTAATTTTGATATGTCATGTTGCCATTCTTTGTCTTCATGAGTCATAGTAGAGCCTTATAAAGGCTTAATGGGTGTTGAATTATTTTTAGGGGCCATTTTAGAATCCAATACTGATATCTATTCTACAATATGCCCTTGGAATCAATTCAACTTGATTATTCAAACAAGACTTATGCAATTTGGGAAAAAAAATACACACCTTTTACTTGCTTTTGAGGAGCTCCATATTGAAATTGAATTATCTATATAATTGCGGATCCTCAATATCTGAAATTCGACCTTGTAGTAGCCCTCTGAAGATTCTTTCAAATGTCACAGGTCCGACCTGATTTGGATTATTCAAGACAAAGATATGTCCAATATCCCACAATGACCCAATTATGGACTGGCTCAATAGAGCGAACTTGTATGACTTGCAACACCTTCCTTTTTCCTCCTTTGGCTATGAAATTTATAGACAAGAAAATACAGTCTGTGTACTTGCAGCCACTTTTTACAGCATTCCAAACCGATGCTCATAGATAGAGTTATGAATATTTTCCCACGATAACCTCTTTGAGATGAAATTCGGGAGCCTGAAAAATACCTAACTTCCACTGCTCATATCTCCAAAAATATTGCGAACCAAGCTCTGAAGTTTTGGGATGATATTCCTCAAGATTTTGGCTTCGCACTCCAAAAATTTCAGAATCTGAATCTTCGTAGAAAAAATTATATCGAAAATACCGCGATGACCTGCTTAGGTTAAATTTAGGAGCCTGCAAAAATCCCTAACTTCCACAGATCATATCTCTGAAAATATTGTGAACCAAGATCTGAAATTTTGCGAAGATTTTCCTCAGGAATTTGGCTTTGCACTCTAAACATTTTAGCTTTTGAACCTTCGTAGAAAATTTTTTATAGGGAAGATGCCACGATGACTAGTTTGGAGCAGCGAAAACCCTAGAATCCAAAGCTATGATACCAAATGTTGTGAAACCAGCTCCAAAAAGAGAAGAAAAGAGATATAAACGCCTTATAAATAAGCCACTTCGAGGGGGAAACCTCCAATACATTACATGAATGAAAAATTCTTCGATGATTCAAATTACAAAACCTCTTTTCTATATATAGGAGTCCATGGGGCCACAATGTAATCCTAGCCGACCTAACGATAATAATTTAAGGGCACAATAATAACAATATGGGGGTTAAAAGGGTACAATATTAACAATAAGGGGGTTACAACAATAAGGGACTATACTAGTAATATAGGGACCTAACATATTCCCTTTCTATATTTAATTCCTCTTCAAGAGTGTTGACATGCTTATTCTCAACCTTAAGCTCTTTGATAACCCTGATCACTTCATTTTAAAATTCAGCCTCAATCATCTCTTCTTCTTTGTCAGATGCTTCTTGCTTATTATGATTGGCCATAAACAATACTTTTCCGTTGATTTCTTCTTTGTTATTACTATCTTCGTTAGATGAGGAGCTATCTTCTTTGGAGAAGAAACTCCTATTAAAACATTTCTTCTTGAATTGCTTGTTGAACTTCCTCATGCCTTTCTTTCCTTTCGTAACAACCTCATTTTTGTGAGGACACATGGCTGAAAAATGCCCAACCTCACCACAATCGAAACATATCAATGGAATTTTACCATTGAATTTGCCCGTACTAGTTCTCATTTTTCATGTGAAGCAGGAAAATTCTTTATCTGAAAATTCTTCCTCATCTTCTTCCTTACAACTACAATTTTTGTCTTTCTGAGTATGCTTGTCCTTACTGCTTTTCTTAGATGCGGCGAATGATATTTCTAGGTGAGATGTGTTGTCCTCTTCTTCAATCCTCATTTCATATGCTATAAGCACTCCATGCAATTCATATTTTCTGAGATTGGCTAGATTCAAACTATATTCCAAGACAAATACCTTTGGGTAGAATATTGCCGGCAAGGTTCTAAGGATCTTTCAGACAAAAAACTTCGTGTCGATAGGTTCTCCCAAACCTTCCAATGCATTTGTTATTTCATCAACACGCTGTAAGCATGCCTCAATATTTCCATCTTCCTTCATTTTGAGTCACTCAAATTTTGCCCTGTAAATTTGAAGCTTTGCTTCTTTCATGTTTGAGTCACCTACATATATATTCTCAAGCTTACGCCATACTTATTTAGCAGTTTTGTAACTCAGTCCCTTAATATAGGCGGATTCGATAAGCCCACTGATAATGAGATCTTTAGCCTTTGCATCATATACCATATTTTTCTTACCTTGTTGATCCTGGGTCGCTGTAAAGCCTTTTTCAACAATTTCCCATACTTCGTATCCTTGCGCCAACAAATGAACTTGCATTCTTCCACTCCAAAGTGCGTAGTTATTTCTATTGAACAAAGGAAATCTATTCTTAATATACTCAATGATCTCTTTCCAGTTGTTAGACTACTATTGAAAGAACCAAGCTCTGATACCAATTGTTAGAAATACTGGGGGCGGGGTGAATCAATATTTCTTATCAATTAGAACTTTGAAATATTTTCTGAGCTTTATTTAATCTTCAATTAATCTTGATGTTTATCCAATAACAACAGTAAACAATAGAACACAATAGGAACATGAATTTTAGGTGGAAAACCCCCTACAGGTCAAAAACCACTAAACACTTTTCTAATAAATTCTTTAATATTAAGCCCCAACTGAAATGAAAGGTACAACTTCCTAGAATTCTAGAAAATAATTTTCTCTAGCTCCCACTGGAAGGAGGCCCCAACTCCCTGGTTTTTTCATTAGTCAACTAAATAGATGCCCCGACATCCTAGACCGACCTACCACCTTGAAGTGTTCACAGGCTCCAACATGTAGGTGACTTCATGCACCAAACTAGCACCTCCCTGCCACCCTATAATGATCAGAAATAAGAAAAGGGTGTGGAATCCCATACCAAGGAAAATGATACACGATACAATATCATTCACAATGATTTTCTTGAACTAGACCAATTACCCAATCACACTATGTCCTGCAACCCAACCATAAAATTATCCAACAATGACACTTATACCTCCCAAAAATGCCTCTCCAACTCTAGGTAGATTGACTCTTTTACAATAATGACTCTTTTATAATTTTACAATGATGATTTTTATAATACTGACTTTTGACACAACCTGATACTTGACTTGACACTGCTTCTTTGAACACTAGCAGCTGCTGAGGTATGGTTGTACTTGCTTCAAGTAATGGTACTTTGGCGTTGCATTTTAATTATAGTATGTGTTTGAGTTGTCCTATTGTGTTTTCCTTCCCGCACATGCATTAATGAACAAGACCCAAACCGATATACAAAGAAAATACTTACACTTTCCTGCAAACCATATGTCAGATAAATATTCAAAATTAAAATGTATATACGTTCAACATTTATGAACAAAACCCAATCAAACATACATACAAAATACTTACACTGTCCTGAAAAAACACATGTCAGAGATGATATTAAAATTAAAATTAAAACACTAATCATACATAACTTGTTATAGCAGACTTACCCTTGATTGTTGATGTGTTTTCCTTACTGAAGTGATCGTTGAATGCATATTTTTTCTTGCCTTCTAGAAGCTCGATATTGAATTTGTTGTATCTATGTAATTTAAGATCTCCAAGGTCTGAATTTTTGTCCTGTGGTAGCCCTCTGAGTCCTCTTTCCAACCCTGTAGGTTTGATCAATATTGGATTCTTCAAGAAATAGTTATGCCCAATCTCCTACGATGACCTGATTATAGACGGTTTCAGCAGAGTGAACTTGTATGAAGTTGCACGTGTCATTGTTTCAACCTTTGGTCCTAAAAATGATATCTAACAAACTACAGTCCGTCCTCTTTCTGTCACTTTTGATGAAATTTGAATCCAATTTTCAGAGAGAAAGTTATGACGATTTTCCCAAGGTCACCTGTTTGACATGAAAGTTAGGAGCCTGCAAAAACCCTAACTTCCTCAGATCATATCTCCGAAAATATAGTGAACCAATATCTGCAAGAGAAAAAAGGATAGTGTTAGTGTCACCATAATGGACATATAAATATACACATCATAAAATCCTAAAAAAATGCAGAAAAACATCAAAATTCATACTTGTTGGACCCCACGCATAGCCGGCAGGAAAACCCATATCTGGGTCCCCCTAGAAATCCATCGTTGAGTACGGATAATCGAAGAACATCTGTGGGTTCACCTGGAACCACGCCTCAATGGTCGCATCCCAATAATGACCAGCCTCCCCTCCTCCACCACGAGGCATCATTGGTGCCCACCGTCGCATCCGAGGATCCGTACGAGGACCAATGGGCACGGGCACGGGCACAAAAGGTCAGAGCATCAATACTCTCTCGAACATGATGTTGGATAAGATGCTCACATATGTAAAAACCATAGAATATCATCCCCAGAGCCCAGTCGTAGAAGTGACCGGCCCAGAGTTGGCACAAGACACCTATATGAGGTCTAGAAACCCTATTGGGTGACGAGGACCCTGTCAAGTGCACTATCATCGCCAGGGCGCACCGATCAGCTAATTCGGTCACTAATTCAATGTAGATGCACCCCTGGGTAAGCTTCTCACCACCAAAATGATGCTCAACCCAACGCTGGATACTCACCCTTCGAGGAGGGAGTGGGTGTGGAAGTGTCTCGCCCTGAGGTAGTAGTCCAGTCACAAAGTAAACATCCATCTCTAGACGGATGATGACGTCTCTACACCGCAAGATCATCACTCACCATATCTTGTTCCAACAACAGACCAAGAAACAGAGAAAACTATCTTGTGATCTCAGGATTTTTTTCTCCAGAAACTTCAGCAAATCTCACTGCACCAAGAGTCTTCAAACATGGGCGTCCTGAGCCACAAAAATGTGAAGATCATGCCAATCCTGCTCATGCCACAACATCCCGTTACGAAGGAAAAACCAAAATCAGTGACAAAAATATCAAAACATAAAATTTTTAAGTCTTTTTCCCATCATCGTGCTTATTTTCTACACAGGCGTGATATACGTGCGTCTGTATCAAGAACACACGCGCGCTTCATCACGCAAAAGTGCTGCTAAGCAAGATAACCTCGTGGGAAATTTTCCTTCTCCGTGAGGTTCGTGCAACTCTACCTCGATCGCCTACACGATCGAGGCAAGAAAGAGGTAGGTAATTCATACAAATCATATTTGTATAGACCCCCCGGAAAAAATAGAAACAATTGAAAAGTAGGACGTTCAGGTCCCTACCTGACACTGATGGTGCTAATCCTAGGTACTCAGGCTGACTGCAACATCAAGAAAGGCTCAGTAGCAAGGGCTCAACTCTGACCTCAGACTCTCAAACGACACAAATGAATTGAAATGAGTCATATTGACCTATATATTTCCCTTTTCTCATTATTTTAAAGTCCATAATAGGATCTCAGTATGCCCAATTGCGAACTGCAAGATCAACACCTCATCACGTTCAAAGTAGGATTCACACATCCACGCCTTAGAAAAAATTCATTTTTTTTTCAGTTACGACAAGTATGCCCTCTCTTATTGTTTTCCATTAAAAGTTATTTTCAATATGTTTGAATATAAAATATGCTTTTACTTGGGGTATTGGTTGCAGGTATTACAAGAACGCCAAATCACCTGTTGCCCCAGGCATTAAAGGTACAAGAGCAGGTTCATTCTATCCCTAACATGACAGGCTCCCCAAAGAATATTTGCATATCCTGACATCATTTCTCCATAGAAATCAACCATAGGTTCCAGTCACCCGACCATGTTTATCATCATCTCACCTCGCACATGCTAAACATTCTTGCAGGTCGGTAGAGCCTCACCCTCCATGGAATCCATCATTCAAGTAGATCATACACCAAATATCTGGAGCCATAGCCATAACATCCAAGTCCGGTAATCAATTCATGTTCATTCATCCATCATACATTAAGTAAATTTTACCCATGTCATGATAAAACCCCTTTCCTGGACTACCATTCTCATACGCAGATCGAATACGCACCACTGCGTCTCGCACTTGGCCTACCACACCCCCATTAGCATAGCTCATCTACGACACTTTTCATTTTCTTCACCATCCTCGCACTGAGACCAACCAATGGGGCCACCACCCTCAGAAAAAAAACCTCCTCACGCCATAGTGATAGATTATTTTCATGTTTATTGGGGCACCCGTCTCCATGCTTGTACATCCAAACCCATTATATATTCTTTTGGAAAGTGTAAAAATATTTTTTAGGAGAGAAATCCCACCTATCCACCCACATTTATCACATGGCAGCAGTCCCTAATCACCCTTGGTCAGAGCTTCACATCCTTTACCAAACCCCACCATGACACTCATAACAACGACACACACACCTAGGACGTCCTATTGACTCTAGGGATTTTCTCACCAGAAATTGTTATGATTGCCACCACTTGCATTTACAAGCTCCGACCTCGGGCCACTGAACTACCATCATTAGTTACAACCATTTATCATCATCATACCTAAGTTAATCTATCACACCCCACCCTGCTACATCAGAGACGCTGGTCCCTTGCATTAGTACTCGTCTTGGTCAATTGAGGCTTCCTTCTTGTCGACTTCAACAACCATCTTCCAAGAAGGAAGAAATACCTGGGATGGATCCTCACCTCAATAGGGACATTCTCAGATGGAAATATGGGAATCATTATTTCCCATTGATGTCATCGATCCTCTTGACATTCCAATTCAACATAAGCTTTCATTTCAAGATGGTATCGTACTTCACAACAGTTGCACTCTATCAGAAGTCGTCGAAGACCCGTGCAATGATAACCATCTCTTTCAACAATGCTTACACAGGAAGGCCCCCAACAGTCAGAGACCCATGCATACAATGAGCATTTGTTTTAAACATGCCATACCAAGATTATGCATGTGGGCACCATATTCGACCCGCTGTCAAAGAAAAAATGGCCTTGAGGGCATCAAAAACTATCGTCATCAACCAACAACAGGTCACTACCACACAAGTAACACAGAAAAAACCTCTATCTGTCAAATAAGCTTAACTGTAAAAACATCATGAGCATTGGACATGCCCGCCTCGTAGAAATATTTTATTTATTTTATCTCTTGCAGGTTTCCAACAAAGCAAAGTACCTATTTTACTCATGGAAAGGGGTATCCAACCTCAGTTTTAAAGCAAGTTACTCTCTCTCTCTCTCGAACATATTACACAGACTAAAAAAAAAAAAAAAAAAAAAAAAAAAAAAAACCACTATAATTTATTTCGGCTATATAGTTCTTCTTAGACCTCATACATTAGGGGGAAACTGTTAACACTGGAAAATAGTACAAGCAAAAGACATTAGAAAATGTCAAGAAAAACATAGAAATAAGGATTTACAGGGAAGGAATCCATTACAGAAGCTGAAAATTTTAACTTTTCCTAAGGTCAAGCAGGAAAATTTATTGAACTATGCACAGGAAGAACTGACCCCGGGCGATATTTGTGGATTTTTCTATAATAGCCATGAATATCATCGCGACTATCCCTCAAAGAGCCACGCGGTCCTGAGTATGTGGAAAGTCACCATCCGGGACCACTTGAAACACTTGGAGAAAAATATTCTCACTAAAGCTAACCAAGTACTGTTGCCTTGGAGCCACCTTGAGGCCTTAGCACAACACACAAAGGGATCATCCTCCCACTCTTGTGTCAACATCCATCTTGTGCACCGATGAAAAAAAAATATACAAGTACACAACAATAATTATACAGTTTCATTATACAATTTAATAAAAACAAGTTAAAGAACATGCTAGAATAACTTTAAATATATAAAATGGTAATATTACCTCTATCATCTGGAGGCTCATCAGCTGTGAAGAGGATGTTGACACACCCTCTCCTATCCAAACCCGCGTAAGGATAGGGGACCATAATGAAGGGATGCTCATCAACACTGGCTAGCAACTCTAGTGCATCATGCGATATCCTGGTGAAAAACTTAGTGTCATCCCTCTTGGACATCATCTGACCCCACATGTGCATACATGCCTCAAAGGTCATCCTATGAGGCTGTCGAAGAAAAGTAGGCCTCGTCTCTGGAAACCTCTCAAAAAATAAACAAAAAAGCTCTGAAGCAAAAGGGAAGTTTGCCCTACCTTGTGCATGAGCGCGACATATATCTAAGGCTGTATAGAACTGCTGCAAAAAAATGGCAGACCACCTGACAAGTTGTGGCTCCTGTACTAAAGAATCAACATATTATAGAAGCGGGCAAATAATGTGTTACCCGTCACTGGTGTTTTGCGAAATGGTCGAAATGATAAGTGAGAGACACTGCACCTCCTCCCTACCAAATGCACCAGTACGTAACTGACCACCAACAACCCGAAACTCTGCAGGAGATAGTACATTTTCTCCAATGTATCTCTGCAAGTAAACTAACTGAATCCCTGCTGCCTAGCAAACTGGAACCTCTAGGACGTTTATCTGACCGCACCATTGACCCAGGTGAAATACGGAAAGCCATGCGCTGACAAAAATAGCTTCCCTGGGACTGCGATTTTAGTCAACGCACTGCGTTGCAGCTATTCAACTAGGTCAACGGTGCGACCAGATAACAGACCGCACTGCACTTTAAAATTTTTTTAAAATAACACGGTACGGATTTGGTACCACCCTAGAACTGGTGCAGATACCGTAAGCATCGGTTTACCAGGCCGCACCGTTGACAATGTGGAATAGCGACAACACGGTGCGTTGATAAAATTACCAACACCGAGGTGGAACATTTGGTCAATGCACCATGTGCGGCCGGGTAAATTATCGCACCACAATTTTTTTTTATTTTTTTTAAAAATAACATGGTGCGCTTATCGGTACCGCCCCGGAACCGGTGTGGATACCGTTAGCACCGGTGGCGGTGCGGCTTGCAAATTTATAGGCAACATCGACAACCGATGCGAGCCAAATGGCTCGAGCGCACCATGCGACACATTTTTTTTTTTTTCCTTTTAAATGGTTTATTTTAAGGTTATTTGAAATTAAATCCGCTAGAAGGTTTAATTATAGAAAAAAAGAAGAAAAAAATACCTGTGCATTTGCTCGTCGAGGAGGCATATTGGCTGTAGAATTTGAAAAATAAAATTTCTCCATCGTTTTGCAAAATTCAGGTTAGAGATTGATGGGAAATGCACAGCAGCAGTGCGTGCAATGAGTGCAATGGGAGCACCGATGTCAGGGCGGCTCAAACAAGGATAAACTGCATCGGTTCTTGAGAGCTCTGTAGCACTGATAAAAGTGAAAAATGCAGTTTTTTGGCCGTAATTATTTATTTATTTATTTAACCCTGTTCCAGTGCGTGGGATTTAATAGGCACACCGGTGCATTTTCTTCAGTCCACATCGGCCGGTTTCTGTTTTCATGCGCTTTTTATGAGGCACCGGTGCAAATGGTCTGTAAAGCACCGGTGCACAACAGTAATACAACGCACCGGAAGGGTGTGTACGGAGTGCACGGTGTCCGGTGTGCCAATGTTTTGTGCGGTTTTTTGGCCGTATTTTTTTTTTGATTTATTTAATCCCCATTCGGTGCGTGGGATTTTATGGACGCACCGGTGCATTTTCATCATTCCGCGCTTGGCGGTTTCTGTTTTCATGCGCTTTTTATGAGGCACCAGTGCAGATGCTATGTAACGCACTGGGGCGCTAGAGTAATAAAACGCACCGGGCGGGTGTGTACAGAGCGCACGGTGTCCGGTGTGCCAATGTTTTGTTTGGTTTTTTGGCCGTAATTTTAATTTTTTAATTTTTTTTTTAATCTCGTTCCGGTGCGTCGGGTTTATGGGCGCCCTGGTGTGTTTTCGTCATTCCTCTACAGACGGTTTCTATTTTTGCGTGCTTTTTATGAGGCACCGATGTGGATGATGTGTCAAGCACTGGGGCACTACAGTAATAAAACGCATCGAGCGGGTGTGTACGAAGCGACGGTGTCCAGTGTGCTACTGTTTTGTGCGATTTTTTGGCCGTAATTTTTTTTATTTATTTAACCCTGTTCCGATGCGTGGGTTTTATGGGAGCACTGGTGCATTTTTTTCATTCCGCACCGGACGGTTTTTATTTTTTATTTTATTTTATTTTATTTTTATTTTTTATTTTTTTTCCGCGCACTTTTTATGAGGCACTAGTGCGGATGTGTTGTAAAGGCCCGGTGCGCGACAAAAAGGAAATGCCCCGGGCAGATGTGTATGGAGCACACGGTGTCTGGTGTGCCAATGTTTTGAGCGCATCGATGCTTTCTCATGTTGAACGCACCGGTGCATTTTACGGTGATAAGCGCACTGTACGAAATACATTCGCAAATACTTTCGCCCACCAACCTCCTCTAGTAACCTCCACTTGAAAGAAATGTCCGGGGTATTTTAATAAGGGGTTCCTCATGAACATTCGCTAGAGGGTCTTTTCTTGTAGTGAATGCATATATCTTAGAATAGTTTCACATAGAAAAAGGGATCAATTCAGGAATATCATGCCATTGTTTAGACCAATATGTACATTTTTGAATCATTACTATAATTAGTATAACACAAAGGCAAAGTGCCATAGATGTTGGGCCAATATCACCATAGAAAAAACTACTAATTTAGTTCAATCGTTGGAAGGCCAACTCTTGAAACCAAGCAAAGGTATATGCAATACAGTGGAAACTCATAAAGAAAGAAATAAGTCCTGTTATAAGCACATATGGTATCATCTAAAATAAATATTGGTCACAGGGGGAGCCACAACATCACTAGGATGACACCCAAAACATCTAACCATGACCTTAATGTTAATGTATTTTTGCAGCAATCTTAGAGAAAATACTTGAACAACCTATGCAAATAACCGAGGATATCTCAACACAAGTGTCAATAGTATTTAAAAGAGATTCATGTGAACCAAGCCTGTAAAAATTCCTTCTTAAAAATTAAGATAGTGACCAAAATATTCCAAATTGTATATTTACAGAGATAATACATATATAGAGAAAGCAATGAACAATGCAAAGACCGGAGACTATGGCATTAGCTGATAGCCTCAATTATTCATAGGCAACTGTCATTAGGGGAATTTTGAGGTCTAAAATGGGCCTCCTAAGGAAATTATAAGATAATCGTGGAAATAATAAAATCATATTAGATTACATCATCAAATTTTAGAGGGAAGAAAGAAAAAAACTATTTTTTTCAACTGGTATTTTCAACTTATCTCCCTATGGGTTTACTCAAATTTCAAGGGGGAAAAATCGTTGGATGAAAATTTGACTCCTCATCCAAGGATTACCGATGTTACATACTTTTGATGGACCCTGCTACATGAAAAATGAGAAATATATGAAAAACGTGATTGAAATAATGTTTTTCATGTTTTTCCATGTATTTCTCATTTTTCATGTAGCACGGTCCATCGTAAGTATGCATCATGGGTACTCCTTGGATGAGGAATTAAATTTTGCATCCAACAAGTACTACAACTCAAAATTTGAGTGAAACCTTAGGGAGATAATTTGAAAATACAAGTTGTAAAAGTAGTTTTATTATTTTATTAATTTTTAATCTTGGTTTTCAAACTTCTGTGGTTGTCGTTAATTGCAGAATCTGGATTGTCCACAACATCATAAAACATTGGTCGACGTTTCGAATCCCAATGGGGATCCATCTTCAAGACAATTTTTAATCTTTTTACTTCTTTACACCAAAAATGGTGAATCATCCCCCATGGTTGATATCATCATCTTGAATCCTATTGGTTCTTATAAAGTTAATTTTGGTTGTAATTTTTTCTTAGGAGGCCCATTTTATAACTCAAAATTTCTCGAATGAGTATTGTTGGGTGGTTTGGGCTTGACCCAGGTTCGATCTATGCTTCACACAAACAAAACCCTTGATCACCAACCCTTTCAACAACGACCTGCAAGCAGATCAAAATATCACCCGAGGTTACTATGGGTGGTTGCAGAACCAGGTTTCTGCAACCTTGAGGGATTGCGTCGATGTGGTTAATATATTATGGTACTGTTATCCCTTAAGATGCATAAAATTATTGTGCTTTAATAAACCCTTCAATTACTTCACCACATTCAACAAGACATATAAACAATATCATAAACTACACCGTTATAATGCACAACTATAACAGTTACTTCGAAACATGAACACATAAGAACACATAATATCTTCGCAAAACTTCTTCTTTTTTTGTTATGATGGATCTTTAAGTAAATTTAGTTCTCTGAATTGCACACATAACTGTAGGTGGTCTGCGCACTAAGCTACAGACTCTTCCAAGGTCTCTGCGCACTCAGCTGCAAAGACTTCCCTTAACTACAAAAGACAAATACAAACGAGCCCGTGACTGTAGAACTTACATTCACATTTTCACCTATTACTTATTATTACTTATAACATAGCATTACATCGCTTTATATAACATTACATTGTTACAAAACCATGGTCCAAATACCATGGGCTAATCAAAATATAAGCAAATCTAACCCAAGTCCATTACAAAAGGAGGGGCTTCGACCCATCCTAAAACCCCTAAGATACCACACGATATATTGAAAATTTTATGCTGCACGATATACTTCACGCTCCACTCCTCAAAATGTGGAGACTTATCCAAAATCAAGGTCAAGTTGGGCTGTGCCCAACAAGCCCCCAACACTAACATGTTACTCATCCCGAGTCACTCAGTTTCTTTGCCCTTGATCTTTGCTGCTATGTTGTTGTAGGAGGTGTTGAAATTCTGCAACACCTCTACAACCTGCTTGTCCTAACCGTGAAATTCTTCCAAAAATGCCTCTGTGATTGGTCCTACTGTCTTCTTCAATGCTGCTTCTTCCTGTTGGCGAAGCTCTAGGAGATTCCCATCCACCTACCGCAACAACTAGAGAGCCTCATCCTACCATGGTTGAGTTCTCTCCATCAAAATTTTTTCTTCTTTTATGAGCTCTTCAATCTGCTTCTGAAGATCCCGCCTTCACTAATCCTTGCAAGCTTCTGCGAAACTGGCAAGTTCTTTGTTGTTGTCTTGATTTCCTCCAACGGCTTCTGCTTCTATTGGATATCCTCCTCTATCTTCTTTACATTTGGATCTTCTTGTAGCGAAGTCCAAATAAGTAAGGTTTCTTCCAGTAGTTTTCCACAATCTTCTACTGTATCGGAGATGCCTTCCACTGTACTTTTCAGGTCGATCTCCCTCTGTTCCTGTACTTATGGTGGCATGGCTGGCTAAAAATTCATTTGAAGCTCACTGATCTTGAGCTCATACTCAAACTGGACTTCTGCAGCCTTCTTCTTGGATTCCTTGACAACAAGGTTGAGCTTCGCGATCTTGTCTTCGACTAGCCCCTCCTCGCGGACATCCATGTCTGGGACTTCTCTGCAAGTGGCTTCAACCACTTATTTCAACCTTTGTTGTTGTTGTTTTTTTTTTAACAGAAACGGTTAGTAGGATATATTGATTTCTGGCATGAATGCCGTAATTCAGATTACAAGGTGCAGGGGCAATGCTGATCCGGATCTTGGGAGGAGGCCCCCAAGATCTAAAAATTTGGAATAGATCTGACAATATCTGCAAAATTAGAATGCCAGAAAAAAGAGAGAACACAAAGAAAATAAAACCACAAAGAAACTTGTTTTATTAAAACAGAGAATAACTGTAGAAGTTGATACTGTATGATCTGTCCTTTTACAAACTGAGGCTTGTTATTTATAGCCTTTTTTGAGTTACAATACCATGTGTAGATACCATAGGCCAATACCATGGGTAGATACTACTTACAATACCATGGGTAAATCCCATGTGTTGATGAAGACCATGGGTGGATACATACCATGGGTCACTTACAATACCATGGGCGAATAAATATCATGGGTGGATGAATACCATGGGTCGATGCCATTTACAATACCATGGGTAAATTCCATGGGTGGATGGATAACATGGGTAGATGAATACCATGGGTTGATGCCATTTTCCATTTGAATCATTCCTCCCTCCTTAAGAAGCAATGGTCCCCATTGCGTCAAGTTCCCTCCTGAGAAGCCTTTGTTGAATATGAAGAGCCACTGAAGAGAAGGGTTTTGTGTAGTGAACCCATAACCGTGATGAATGAAGATCCGAGGATAGAGATACCCTGTAATGCTTGTGACCAACTGTGTGACTAACAGTGTGCGACCTAGCAAATGGACTTCGATGAAAATGATTTTTTGCGGGTGACCCATAACCGTGATGCTGATTGTTGATGAAGTAGCAGGTGCCTACATAGCTTGGTGTGGGAGGGCACATCTCCAAATAACCCAAGCTGAACACTGCTATGTTAAAAATGATGAATGTGAAGCTGGTGCCTACTAAAGCGGGGTGGGAGAGCACGTCTCCAAAGGGAACCCGCTCCGAATGCTGCTCCAGATTTAAAATGAGCATAACTCGGTCAATATAACTCAGAATATTTATTATAACCTATTTTTGGAAATGGAATGATCATTCTGCATCTTCTTATGTGTTTGAAACCACTATATGGAGACTCTAGACTCTCAGATTCGCGCTGGAATTGTCTTGCCGTCACAAAATTTCTGAAAAAATAGTTGATTTTAAATCAACGATAACGCCCACATCCGGACTTCGATTCGACCGATTTTTTTTTTTTGAAATTGGGTGATTTTTCAAGAGGAGCTCAGATCTATATCCATTCTTCTGAAATTTTTCACTGAAAATTGCAAAAAATTACAGGAGAACCGCCGTCCATGAATTGTCGTCAGAAAAATTGCTTCAACATTGCTGATTTTGAATCAGCGATATCTCCCTCATCCAAACTCCAATTTGGCCAATTTTTTTTTTGAATTTGAGTATTTTTTCGCAAGGAATCCAAATCTGGTCTTTGTTTTTGTAAATTACTCACCAGAAGTGTCACATCTGAGCTGAAAACTCGCCGCCCAAAAAAATTCATGGATTTTGCTGAAGATTGCTGCAAAACATTGAAACTGAAATATGTTTCAAACCCTCATTCCCATGGAGGCGTAACCTGAATCTGATAACACTGATCTGGATCTTGGGAGGAGGCCCCCAAGATCTAAAAAGTTGGAATAGATCTGACAATATCTGCAAAATTAGAATGCCAGAAAAAAGAGAGAACACAAAGAAAATAAAACCACAAAGAAACTTGTTTTATTAAAACATAGAATAACTGTAGAAGCTACATTGTGGCGGACAATCTGTGCTTTTACAAACTGAGGCTTGTTATTTATAGCCTTTTTTGAGTTACAATACCATGTGTAGATACCATAGGCCAATACCATGGGTAGATACTACTTACAATACCATGGGTAAATCCCATGTGTGGATGAATACCATGGGTGGATACATACCATGGATCACTTATAATACCATGGACGAATAAATATCATGGGTGGATGAATACCATGTGTCGATGCCATTTACAATACCATGGGTAAATTCCATGGGTGGATGGATAACATGGGTAGATGAATACCATGGGTTGATGCCATTTTCCATTTGGATCAAATGCACAGAGTTTCTCTCCGAACAGAAGTAACATGGCTTTTCCACTTATAAGCCAACGCGTTTTACAAACAAAATTATGACCTATCACTACAATCGTCCCGAATTTTAAGATGCAAACAAACTACTTCAGTAAAAGACAGTAAAACATGACACCAGAAAATTAGGGGATGGGATCCCAGCCTTCATCTCCATTTCTTAGGAGGACTCCTAGGGGAAGAAGAACAACTTTGTTAGCTTCAGCATCAGCATCTTTGTTGCTATCTCTCTTTACATGGAAGAAATTCAGACTTTGGAAGGATTTCGACAAAGATCTAATTCTGCTCATCAACCTTGCTAATCTTAGATCAGAAGAAGAGGATCTGGCCAATTTGGATTGAATTATGGACTGAGATTCGCCAAAGACAGTGGCATCTTTGATACCAAGGCATTTGAGTTGCTTAAGACCTTGGAGAAGGGCCAACGCTTCAGCTTGTATGCTGGTGTTGTGACCCACACCCCAGTTATATCTGTTCACAATTCTGCCTGCAGCGTTTCTGACAATTCCACCAGCTCCAACAATACCAGGATTTCCTTTAGCAGCTCCGTCAAAGAAAAGGACAGGACAAACCAACTTTGTGCAAAACTCAGAAAAATCAGTTGCATTGACCCAGATTTTCTAGTCTTTGGGAGGAGTGATAGGCCTAACAATGTATATGAAATTGAGGTCGAGCAAAGCAGTCCATTTAGCATCATGCTCACTCAGATCAGAACTGTCCAGTTGATCACCCAAGCAATCTTTTATCTGGCTTTTGATTTTGACCAAGACGATCTTAAGGTCATTCTTCTTATCTCTGAAAATTATCTGATTTCTTTCAAGCCATATTTGCCAGCATATTACTTTAGGAAATGCGAACCAGGCTGCCTTGATATGCTTGTTCTTAGGAGTGATTCCTGGATATTTAGACATCCAGTTTGAGAACAGATCAGAGATGTTGGAGGGATAGGCAAAGTCGATGCTCCATGGGCCTAAGATCGCATGCCAGATCGCTGTAGCAAAATTGCATTTGAGCATCATATGCATGGCATATTCTTCATGTACACCACACAGCGAACATCTGGAGGGCACCAAATATCCTCTTTTTTGAAGTCTGTCATCAGTCAAAATCCTTTTATGGCAAAGCAACTAGAAAAAGGTATCAATTTTTGGAATCGAAGTCTGGGACCAGATCCCCTTCCAAGGCTCTGGGTCAGGAGGAACATGGGGATGAGCAATCGGCTTTCTGTACCCCTGCGAAACAGAGTAACTCCCAGGAGTCGCACCCTAGCCATGGGTATCAGCTTTTCTGCTGTTTATTGGTGCCTTGCCATTTAAATGATTTATGAAGATTTTGTACTCGTTAGACAGGTTTTGCGGCACCTCCAGCTTAGTCCAATTCTGCCAAACGTGGCCCTCCCATTGAGATATGTCCCATAGGGTTTTGTAGGCGGCTCTGTACATCTAATCTCTCAGTGTGACCAAGGAGCTGTCATCTGCCAGGGGATCGCAGCCCATAATGCGGTCCTCCCAAATTCGAATGAGTTTTCCATTGCCTGGGATCTAGTGCGCATGAAGGCTGATTAAAGGAAGGGCTTTAGCGCAGAGTTTGTGGATCATCGAACCAGGATTGGGAATGGGACTGTCAAGGCATCGTTTTCTCTGACCTCTGAAATATTTTTTCCACATCACTAACTGGGCCCATCCAGGATTAGGGGAAATAACCCTCCATAACAGCTTCGCACCCATGGCAACATTTTGGGTACTAATACTCTTGAAATTTAGACCTCCTTCCATTCTGGGCAAAGATATTTTATCCCAGCTAATTAAAGGGATTTTCTTGTCATTTGATTTCCCACCTTTCCAGAAGAATTTCCTGATGTAATCCTCCATCTTTCTCATTTTGCCAATTGGGGCCAGCATAACTGCAAATTGATAAATAGGGAGACTATTTAAAACAACTTTTATGAGCACAGTCTTTCCTGCCAGGTTGAGCCAATTGTAACCCCAGGACTGTATCTTGGTTTTGAATTTTTCCAGTAGAGGTAGCCAGTCTCTGCTTTGAGCACACTTATTGAATATGGGGAGCCCCAAATATTTGAATGATGACCATGAAGAGGAGGCCTCAAAGCCAAAACAGAGGGAGATGGCTTGGAGCGTGTTGACTGTAGTATTCCAGTAGAATATATGACATTTTCCTTTGTTTAGTCTGCTGCCTGAGTCTTCGCAATATCTGTCCACCACCTCTTTAAAATTGTTTGCTGAGAGCACCGTGGCAACACCCAGCAAGAGGGAGTCATCAGCAAATAGCGCATGGTTTATATTTTTAACACCTCTAGTAATGCACAGGCCCATAATCTCTTGATCTTGCTGCTTCTTGTTCAAGAGGAAGCTGAGGACAGAAGCTTGGAGGACAAAGAGAAGGGGAGAAAGCGGACACCCTTGCCTCAATCCTCGAGAAGATTTGAAGAAGTCAGCTTCTCTCCCGTTGATCAAAGGAGCAATCCAAGGTTCACTGATACAAGCCTGAATCCATTTTATAAATTTAGAGCCAAAGCCAAATTTGTGTAAAACATCCATTAGAAATCTGTGTCTCACCCTATCAAAGGCATTTTCTAGATCTAATTTGACAACCATTCCTTTCTCTTTTCGGAGCATGCTAGAATGGATCGCCTCCTGAAAAAGAATGAAATTTTCCACAATCTGTCTTCCCTGTATAAAGCCTCCCTGGTTCTCCGGAATAATTCCTGGAAGAATGGTTTTCAGTCTGTTTGCAATCACTTGAGTTATCAGCTTGTATCCTATATTGCAAAGGGAAATAGGCCGAAATCTGCTGAAGGTGTTAGCGCCTTTCTCCTTGGGGATGAGGGCAAGGAACGATGAGTTGGTGCTACCCCCAATTTTCTGGCAGTCTTGAGATTTCCGGACCATTCTGCATAAATATTTTTCAACTATCTGCCAACAGGTCTGAAGGAATCTGGCAGTGAAGCCATCAGGACCTGGGGCCTTATCTGGATCCATTGCAAATAGGGCATTTTTTATTTCAGAATTAGTGACTTCAGCTTCCAAGAACTGGTTTTTCCTGGGCGAGATTAGAGAGGGCACCTCATTCGCAAGTTGTGAGTCATACCCCAGACCCTCATCTTCACTATACAACTTTTTGAAGTGAAGGGAAGCAACTCTTTTTATACTTCGGATATCTCTGTGTTTGGAGATCTCGTCCCTTATTTCTGAAATGGAATTGAAACTGTTCCGAGCTTGGGATTGTTTGTGGAAGAAGGAGGAGTTCCTATCTCCTGCCTTAAGCCAGAGACAACGTGATTTGACTCTCCAATACTCTTCCTCAGCCAAGCTTGCCTTATGAAGCTTTTGTTGAAGGTCAGCCTCCTTGACAAGGATATCTTTAGTGATCTCTTCCTCTTCCGATATCGTTTGATGTATCTCGAGGGAAGCTTGGATTCTTTTCCTTTCCACGGCAGGGTTAGGAAGGGACTGAACCCAAATTTTTAATGCAGCTTTCACTCTTCTAAGTTTTTCCTCCCAAACAAAAAAAGCCGAACCTTTGACTGATTGGCTCCAGCTATCTTTTACCAGTTGTATGAAGGACTGTTCCTTGACCCATTGGGGACTGAATTTAAAAGGGATAGGGCCTTGATCCAAATGGGCCAGGAGCTCAAGTTTAATGGGTCTATGATCGGAAACGCTGCATGGCAGAATATGCATTCTAGATTCTAGACCAAGAAGAAGGAAAGAACTTTGAACAAGAAATCTATCTAACCTTGCAGCAATGTGACCCGGTCCGAGCCTTTTTTTGGACCAAGTGTACTTACCCGAGGAAGGTTTGATGTCGAGCAAGTCCCAATCCTGAATCAGATCCTCCACCCATTCCCACGCCGGATCTCTTACAATGCTTCCACCTCGGTTTTCAAATAACGACAAAGTGAGGTTGAGATCCCCTGCAATAATGATATTTGTCAGATTTTCAGAGTCAGCCAGTCTTCTCATGGAATCCCAGCAGTTCTTTTTCTCCCCTGCGCTGACAGGGACATACACATTAAACAGGCAGAGTATCTCATTTGAGTCAATGTGCTGCAGTTTTGAAAACAACCAATGGGTATTGAGGACCTCTTTAATCTTTGAAAATTTGTTGCCGTTCCAGATAGTGCCGAGGCCTCCTGAAGCACCTCTAGCAGACACTGATTGTCCTTCACTTTTTTTCCACAGCTTCTTACAGATATGGAGGAAGCCTTTGTCCTCCATTTTGGTCTCCTGGATGAGGAGAATGTCAGGAGATTCTTCTCTGAGAAGGTTTCTGACAACTTCTTCCTTTATTCTGCTCCCCATCCCCCTACAATTCCAGGAGACGATCTTCATTACTTTCTTTTGGGGTGATGAGCTCCTTTAGAGCTCTGGGACTGATTTCTAGTCATCTTCAGAGTTCTTGCCAAGAGTTTCTCTAAGGTTGGTTGACTTCCTTGGAGTTTGTCTTTGTAGGTTTCCTGCTCTCTTTTCTCACGAGCAGATTTACGACCTCTCAATGATCTTCTGGCCGAGGTTTGCGATTCTCCTATTTCACCTTCTTCTTCCGAGTCCTCCGAGACTTGCACTTCCTCAGTCTCTACTATGAGTATCTATTTCGATCTGTCTACAATGATTTCTACTTTATTTGATACCGAGGGGGATTCTATGTGGAGCGTTTCTTCCTTCTGCTTCTCGGTATCTTGGTTGTCTTCATTTGCTGAACTCAGCTGTGCAAACTTGTTACTTTGTTCATTCAAGAGGGGAGTTTGGATAACAGGGGTTGTCTGAGGGCCCTTTCCATTTGAGTTTCCTATTCTTGGGGCTTTGTGGGCAGTTTTGGTCCTTTTGACCTGATTCCAGCCTTCCTCCTTGCCTTTCTCCACCTCACTGTTCGTTGGGCAACCTCTAGCAAAGTGTCCATATACATGGCATTTCTGGCATTTAAACGGTAGCTTATCATAGTCCAATTTTTGGACGTGAGTCCAACTTCCAACCCTGATTTTTATTGCCTCTGGTAAACCAACTTCCAGGTCAACTTCCACACAAATTCTAGCACAATCATATTGATCTTTACTGCTTGCTCGGTCAATAAATTTGCCCAGGGTGTTCCCGATATGCTTGAGGGATTCCCAATTCCAACAATGCACTGGCAGGTTGGGCAGCCTAACCCACACAGGAACGGCTGTAGGAACGTCAACTGCTGGGTCAAAATCAGGCGTGCACTTGTTAAGATACAACCCCTGAGGGCCCATGAAATAGGGGCCATTCTGGAAGATCAGGTCCTTATCTTCCTTGTCAGAGAATTCAAATAGGAAATATCCTCTCGCTAGGAAATACGAAGTAACTCTGTTTTTGATCAACGACGCCCAGTTCTTTGTGATCCAGTTCTCCGTGGACTTAGGGGAGGGCCAGAGACCTGTAAACTGACCCACCAAAGCACGTTCAGCTAAGGAGAGGGCGACCTTAATCGGACCCTCAGGCGGGAGCGTGATTTCAAGGATATCTTCCAATCGTTTCACAAACTTTGCCACCTCAGGGGTTTTCTTCTTCGGTAGAGAGGCCAAGAGATTGAGGAAGGCTTCTTCATCAGCCGGAGGCGGAGGGGGAGAGACCTGGACATCGTCCAGAGGCTCCATGACAGCCACGATGCCAAGCACGAAGGCAACGCTCCCACTGCAGGAGCTCAACAGCCGCCAGCAGATCCAAACATCGGAAAGAGACAAGGATTCAATGAAGAGGAGGAGAAGAATACCCTTCAAAATCTCAGAACGGGAATGCGCTGCGCAACGGATCCATGCGCCGCGAGACCTCAATGCATCGTGCAGGATCACAGCGACCAGAAGGCCCGAGTCAGTGCGCCGCGCCCGAGCATCGCGCCGGTATTGAGTGCCGCGCAACCTACTCCAAGCACCGCGCAATGGATCAGCGACTTGGAGCTTCAAAAACTGAAGAAGAAGATCATCGGAGCCCTTCCAATCCAGAGGGCCGAGACTGGCCGGCGGCCACAAGCGCAGAGGAGCTGCAGAGGCGTCGGCTGCGATCCGGTCTACCAAGAGCCTCTTCCAACCTTTGTTGTTGTTGTTATACATGGTCCTTTTCCTTTATTTCCTAGATGAGCTATTTCTTCAGTTTAAATCGCTCTTGTTCTATGTGAATGTTTAATTTTGTTGTGCACTGCTCCCACTACTTTAACTCATTTACAACACCTTAATGTAGTTCATGCAATATTGGAATGGGAAATGCTACAAGGTTCATGTCAACCTTGTCCCATGTTTTTTATTTATGCTTTGCTTCAACTGTGTCGATTTCCAGATCCTCGATAGGTATCTTCATGAGCCTCATCCAAAATTTTTTTCTATTAGTCCTTCTGGATAGAGGGGTTGGCTTATCAACGCTAGCTGTCTTTGCTAACAACTTTAGCTCTTTAATTCTCTGCTCAACTCCTATCAGGAGTGCACTGTAGCGATCCTCAATTATTTCCTATGATTCCTTTTCCACTTCATAAATTTTTTTCCTAATCTTGTTGATGTCCCCCTCAGTAAGGACCAAGGACATTGTGCCCTTCGACTTATCAACCTTCTACTTCTTCCTACTTTTTAGGGAGAATTCATTGTGAATATTTATTTTTCCTTTATCTATCGTTGTCTTTTCCTTATGCTGTGCATCACCTCCAAGCGGATATCTGCCTCCAAGAGGATCTGGCTAACCCTCTTCATGCTATAGCTCCTTATATTTCTCTTGCTCCTCTTTATCCTTGTATTTTCTGCTTTGGCCTCCATGCTCTGATGTTTATTCATTTGTCTAACTATCCTCTTCTCCTTCTTCCACCGTAGTCATCCATTCTGTGTGCCATTGTTGTATCAATGTAGCCATATCATCTTCGCTAACTAAGTATGGTAGAGGATGCCATGCCTTCATTGTATCCTTTCTGGCCTTCACATATATTCTATGGAAGTCCGCTTTGAACTTCGCAACTCCGTGATACTCTGGTACAGGCTTGGTGACAACCGAGGATGTTGGTTCACCACCATATGTAGGTCCAAGTGGTATAATATGAAGAAAAATATGTTCTCCTATACTGTCGTCAAGTCAGTAGAATGCCATAGCGAGGCATACCATGTTGCTTCGCACACATCTTCTTCTACCATAGTAAACTGTGATTCAGCTAGTTCTTTCCATGCCATTAATGCGATGATCAAAATCAACCATGAATAATGAAAGGCCAAACCTTTCTCTTGTGCTTCCTAGTAGTCCTCCAAAATTCCCTGAACAAATACCCAACCAAGTTGTACTAGAACCCTTTGTTGCACTACGCAGATAGTGAAATCACCGCTGCGGGGACTTCATTAGCTCGACATTTCCACATAATATTTCCAGAAAATATA
This sequence comes from Pinus albicaulis, assembly GCA_034641835.2. Classification (NCBI taxonomy): domain Eukaryota; kingdom Viridiplantae; phylum Streptophyta; class Pinopsida; order Pinales; family Pinaceae; genus Pinus; species Pinus albicaulis. Next base: position 751,088,943 of record CM076580.1, read on the forward strand.
TACATGGTGAAGCGTACTCCTTGGTCCTTGATTGAATTTATTTCATAGCCTTGCTTTCCCTTGACCATTTAAAACTTCTCCTTCATGGTCTGCACTACTATATTGTCTTGCTCCTTACCCACAAACCCTTTGGCGAGGTCCCATCCTTGGTATGGTAATTTGGTAAATCTTGCTATCTAGTGAGCCCTGGTATTGCACCAAGAGTGCTACAACTCCCAGGGGCTTCCCTACTTTACTTTATCAACCTGGGGTTCGTACAAACTTGGAGGTGACAGTGCTATATACACAGCAGATGCATTCTACTCATGTTATCCTCTTCCGCACTATGAAAGGGTGCTACTTCTAGGGTTTCTCGGTGAACTCTGTCACACTTCAATGAAACTAAACTAAATTGATAAAGAAAATGACAGAAAGGAAATCAAATTAAATTTCTGAAAAGAAATGACAGTAAGATAACTAAAATAAATTGTTGAAATGAAATGACAAAAAGGAAACTAATTTAAAGTGCTGAAAAGAAATGACAGAAAAAAAAACTAATTCTAACCACACTTAATTGGAAAAATGGCTAAACTCACTCTACTTATCATATGATCTATCTACCATGCTATCATGCTTATAACCATGCAACTATTCATGATCTAACTAAACTTAAAAAATAAAATGTTGCTTGCAGTTTGGAGGAAAAAGGGCTAAAGATGCTAATGTAATGCTTAACACATGTGACAAGGTTTAGAGGTGGAAAGAGGGGTTTAGAATTCATTAAACCTTATGATATCATAAAAATTCTTTGGAGAGGGAGGCATTGAAAAGTGATATGGCGGAATTGCAATGGGAGGACGAAAGTGTGATATGCCATATCACAATTTGCAATATCGTAAAGCTGGAGAAGCGGCAGTGCAGTCAGGAGTAAAGTGCAAAGTGAAAAATGCGATAAGGGAAGGTGCAACGAAATTTGCGAAGTGCAAAATGCGATAATGCCGAAATTTTTAAATGCGAGATGCGATGGGTGACGTGGCAGCGAATTACAGTAAGAATATCACAATTGGGGCTTGGAAGTGGAATGTATAAATGGGAACCAAGTGGGGAATGCGATTTGCGAATGCGATAAGGCTGAAGTTTGTGAAGTGCGAAATGCGATAATGCCAAAATTGCGAAATGTGAGATGAGCTGGGACAGTGGAGTGAAATGAAAAATGCGATGGGAAAGAAAATGTGAAATGAAAAATGCAATAAGTCAGATGATGTGGCGGTAGGACAGGAGGCAGAGCACTTTAATCATATCGCAATCGGCGGAAAGGAGAAGTAAGTATTAACGCAGTCCATCAAGAATTGAGAATTGCGATAAAGAGATGGGATTTTCAGTAAAATAAAAAGGCAGAGTAAGGTTCTTTCAAAGATTTTTAATCATAAAAATGAAGAGAGGAAAGAGAAAGGAGGTGGAAGATATCGAAATCAGTGTTGGGAGTGGGGAAATGTTAATGGAGGGCATATGGAGATAGCGAAATGCGATTGCGAAAAGGAATTGTGGTAAGTCTTAAAGGAAAAAGGGTAAGGTCGATTTCTAAAGGATTTTTGACTATTTTCGTTAATAATCGGAAAAATTAAGGTGAAAAATAAAATCGTAGAGATGCTGATGAATGACAAAGGAAGGAGATGGAGGATCCTGCGAGATGTGAAATGCGATAGCGGGGATTTCAAGGAGGAAAGGCGGAGGTCAAACTTTTAATGGTTTTTGTGAATAAAAGGGGTGCGGTAGCTAATAAGAAGAGAAAAAGGAGGGAAATGGAGGTGTAACAACAGTGTTAAGGCTATGAAGACAAAGATGGAAAATGAAGCGGGAAGGCGCCATAGAGCTACTTTGAGGTGTTAGCACTAATTCCTGTAATCGAACCTGCGAATTCATGCATGAAAAACATATGAAATGCTTGATAAAAATAGTGAACAGAAAGTAGTTTTTTTGGCTCGTGGGGAGGTCAACCCTACTCGAACTCTATTGACAGAGATGAGAGGGGAAGGCTTGACCACAGATTTTGGATTTTTCCTCTACTCTATTACTCTCGTAAGCAAATGAATAACTACAACAACAAATTGAAAGCAAAAACTAAATAGAATTGAAACTGTCAGAAGAAGAACTAACTGAATGATAGAAACAAAATTAGATAAATGACAGAAAGGAAAGAATGAAAACAACAGAGACGCTGAGGCACATGGATTGGGCCCTAACCCACGAGCCTTGCTCTCTGAAACTAGATCAGTAAAATAACATCTGACTATTGATTGTATTACAAAAATATAGTCTTATTACATCCCGAAGGTCTTTAAACAACGAAAGCCTAATAGGATGGAACAAATGGCATGGGATGGAATGGAATGGACCGAAATCGACCCTAATTAGCTCTTGATCAGCTTTATTTATCCTCAAGGGAAGCTACAAACAACTCCCTAGAAAATAGTGATTGAGTCCACTTTGACTCCAAGTAAACCATAGATTGAGTGCACTTCGTCTCAGTTTGTTTGGTTGCCTTTGATAGTTAAGGAGGGTGGAAAACCCCCTTGAATATCTCCAAGATTTCTCAATAATTTCCTGATATTGTGCTCATTTATTCTTCAATATTGATCTTCCAGTGGCAGGGAGCAAGTCCCTAAATTATCTCCTTTCGAAATGTGCATAATCTGACCAATATTCTCACAATTTTCTACAAAAATAACCAATATTAGGCACAAATATGAAATTACCTTTAAAAATTACTAAGAACATATTAAAGCATAAGAAAACATTATTAAGTGTAGAAGGAGAGATTTAATATATCTTTTCATGTGAATAAGGAAGGTAGACGGGCCTAAGAAAGGTTAGATGGGCCGTAATTTATGTCTAATTTAGAGGCCCATCATCACCCCCTACTGAAACTGTTGCTCATCCTCTGAGAAACCTATTCATCCTCCATGCCTTCTGGTTCTTCGTGCATGCTGGCTTATTTTGTTTTCTGTATATTGGCCCATGTGATGCCCCTCCTGCTAATCTTCTTGCTATTCTTCTTCCATTTATTCTCTTAGGTGCTTCATGGAGGTCCTTAGATGCCTTAAGAAAATCTGTTTAGCATGCCAAGAGGTGGTGGATCCACCTTTTATTTTTATTTTTAATTTTTAATTGCATGCATGTAGAATAAATTCAGAGTTCTTTTTCTGTGAACTGATTTCACCCTTGGTTACCCCTTTGGCACTCCTTGGCTTCCATTGCATGAACTTCTTACTACCCCCTTCCTCAAGTCCTTTTTACTTCTATCTTGTTCCTCTTCTTGGTGGAAAAATTAGGTTAGTTGCTAGATAAGGCTGAGGTTTCCCTACTATTGATTTTGGCTGTAAAAAACTTTCCTTCTCACACTTTTTAATGTTTTCTGAAGCTAAAATAGATTCGAAGAAAGGGTTAGATGATTGCATACCTGAGCCTTACCATTGATTTGTTTTTGCAGGTGATATTGAAGCTGCTGATATGGCTGTTGAAGCTGCTGATATGGTTATGAAGCTACATGTGATAATATACTTGAGGTCCTTTTGGAGCTTCTGAGCATAGGAGGAGGAAGTCCAAGTTTGACTATCTTTGACCAAGGTGTTGACCAAATTTTATATTTGTGCCAACTTGCTATTTTTCTACTTGCAAAGGTTGGAGAGCACCTACATTCATTAGAGAGAGATACATGGAGAAATGCATTTTTTTAAGGCCTACTAGCTTCCTCAATGAGGTTTTCCACTAGTAGGTCTGCCTAGGCGCCTCAAAGGAGGTTTTCACCTAGGATCTTTTATTTTTCTCTTTTTTTTTCAACCCAATGTCTACCTCATGGAGGTTTTCAATTAGTGAGCCAATATCAAACGCCTCAAAAGAGGGTTTCACCTGAGATTTTATTCTTTCCCTTTTATTTTTTTTTCACTTTCCTTCTCTACTTGAAAAAACAAAACCTTTTTCAAGTATATGAATACTTCCAATGGAGACATGTAAACATCAAGATGAAAAATAAAATCATGTGCACACTTGGAATACATGCTTTGACATGTACTTGAATATGAGAGTTGAATTCTTTTGATTGGGATTTTATCAAATACTATTGGAGAAGAGCGTTTTGCTACAACTTAATGATTGTTTGGAACCATATGTCAATATAGTTGTGATGCCCCTGATCCACTTGCTGAGTTGGATCACCTTGGATGTCCTCTTCTATTATGACATTCAAATATTCCTCTTTTCGCTGATTGTTCTTTTGAACACATGGAGGAAATGCTGGTAAACATGAGGAAACTTTCTCAACATCCGATTCTGATGTCGACTCTTCATCAAGTGCAGCCCTTGACCTTTTGATATCCTCATTTGGATCTTCTTCTTCTTGATGTTGTCCTTCAATGGAATTAAGAAAATATATTCTTTGTAATACCTTTCTTGAACTAGAATGAATACCATATAGATCAAGAGGAGATGTTTGGAAGTGTTGTACCTCAGCATTGTAAGTGGGTTGAGATAATTCATGGTGTGGGTTTGGAAATGGTGGTACATGTAATTGAGTGGGGGTGGATATATGAGATGGGTATGGTGGAGGTGGATGGTAGGGATAGCATGGAGTTGGGTATGGAGGATATTGAAGGAAACATTGAGGATGTTGTGGATTTTCCCAATAAGATGTAGAAATTATACAACATGCATGTATATCTTGGATTCACCCGATATAACAATGTACTAAGGTTAAATATTGAATCGCTTCTACAAATATTTTTGGGAATTAAAAACAACACAATTTCCAATCACATGAAGCAAAGAAGAATAGATCAAAACCACAACACCAGATATTCCTGGGGAAAGCTTACTGCTCAAAACCCCTCTATCATATATTCACTACAAGGAAAAGACCCTCTAGCGGAGGTTATAAAGGAGGCTTTTAGTGTTATAAAATTGGCCACAATTGTCAAAAAAAAATATGTTACCACATCCGTTTTTGGTAACAGAGGTTTTGGCGAAGATTTTAATGGAAATTCAACACAAATAAAAAAAAATGGGCGGCCGGAGGTTATTACAGATGTTTTTTCATTGGTGCTTTTATCAGGTTTTAACGCACCGATGCGTATCAGTAGACAATAGACCAAGGTGGTCGAAGGAGAATACACCGGGCCGTTAAAGAAAACAATAGCACCGGGCCTGGTGTTGGCGATACAATGCACGGGGCCATTCTAATTGGTCTTGGGATTTGAGCGGTGCCCATAGGTCGTATAAGAGCATCGGTGCGTGTATCTTTATGAGGCACCGATGCTCCGTATCACAGAAAGGAACCGAGATTTATAATTGGTATCAATATTCATGCAGTGCACATGGCATCTACAAATGCACCGGTGCTTATAGATACATAAATGCCACGGTGCACAGTATCACACAAACGCACCGATATTTATAACTGGATTTAGTATTAGTGCGGTGCCCATAGAATCATAAAAACATCGGTGCATATAGACACATAAACACACCGGTTTTCATTTTGTTTTTTTTAGAAACATCCACCTCTGACAGTCCAAATATTGTGATTGTTTTAAATTCATTATTCATCAAAAGTCGACACATCTTATAACAATATTCATATTAATTACATTTTCATTAATGCATTTGAATGTGCTGTTTGGATTAATTTTTTATATCATATCAGAATTATTGTGGTTTTTTAAAATTCATTATTCATCAAAATTCGACACATATATATAATCTTATAACAATATTCATATGAATTAAATTTTTATTAATGCATTTGAGAACGAAAATGGAGAACGCAATATCGAAAATGGAGAACGCAATAGAATAAATTAAAACATATTTTATGATTATATATATATGAATAAGACATTATTTATGATACAAAATGGGGCAATTATTCGTATCCCTTTGTCTTTCAATTGGGACACTATGTCCATTACATTAAACAAAATGTCTGATTTCACAGACATATTTCAAAAAATAAAATGCCTTTCTTTGATATCCAAATTACATAGTAATCATCATTCTTCGCTTGAACTTCTGTCACTGCTAGAGCTACTTCCATGACTTGGGTTATTTTTAGGAATGTTGTGTTCACGACGTTGATTGTTTTCTTCTTCTTCACTTTCCATCTACAAACATAAAAATAAACTGAAATGAGTGTATATACATTGGTGAGAATAATGAAAATTCCAATATTAAATAATATACATCAATGTAAATCGAAAATAAAAATGACGTACCATAGCAACAATTGACTCATAAACTATACATATTCTTTCAAAACCATGTACCATGCCATCTTTCAAAATTTCATCTGTTGGCGCAGTTCCATACTTTGTTTCCTGCAAGTTTTATACCCCATAAAAAATCATATATTTAATATAAAATATGTTTTTGTTCTATTAATTATAGAAGGAGCTAATTAAAACAAGATCGATAGATGCTTACAAATTCCACAATTAAATTCTGATATGCCAACATATACTCACAACCCATATTTAACCCAATTTCAATCAATTCGTCTGATGGTTCTTCTTTGTATGTTAGCACATGTTTGAAGACATTCAATGATGATTTTTGTAAAACAAATTAAAAAATACAAAAAATGAAATCCAGTTAAGTTGTTATAAGGAAGTAACAATTTCTCACAAATTTAGAGATCAGCCATTTTCTTCCTTGTTGTCCTATTTTATGTGCTGAATGGGTTCCATTTTCTTTTCTTTTCTGCAAGAAAATTCTTGAAAATTAATATTTAATGCTAAATTGTTTATTTATTGTACCTAATGATCGAAAAATTCAATGATTAAATATTACATTTGAAGCACGTTGTTGTATTCGTTCCACTAGATCCCTCAAACTTTTGTAAAAGTTTTTCCCCCTTTCGTTAACTTCCAGCACCACTCCAGATGAGCCAAGGAGAAATTCATTTTCATTTGCATGTTCTATTTTTTTTCTTTTCTTAGAACAACATTCCTTTTCTGAGTTGTTGGTCCCTGTAGAACATTAAACATATGTGAATTAGTAGACTATTTGACACATGCTATCTAATAATTTTAAGTATATTAATAATGCTAATTTAAAAAAGAAACTCATATTGGATCGATAGTATTGTTTCATTCACCCGATTCATCTTTTTGCAATTTTTCCATTAAAATTTTACGCTCTTCTGGTCGTAGATCAGAAATAATCATATCGAGCTTCGTCATTTTGTGGCTCTGCATGATACACAGTAAACAATACATATTAGTTAAAGTTACATATAGTTCAAAAATAATATTTTTTATAAAGAATTTACAAATAACTTGCCTTTTTTGCTTTTCTTGATGTGTTAATAGTATTTTTGTTACTTGATATATTTTCAGTCATTTATTTATCAATATGAAACCTGTATCATATCATTCATTAATATATTTATAAATAAATTCTCAACTTTTCAGGTAGAAAATAAGTCTCGAGACACCGGTGCGCCTTTCATGAAATCAGCACCGCCGCCAGTGCATGGATATATTAACAACGCACTGCAAAACAGTATAATACACTATACGGTGCGTTCGATATTATAAACACACCGTAAAAATAGTGTAATAGACCTAATGGTGCATGGGGTATTATAAACGCACCACAAAAATGGTGTAATACATTGTACGGTGCTTTCCTAGTTAAAGAGAGCACCGATGCCCTATTTCAGATTTGGCGCACGGATTTAAAAAAATGTTTTCAATTTTTTATGACACAGAACTTGCGCGGTGCACTGTAATAATACAGAGCACTGGTGCAGTGGCGTACGCGGGGCACACCGATAAAGAAAAATCCATTTTTTTAAAAAATTCACGCAATGGCCGAATGGATTGGGATCCGACTATGCAAGTCGTCCCGTGGGTTGGACGTCAATCTAAAATGAAAAACCCTAATTCTGAAATCACAGAAATAGGGAGAAGAAAGGGAAAAAACAAAAAAATGAAGGGTTCAGGGTAAAAATGGATAAAACTGTAGGAAAAAATAAAAAACTGCAGAAAAAAGTAAAAAAAGAATTAAATTTAATCACGAAATGGTTTGAAATTCTATGATAAAGGGCTTGAATCACCAGAGTTTTGGTTTCTGATTGTTTGAATACTTATGTTCGAACGTATTTCGCCATCCATAGTGCCCTCGTGCTCTCTTGCTCCAGGTCTGTCTCCTGCAAAAATCTGACTGAATTTTTTTAGCAAAAATAGTGAAATAATGGAAAGTGTTTAGTATTTAAAGAATTATTTTATCAAATTAGATTTTCGAAAATATTTTGCGGCCCATTTTTCAAATTTCCGCTTTTTTTTAAAACTTAAACAAAATAGAGTTGTGTTTTTTTATTTGCGTTTATTCGTTTCCGGTGCGCGGAAATGTGACGCACCGGTGCGTTGTATTAATATGACGCATCAGGGCCTGTTAGGATGATAAGCGCACCATAATTTTTAAAGTTTTGTTGTTGTTGTTGTTGTTGTTGTATGTAAGATCATAATAAAATAATGATAATTATAAAGTATATGAATTTATTTTCATTATTTTCTAAACTTTATATATGTAATATCATAATAAAATAATGATAATTATAAAGTACATGAATTTATTTTCATTATTTTCTAAACTTATGTTACAAAAATTAATATTATTCTAGATTTGTTATTTACAATTATTTGCAAATTTACAAATTTAAATATTTTAATAAAATCATTTCACATTAATACAATTAAAATTTTCACATTAATAGAATTAAAATTTTACATACAATTACATTAATTAAAATTACAATTAGAATTAGAATTAAAATTACAATTACAATTTTACATTAATTTCACATACATGAATTAGGATTAGAATTAGAATTAGAATTTTAATTTTACATACAATTACATTTACAATTTTACATATAATTACATTTACAATTACAGTTACAATTTTACAAATATTTTACAGACAATTCAATTAAAATTACAGTTACAAATACAATTAAATTTACAATTTTACATAGAATTACATTTACACTTACAATTACAATTTTACAAATATTTTACATACAATTCAATTAAAATTACAATTACATATACAATTACAATTTATGAAATTTACATACAATTAGAATTAGAATTAGAATTTTACAATTTTTCATATATACAATTACAATCATTTCAAAATAAATTAAATATTACAATTACAATTAAGATTTTACATTAATAAATATTTTACATACAATTACACTTAAGATTACAATTAGTACAAATACAAATACAATTTTACAATTTTACATAGAATTAAAATTAAAATTACAATTACATTCACGACATAATATTTAATAAATATCACGGTCATTTAATAATATTAAATTAATTAATAAACATCATCACGATCATGATAACCATCGTACAAACATCATATTCGACTAATAAACACATTCAATTAGCATCAAATTAACATTATATATTAACATCGTCACAACACAAACATCAGATATACATCTCAATATAATGTCAAATAACTCATGCACCTATCACATATACACATCTATCTGCAAGTTAAATATTAAATGAACATATCTAACATGACTAACAATATGTGCCACATCATGATGATCATCAACATGAAAATTAAGTACAATTGCAACATGAACATAAAATACATGGACCACGCACACACACACACACACACACACACACATATATAACTGAATAATGTTAAAAATATACAATTGTAATATAAATGTCATGGATCAGGCGTTGGTGGTAGTATAAAAACATCAATAAAACTAGTATAAGTGGATGCGGTCTGCTCAGTAAAGCTGGGTGTAGCTTCGATAGTCGATGGTCGACTAGCCTGCTCATGATCATGCTGACCACTAGTACTGATGGATGCATCCGCTGGTGGTAGTACAACATGATCAATATGAGGTGCAGTAGTAGTGGAGGCCTGCTCAGTCAATAGTATTGCAGCGTCAACAGTCGATGGTCTAGCCTGCTCATGATGATCGTGACTAGTACTGATGGATGCTGCAGGTTGCTGATTAGACGTGGCCGATGGTCCAGCCTCATCTCCATGATGACTAGTGTCAGATGCTGCCAGTGGAGCCTCATGCTGATCATCAGGCACACCGTGAGGTAAATGATCACGAGATTCATCTGAGTCACTGCTAGTGGACTGTCCATCACGTGCCGCAGCTCAACTACGCCTATAGCTACGGACAATCCTCCTCAATCACGTAACAGATGTCGTAGCTCCTACAACATACCACATCAGGCCGTACATGTCACGTGACATGCCTCTCCACATCTGTAATAGTCTATCATCGCCCTGTATATCTCTGTAATGAGTGGGCCTGATTCCTGCATCTGAAATCAATCCACAGAGTTGGCTGCCCAACTCCATCCGGTATCTGGTCTCAGGTCGACCACGCCTAGCAAAAGGTGGTACCGGTGCACCATGAGGCGCAGGATCAACACGTCTCTCTGCTGTGCCACCGGCCTCATCCTCTGGTGCATCAGCCATCTCCTGATTGTAATCATCAGGATTGACACCTGGATCATGTGGTGGATCCAACATCTCATCGCCATCAAAAGAGCCAATGTCTGCAAAATATATACAAGTACACAACAATAATTAGACAATTTCATTACACAATTTAATAAAAACATGTTAAAGAACATGTTAGAATAAATATAAATAAAACAGTAATATTACCTCTATCATTTGGTGGCTCATCAGGAGTGAAGAGGATGTTGGGACACCCTTGCCAATCTACTCCAGCATAAGGACATGGGACCATAATGAAGGGATGCAACCCGCCAACACTGGCTAGTAAGTCTAGAGAATCATGTGATATCCTTGCTGGAAACATAGTGTCTCCCCTCTTGGGAATCATCTGCCCCCACATGCGCATTCGGGCCTCGAAGGGATGCAACCCGCCAACACTGGCTAGTAAGTCTAGAGAATCATGTGATATCCTTGCTAGAAACATAGTGTCTCCCCTCTTGGGAATCATCTGCCCCCACATGCGCATTCGGGCCTCGAACATCAGCCTACGAGGCTGTCGAACAAAACTAGGTCTCATCTCTGGAAACCTCTCAAAAAATAAACAAAACAACTTTGAAGCAAAAGGGAAGTTGACCCTCCCTTGTGCATGAGCACAACATCTATCTAAGGCTGTACAAAACTGTCGCAAAAAAATGGCAGACCACCTGACAAGTCATGGCTACTGTACTAAAGAATCAACGTAATATAAAAGTGAGCAACTAATGCGTTTCCCGTCATTGGTGTTGTGTGAAATGATCGAAGTGATAATAGAGAGGCACTACATGTCCTGTCTACCAAAAGCACCTATACATAACTGACCTCCAGGTACCTGAAACTATGAAGGAGACAATACATGTGCTCCAATGTATCTCTGGGAGTAAACTAACTGACTCCCTGCTACACAACCAGCTGGCACGTCTGGGAATGAGGGAAAATCCACCCCTCTCCTCGATAGTCCTGTAATAAAATAAATGTCGTCCTCAGTGGGTGTGTACCACTGATCAGGACCAACCTGAAAATCATGTTGGTGGGCATTCCGCCTGCCGATAAGATGTCTCAAAAGCACACTATGGGCCTTTAGGCTGGAAATAGCCTCCTCATAGAACTTGAGGAGGCCTACCTACTTAAGGATCTCTTGGGTATCTGCAATAATAGGGTGAGGGCATCCATCTCTCTCCCTCTCTCTCGCCTCCCATTGGAAAATCATGTCATATTGTTCTGCTTGTTGTTGCTACTGTTGCTCTTGTTCTCTCTGAATCATTGCCATATTAAATATATATATATATATATTTTATTAAAACAAAAATGTATTTATAAATATAGATATATAATTTTTTTTGAAAAAAAAACAAACATACAAGTCGGTGCTCCATAAAAATAGTCACGCACCAGTGCCGGTGCGTCCTAATATTTTAGCGCACCGTCCTCGAGGCCCCTAATGAAACAGACTGCACCGGATTCGGTGCAGATGTATAATTCTCAAGCACCGTGGACTGTGTATAATTCAGAATAGCGGTGCGCTGACTGAAATATACGCCCCGACGCATATAGTCGTGTCAGCGCAGCAACTTCATGAAAATGAAATAGTTGATGGTGCGGTCTTTTACCTGGCTGCACCGTTGACCCTCTCGGAATGCAAAATGCGGTGTGCTGACATAAACTAGGGCGGAAAATGAAGTCAACGCACTGCACTGTGATTGCCGGGGTCAACGGTGCGCCTGGATAAATGAGTGCACCACCTTTTTTATTTTTTATTTTTAGTTTAAAATTATTCGGGGTGCCTTCCGGCACTGCCCTGGAAATGGTTCGGTTAACGTTAGCACTGGTAGTGGTGCTGCCTGTAAATTTTACAGGTAGCATCGCTATCCAGTGCGAGCTGAACAGCTCGAGCGCACCGCACGACAATTTTTTTCTTTTCTTTTCTTTTTTAATGGTTATTTTTAAGTTTATTTCAATTTCTAATCCACTAAAAGGCTTAATTATAGAAAAACTAGAAAAATACCTATACATTTCGCCGTCGAGGAGGCATATTGGTTGTAAAATTTGGAAAATAAAATTTGCCCACTATTTTTCAAAATGAAAGCTGGAGATTGGTGGCCAATGCAGAGTAGCAGTGCATGCAATGGGTGCAATGAGAGCACCGATGTCAGGGTGGCTCAGAAATAAGGAAATAGCACCGAGGCTTAAGAGCTCTAGAGCACTGAGGAAAGTGAATAATGAAGTTTTTTGGTCGTAATTTTTTTTTAATTAACCCTGTTTCGGTACGGAGGGTTTTATAAGCACACCGGTGCAGTTAAATAAAACCGCACCGGGCGGTATCAATTTTGGCGCGTTGTTTATAACGCGCCAGGGCGTTCCCTAACTGCGCACCGGGATGTTTCAGTTTCGGCACGAAAATTTGATGATGCACCGGGGCAGCGTAATGGTAAAGCACTGGTGCGTAATAGTCGGAAAGCACCAATTTTTTGGCCTTAATTTTTTTATTTTATTTTATATAACGCTATTCTAGTGCATGCGGTTTCTGGCATACCGGTGCTCTTAGAGAAGAACGCACCAGCTCATTTCTATTTTGGTGCGGTGTTTTATGATGCACCGGCGTGGAAGAGTATTGATGCCCCGATGCGTTACAGTAATTAGACTTCCTGACAGTGTGTGTGCTTCACGCACGCTGTTCGGTGTGCACCCATGAGTTCTATGGTATCGTGCGCACCAGTAATTGATAGCTCAGGAGCATTGGAAAACTGAAAAATCCGGGTTTTTTGTCGTAAATATTTTTTTAATTTAACCCTTTACCGGTGCGCGTTGTTTATAGGCACACCGGTACTGTTTGCTACAAATGCACCGGTCGGTTTGTGTTTTGGCACATTTTTTATGATGCACTGGTGTGGTTTCTTTCTACCGCACCGAGTGGTTTCGGTGTTGGCGTTGTGTTTTATAATGCACCGGCGCGGACGAGTTGTGAGGCACCGGTGCTCTATTATATTATGATGCACCAGGTGGGTGTGTACGGAGTGCATGGTGTCTGGTGTGCCAATTATTTTTTCCACACTGGTGCTTTCTTTTTTTGAGAGCACTGGGGCGAGTTTTAACGATAAGAGCACCAATAGGAAAACATCTGCAAAACCCTTCGCCCGCCAACCTCCTCTAGCAACCTCCGCTAGAAATGGATGTATGGGGTATTTTTCTTTGTTTTTCATCAAACACATTCGCTAGAGGGTCTTTTCCTTGTAGTGATTGTATATTCCACAAGGAATCATGAAACAATTACATACAAAAATCTTCTCACAAGAGCCCTCAGTACATGAGCTAATTGTCTCACACTTTCATACAAAAATTGTGCCAATACTCAGCCAATTTTCTGCCTCCAGACAACCTTCCTTGCTCACACAGTTCCTGATGAATTCAATCCTTAATCACAAAGAATTTCAGCCTTCCTCAACTGCGTTCAATATCATGGGAGTCCTGTGGTGTTTTAACTACACCTGGTAGTCAGCTAATATCAAAACTGATAGTCACATTTCCCTTTCACCCAGATCTCAATTGGGTCTCCACTGGATCTGACACGCATGCATCTAATATTAGTAAATATTTAGTTTCATGTGAGATCACTACATGTGAATTAATTAATATTTAATTCACTTGATCTCTCACTAGTGTATCTGAAGTTACAACTAGCACAACTTAATTTAACTCACTTAACTGAGTTAAACTGATTTACAACTTGCACAACTCATGCATCATTGCACTTCCAACTCTGTTACAACTAGAATCACTCTGTTACAACTAAATTCAACCTGCATGTCCCACCAAGCAACCTCTTAACTCTAAGTTCACTTAGCTAACTGATTTTCCATTTCAGTTAATTATTTTCAAGTCCACATTGAGAATAGATTATAGTTTAGTGTCCACCTATATTAAGGGATAATAAAAATAGACATTCACCTAAAAATATCCTGTGTGGGCCCCACCCTAGTGTAGGTGCTTAATTTTTAGTAGGATAATGGATGTTGTTTATGGATGCCAATTTCACTGTTTCTTGTTGCAAACTTCAACATAAGGTCCTTTCCAACCATGTTTCCAAGATTGGTTTTGGGGTTGATATGGCCAAGGTTTCCAAGGAGGGAGTGTGTCCCAATTAGTTTGAGATGGATGTGAATAAGCTTGAAATTGTGAAGATGGTCCTTGCATCATATCAAGTTGACTAGGCTGCCAGGGTCTCCATGGAGCTACATAACATAACTTCTTTGGTGATTTCCTTGCTTCATTGTCTTCCTGGTAAAATTCTTTAAACCTGGGGAATGATGGACAAAATTTAGTAGCATATGATTCTGCATGGATAACAAAAATATCAATATCTTCTTTTTTTCTCATTTTGCATTCTTAACATTTCTATTTGTTCACTTAGATTGCTAAAAATTTATGTTTTAAATTTATCAAGAAAGTTTCCAAGTTCATATTTCCTAACCAATGTTGAGGCGGATTTACTTAGTCTTTCCCTTCCTCTTGATATGCGCTTGCATGTTTCACAAATTTATTCAAATGAAAATTGGTATACATCTCCTCCACTCACAAGTTTAAGGAGATCAATCCACTCATCCCTAATTGTTCTAAGCAAGAGGGTTTTTAGTGTGCCAAATCCTAAATGATGCAATTCTTCCCTCTTAACATTAAACATGAACCTATCTATGAGATCCTCAAGGCTCTCATCCTCTTTTTGATTCATTCTAAAAATTTCTTCTTTAAGATCATGGTTTTTATATTTTCCTAGAAATAACTTTTGCATATAATTCCATGATATTATTAAATTAGTACCTAGAATCATGAACCATTTAAGAGATTTATCCTTGAATTTTGTAGGAAAAAATCTCAGTTTTTGAGTGTGTGATAAGTAGCCATAAGATCTACAAAGTATCTTAAATTCAAAGAGAAATGTTTTCGGATCCTTTGTCCTCATACCATGGAAGTTGGGAAGGAAATATGGAGGGATGTTCTTCATATGTACAATGATTTCCATATCTTGAATGGGAAACCCAATAAGATCTTCTTCATTGTCATCATATCCATCCATCTCTTATACCTTCAAAAGTGTATGGTGATGTGGTTCTTACTGCACCACATGGTCAAGTGGGGGGGTTGGTATTGGAAAAGTATTTTTAAAATTTTTCTGAGTATCCCTACTCCTATGAGGCATGAAAACCATATTTTTTTGTATTTTTCAATATTTTGAAAACAACATGAAAAAGAAAAGCATAAAATAATGCTAAAACATAATCAAAGAATCTACTAGACACATCCCTGACAATGACGCTAAAAAGCGGTGAGCCCTGGTGTTGCACCAAGAGTGCTGCAACTCCCAGGGGATGCCCTAATTTACTTTATCAACCCAGGTTTCATACAAAATTAGAGGTGACCGTGCTATATACACAACATATTCATTCTACTCATGTCATCCTCTTCTGCTCTACAAAAGGGTGCTACTTCTAGGGTTTCTCAATGAAGTCTATCACACTTCAATGAAACTAAACTAAATTGCAGAAAATAAATGACAGAAAGGAAACCAAATTAAATTGCTGAAAAGAAATGACAGGAAGGAAACTAAAATAAATTGTTGAAATGAAATGATAGAAAGGAAACTAATTTAAATTGGTGAAAATAAATGACAGAAAAGGAAACTAATTCTAACCACACTTAATTGGCCAAATGACTAAACACACTCTACTTATCGTATGATCTATCTACCATGCTAGCATGCTTCTAACCATGCAACTATTCATGATCTAACTAAACCTAAATTTTTTTTTTGCTTGCAGTTTGCAGGAAAAAGGGCTAAAGATGCTAATGGAAGGCTTAACACATGTGACAAGGCTTAGAGGTGGAAAGAGGGGTTTAGACTTCATTACAACTTTTGATATCGCAAAAATCCTTTGGAGAGGGAGGCTTTGAAAAGTGTGATGGTAGAATTGTAATGGGAGGACGAAAGTGTGATATGTGATATCACAATTTTCAATATCGCAAAGCTGTAGAAGTGGCAGCACAGTCGGAAAGAAAGTGGGAAGTGCGAAATGCAATACGGGAAGGTGCAGCGAAATGTGATAATGCCGAAATTGTGAAATTCGAGATGCAATGAGTGATGTGGCAGCGAAGTACGGTAAGAATATCGCAATTGGGGCTTGGAAGTAGAACATGGCTTGGAAGTAGAACATATTAATAGGAACCAAGTGGGGAATGCGATTTGCGATTGCGATAAGACTAAAATTTGCGAAGTGAAAAATGCGATAATGCCAAAATTGTGAAATGCGAGATGCGATGGGACAATAGAGAGAAATGCGAAATGTGATGGGAAAGAAACTGCGAAATGCGAAATGCGATAAGTCAAATGACGTGGTAGTATGACATGTGTCAGAGTAATTTAATCATATCATAATCGGTATAAAGGATCAGTAAGTATTAATGCATGGCAACAAGAATTGCGAATTGCGATAAAGAGATGGGCTTTTCACTAAAAGAAAAAGGCAGAGTAAGGTTCTTTCGAAGATTTTTAATCATAAAAATGAAGAGAAGAAAGAGAAATTAGGTGGAAGATATCACAATCGGTGTTAGGAGTGGGGAAAATTTAATGGAGAGTGGATGGATATTGTGAAATGCGATTGCGAAAAGGAATTGCGGTAAGTCTTAAAGGAAAAACGGTAAGGTCGATTTCTACAGGATTTTCGACTATTTTCGTTAATAATCGACAAAGGTAAGGTGAAAAATAAAATCACAGAGATGTTGACGAATGAAAAAGGAAGGAGATGGAGGATTCTACGAGATGCGAAATGCGATAGCGGGGATTTCGAGGAGGAAAGGCAAAGGTCAAACTTTAATGGTTTTTGTGAATTAAAAGGGTGTGATAGCTAATAATAAGATAAAAAGGGGGGAAATGGAGGCGTAACAACAATGTTCAGGATATGAAGACAGAGATGGAAAATGAATCGGGAAGGTGCCACGGAGTTGTTCTGGGGTTTTAGCACTGATTCCTGTAATCAAACCTGCAGATTCATGCATGAAAAACATATGAAATGCATGATAAAAACAATGAACAAAAAGTAGTTTTTTTGGCCTGTGGGGAGGTCAACCCTGCTCGAACTCTATTGACAGAGATGAGAGGGGAAGGCTTGACCACAACTTTGGATTTTTCCTCTACTCTATTACTCTCGTAAGAAAATTAAGAACTACAACAACAAACTGAAGGAAAAAACTAAACAACAATGAAACTATCAGAAGAAGAACTAACTGAATGACAGAAACAAAACTAGCTAAATGAAAAAAAAAAAAGAATGAAAACAACAGAGAAGCTGAGGCACATGGATTGGGCCCTAACGCACGAGCCTCAGTCTCTAAAACTAGATCAGTAGAATAACATCTGAATATTGATTGAATTACAAAAATACAGCCTTATTACATCCTGAAGGTCTTTAAACAACAAAATCCTAATAGGATGGAACGAATGGCATGGGATGGAATGGAATGGAAATAGAATGGAATGGACTAGAATCAACCCTAATTATCTATTGATCAACTTTATTTATCCTCAAGGGAAACTACCAAAAAATCCCTAGAAAATAGTGATTGAGTCCACTTTGACTCCAAGTAAACCATATATTGAGTGCACTTCATCTCAGTTTTCTTAGCTGCCTTTGATAGTTAAGGAGGGTGGAAAACCCCCTTGAATCTCTACAAGATTTGTCAATAATTTCTTGATATTGTGCTCATTTATTCTTTAATCTTGATCTTCCAGTGGCAGGGATCAAGTCTGTAAATTATCTTCTTCTCCAAGTCTGCATAGTATGCCCAATATTCTCACAATATTCTACAAAAATAACCAATATTATGCACAAACATGAAATTACCTTTAAACCTTCCTAAGAACATATTAAAGCATAAGAAAACATTATTAAGTGTAGAGGGAGAGATTCAATATATATTTTCATGTGCATAAGGAAGGTAGATGGGCCTAATAAAGGTTAGATGGGCCTTAATTTATGTCTAATTTAGAGGCCCATCACTATCCACATGTCATCAATGGGGATCCTCTGCCCCAACCAGAGGTATCCATCATGCAAAAACACGAGAAATTGTCTCACAAAGGTAGTATTGATGGCACTCCTCGTGAAGTGCGGAACATATAAAATTTTCAGTAGGCCAGACCCTTCCAACTCTCTTTCCCACTTTACTGGCTCCAATTTTGTTACTTTCTCTCTTCATAGTTGACCAGATTTAAGTATTTACTTGGCGCGAAATACAGATACTTGGTATGGTCATTGAAGTCACAATATAAAAACTTCCGCTGTGAGATTCTTCCTTGCATCTCTCCCTAAAATGGTACTTTCTCTTGCAACAATGGTGTGAATGTTCCATACTTCGCATCTTTGGAGTATTTCACAGGTTTAGCATCTGGTTTCCTAGGAGTCAAGTATGGTGGTAGTGGTGACAGAACTGTTGTGCCCTCTATCTCCATCGGTTGTTCTTCCTCGTCTCTATCATTGAAAGGTTGGGGTTCTTGTTGTGGTTTGGCAGGCTTCTTATATTGCTTCTTCTTTGTTCTTGCTTCCTTTGTTTGCTTCTATCTTGGTGATGTTCAGTACGAGAAAAGTGATGCTGCGGTTGATGGTGATGCTACAGGTGCAGTAGATGGTGTTGTGGCGTCCATGAGTCCTGCTAGACCTTTATTTTTAAAAATAAGGAGGATTTCATCGATGTTAATGTGCAAATTCTACAACTTATCAATACTCAGCAGTTTCAGAGCTCTCATACAACAAAGTGCCAAAATATTGGCGGGACACGAATTTTTATAGTACTCTTGATTCTCTAATCCCATCATTAGATCAGATCTTGTTCAGATCTGGTTCATTAAGTGCACATATCTTCCTATATCCTTGCCATCCTATCTCCATAAATACAATTTTCTACTCCTCCAACGACAATTTTCCCTTTCAACTGTCATATTTTTCTTGTGCACTTTGATGCACCCTATACTATGGCGAACAAACCTTTTTACGTCGCCACTCCTGTGAACTCTGACATCATCCTGACTGTAGAGAAGAAAATCCCTTCATCAAAGCCCTTTTTCTATAGAGTAGTTTATAGTCTAGTGCCCAAATTGAACTGTAGGTGGCACTAATACTTTCCTTCTTTGTCAGTGCAAAGCTATAGGGGCAGGGTCATCCTTGTAAAATTTCAACCTACTGCCATTTACCCTTCCCTGAATCAATTCTCCATTCAAATTTTCCAATTGAACTACGCTGCCATTAGTAATATGCTTTATAATATATGGGCCCAACCAATGTGTTTTGAATATTCCAGGAAATTTTACAAACTTACTGTGATAGAGGAGAAAAATGTCTCCTACCTTGAACTTCTTCTACTTGATATGTCTATCATGCCAAGCCTTCCCTCTTTATTTCTTCACATGCTGATGGAATATTGCTACAAATATATATTCTTCCAAATAAACCAACTATGATATCCTTTCCTCCATAATTTCAGGGTCTTCCATATCTCTGAAGGCTGCAATTCTAAAGTTAGGCACAATATACTCCATTGGCATCACAAATTCCTATCCATATACCAGCCTGAAGGGTTTCTAACCGTTAAGCTTCTGACATGTGGTCCTGTAAGCCCATAAAATAGTTGGAATTATGAGATCCCAGTAATCTCTATTAACATTTCATGTTTTGGTGAGTGCAGACTCCAAAATATTATTAAATGTTTCCATTGTCCCATTAGCTTGAGGGTGATAAGGGTTACTCTTCTGGTGAGCCTCAGTCACAGATTCAATAGTCTTATTCAGAAAATGTGAGCGTTGGTCACTCATCAACATATTCGAAAACCCAAATCTATACAATATATATTCAAAAATAAAATTCGCTGCAGTGTTTGCGTTGTAGTTCCTTACTGGTTTTGCTTCGGCCATCTTATTAGATAATCAATCCCAGTTATAATATACCTCACACCAGTCTTCTTTCCAAGTGGGTTGATAGGTCCCACAAAATCAATAGTCCATTTGTCAAAATCATGCAATGTCACTTGGGGAGCTAATGGCATATCATCTCTTCTAGAGGGCTTCCCTTTTCTTTGATATATATCACATGCTATACAATACTCCTTTGCATCCTTATGCAGTGTGGGCCACCACAATCCTGCTCTTAAGATATTATGCAAAATACCCTTTACTGCATAATGTCCACCAGCTACACCTCCATGAGCTTCTTCTAGAATCATTCACCTTTTATGTTTAGGGACATATTTGTGCAATATCTCATCTTGTCCCATCTTATACAATTGTCTTGCTATCAATGAAAAATCAGCTGCCTTTACCGCCAATTATTTCTTTTGCTACGTAGTATATTCCGAAGGAGCCATCCCTGAGGTCAAAAAGTGAATAATGTCTGCAAAGTGGTCATCTGCTACTTTTATTGCAAACAACTGCGCATCATGGAGATTATCTTCCATGCTAGTTGGTTCTTCTCCTGTTCCCAATCTTGATATATGGTAAGGTCCTGCATTCAGCCTTCCTCATTTAACAACAACTTCAAAGTCATACTCCTAAAATAATAATAACCATATGCAAATATTCCCCCCTAGGAAAGGATTATTGACCAAGTACTTCAATGCAGAGTGATCTGTATACATCTTAAAATGTGATCCTAGCAAATTATGTTTGAATTTATACAAGGCATGCACCATAGCTAGACCTTCTGTTTATGTGGTAGTGTAATTCTTCTCAGTTGTGGACAAATTCCTACTTGCAAAAGCTATAGGATGGTCAATTTATCCTTCACCAGGCTATGCTAGTACCACTCTTAACGCTATGCAAGAAGTATAGAAATGGACATGGAATTCCTTATTACAATTAGGGAATACTAGAATAGGCGCAGTTACCATATTCTCTTTTACTATCTACAGGGTCAAATCTATGCCTGAACATTCATCCTGAAAGTTGAATGTTAATATAAAACCATCAACCATGTCTTCCCAGTTTATGGTACTATGTCACTGTTCTGTTTCTAGGTACCAATTCATAGGAATTGTCTCCAAGGTGTGAATAAATACATGCACCCATTCCTGCTGTGGAATCTCCTTCCATGCTGTAATGCACAACTAGATATTCTCTCTAGTGTTAGTTTCACCATCATATATCTTCTTTATTTCTATTTCTAGTTGTCCAAACCTTATCCACATTAATCTTCGACATACCTGCCAATATTCTATATTCTTTTTGTGTGTGCCCCACCATCTAGCAGGGGTATATCTTAGGGTTGTATCCAAATCTAACATTCTCTGATATTTTGGTACCCTTTCTTCATAATCATTAAGAAAAGTCTCTACATTACCCAAACCATCATAATAAGGCAAGTTACATACCTCTGATGTCATACAACGAACTACCTTTATTTTATTGCACAACGCTTTATGGATATTTCATGCAATCTATTCTTCAATTCTCCAGTTCTTCTTCTGAATTTTTTGTGCAGGTACTATCATGATCCCAAATCAGCTTACCATTTACAGTGGGGTTAATATAGTCTTCTTCCTTGGCTGTCAATTGATAGATGTTATCAATATCTGCTGCACTATATTCTTCTCTTACTGGTGTTGTATATCTTACTCCTTTTGATGGATCTAGAGGCACAATCACCCTCATATTTCTTCCTTCAAATATCATTTATCTCTTCTTTAGATTGATTATGGTCATATTATACATTTCATAATCAATTCCAAGAAAATCAGGGTAAGGATTACTGTCATCAACAATTTCTGTTACTTCAAAATCAACAATGGTGCGAACTCCTTCAATATCTACTATGACACCTCATAGTCTTCCCATAGGAAAGATATTTTGCTGATTTTCCAGTATTAATTGAATATTTTACCATTATAGCTTCGGCTTACCCATTATTTCCCATGTTTTATTTGTCAAGGCATTAACATCAGAGCCTAATCTAGAATATCCTGATCCATTTCATATTCTCCAATCTGTGCAAGAAGTCTCATCTCTTTGCCAGTTCTCTTCTGTCGATGTACATTATTAACTATGTGCATCTCACTTTGCGACACTTATTTTTATGTGCAGGAATATATCAATTCCTGAAGTCCTTCTACAACCTTTTCATTTCTTAACAACTTCATATCTGCAAAGTATGTAGAAAATATCTTAACATATCTGCTTGATTTTATGAACTCTATGTCAGAGCTCGATCGCGCGTCATAGCTTGGTATCGTATCGGAACTATTGTCATGCTGCGGTTACTAGGCCCTGGATGTGTAGAAGAAGTTGAAGCTCCTACATCCATGAAACTTTGCTTCGCCTCCATAAACACTTTATTTCCTCTCCGAACATAAAAAAAATGAGCTTTATCTGGGTTTTTTCTAACCCATGCACCTATATTTTCAAGTTCCTTCATTCCATTGTCTTTATCACTCTTAGTCGCAACTCCACTTCTAGTGACAATGTTAACACAAGGTTCATCGGTCCTTCTTTCAACATTCACCATTTGGATGTTTTTTTTGGGTTGATGGGTTATTTTCTCTTGTATTTTTTCCATAAGTACATGCCATTCTTTAATTACATGATCAAAATATTTGCAATAATTCCACGTCGTAGTAGGATTATGGAAATATCTTGCATAATGACCTACCTGATCGCAGTTATAGCAAATGATATGACCTCTTCCTCAACTAGCTCCACCACCTCGCCCTTGATAATTGCGCTACCCATTCTCCTCCTGTGCGCAGTCTTCTTCTTGCATTCTGTAAGTATCAACACTGCGCTCTATCATTAGTTCATAACTTCTAAAATTATTTTCATCATGTCCTACTAACTTACAAAATTTTCAAAACAAGTTCCTTGGGGTATGCACATATTTCTGCAATAATTCACATATTTCTACAATAAATAACACTCTTCTAGGCGATATTGGCCTATAGTTATGCATATCTCACACCACTATCTAGATCCTGCATTCAAGGGATTAAGTGCTCCACTAGCCAAGTAATCTCTGAAAACAGGGCAATGTCCCTTAAAATGGGCCTCTGATTTAAATTTTGTACAACACACTTCTTATCTGACTTCGTTTCCCTTCTTGATATCTTGCAATTGCAAGGTCAAGTTTTCCATTTGACTCTGAATTTGCTGCATACCTACATTAGTGTCCCCTATCGGCGAAGTTTCCAATTTCATGGAAATTTCCAAAGCTTCGGCTTGAGTTGCTATCTTCTATTGTGTTAATGCAAACCTAATAGGTGGTAACAACGCAACTATAAACTATTCCTTATGATGCTCCGGGGGTATGTTGAAACTTACTTGATATAATAACACCTTAAACCTTTGATCAAGCTCCCAAATAGACTCATTGAATTTCTGTTTGATCTCCTTTAACTCAATTATGCATTGTGATTGAGACTTTGGCTTATTTAACTTCTGTATAAGCACTTGCTTAATATATGCAACTGTACCATTGTGAGTGGTCGAATACTTCATGTCCCATGTTAGATCTCTATCTCGCAGTGTTGTAATGACCTGTGCCTTCTTTATATTTTTGTCAGTGATATGCTTCGCTATCCATACAACTTCAGCTACAAACCAAAACTGTTGTGGCTCTTATGAACCAATTCCTCTAAAAATAGGTAGCTTAATGTCATCAGACATACATCTTTTTTGGGTGTAAGGGGGAGAGGGATGGGGGATAGGAGGGTTAAGGGAGCAGGGATATCACCAACACCCTGACTACTACTAGATTCTAGCTTCAGCGAGCTCTCAGATTGGTAGGGGGTATACTGCGGAGTTTTTTGAGATTTATCTGGGTAGTTTTCTTCCTTTTCACCTTCAGATTCTCTCAACAAAGGGCTATAATCAGTCTCTCTGAAGGTATTTGGATATTCTTCACGATATCTCTTTCTGGTATCTACTCTATACTTTTTTCCACTTCGTGTTGTACATTTATTGCTCATATTTAATTCTTCCTCCAAACATAAGGAAAATAACAATCTGATTGCATCCAAAAAACTCCATTTTCACACAAAAGAATCTTAATCCACAGTTTCAAAGAATTCATATACTTACCTTGCGGTCCTTTGAATAATATTCACTATGCTTCGATGTAGGACATAGTCGAGTCTATAACGAACTCAATAATTAATCCACCCAGAATGTTATCAATGTAGAAATCAAAAACCCTTGAAATCTTGTTGTTAGTACTCTTGAGTCATTGTATCAGCCCATGAGTCCATGCTGTAGGTTCGTTGTTATTAAATCAATCCTTCCTTTCAGTTAACCTCAACATCCACTCATACAATTCACCAGGGAATGATCCGAAGAAAATTTCGTATTGTTATTTAAAAATATATATTTGCCACCAAGCTTTAGATGTTAAGTGCGGATTTCTGTTCTCTTGATCTGCAAATTCTCTCTCCTTCTGGACTATCCAATATTGAATTTCCTACTTCGACGGGTGCCACTTCCACATATCCCTGAAACATATCCCAGTCCTGGCAACAGAACCATTTATTTTTTTTGGCTTGGGCTTGACCCAGGTTCGATCTATGCTTCACACCAATAAAACCCTTGATCATCGGCCCTTTTGGCAATGACCTACAAGCATATCGCAGTCTCACCCAAGGTGTCTATAGGTGGTTGCAAAACCAGGTTTCTTTAACCTTGAGGGACTGCACGATGTGGCTAATCTACTGTGCTAATATTATCCCATAACATGCACAAACTTACTACGCTGTCTTTAACTCTTCAATTACTTCACCACATTCAACAGAACATATAAATAATATCAAAAACTGCATTGTTATAATGCACAACTATAATAGTTACTTCATAACAACTGGTATTAAGCAAATAAATAAGAACACATAATATCTTCGCAAAACTTCTTCTTTTCTATTATGATGGATTTTTAAGTACATTTAGATCTCCGACATATGCATACAACTGTAGGTGGTATGCACACTACAATGTAGACTCTTCCAAGGTCTCTATCCACTTAGCTTTAGAGCCTTTCCTTTGCTACAAAAGACAGATACAAACTAGCCCGTGACCATAGAACTTATATTCACATTTTCACCTATGAATTCTTATTACTTCTAACATAGCATTACATCGCTTTATATAGCATTACATCGTTACAAAATCATGTTCCAAATAGCATGGGATAATCAAAATAAAAGAAAATATAACCCAAGCCCATTACAAAAGGAGGGGCTTCGACCCATCCCAAAGCCCCTACTTTAAAATGTTGTGCTGTGCGGTATAATTCACGCTTCGCTCCTTAAAATGCAGATACTTAGCCAAAATCGAGGCAAATTTGGGTTGCACCCAAAAAATATCCATGAATAGATTCAAATTGTAAATAAGACTTCAATAAACTAATAATCAAATAGTCACACGAAGACAAACTGAGCATTAAAAATTCAAGCACAGAGAGCCACGTGAAGGAAAACTTAATACTTAGGTGGATTTAGCCTGAGATAAATAGTTGACTGAGAGAATGTTAGAATTTCTAGTGTTATATCAAGAAAACGATGGCCTAAAGAGACCTCAATGTCTAGAAGCATGAATATTTATATTGTATTGGGACTCAGGAGTACAAGAGAAATAGAGTGGACCTTCAATGGAGTGGACCTTCAGAGGGTAACATGACTTCAGTAGACAAAGAACCTGAAATGTAATGATCGAGTGGTCAGGTGGAAACATAAGTTACAAATGTTGACTAGAGAAGAAGAGGTGCTAGAGTAGTTTTTATCCGTGAACATGTGCATTATGTGGTATGCATGAAAACTAATATGTGTGATGCTACATAGCCAGGGGGCCTGAGCAACCTCAACGACTATAAAATGTGTAACAACCCTGAGCGACCTCTACGACTATAAAATGTGTAACAACCCTGAGCGAGAAATGGACCATGCTCGTTGATAGAGGTATATGTTGGAAGTATGAAAGACTTGAATATATCGACAAAAGAAACATATTTCCAACACCATAATAGTAAGAAAACATGTCAGAGTAGGGGTCAAGTCACAAGATTTCAGAGTAGAATATGTCAAATATGGATGCCAAGAATTTTTTTTTTCTCATTAGAAAGGATGCCAAACAAATGAATGCCCAAATGATTTGATCAATAGGTGAATACCCAAATGTATGGTTATTCAGTTCACAATTAATGAGTATTCCTCAAGACATATCAAATTGAGAATCTAAAAAATGATTAATATAACTAGTGTGATGAATTTTTGTTGGTGAGATTGTAAAGGGAATGATAAAATTTGATTGTTCTTCACACCTGTATCAATTTTTCAATGTTGCATGGATTACATCTTGTATAAAAGTGTTTAGAGTATGAAAATTTGTTTGTTGTTAGTACCCTTATTTTACATCCAACTCAAATAGAATTGACATCAAGAGAAATATCACATAAATTTGGCTAGCATTATAAGGTTACTGTCATCATTTTGAAAGAATTAATTCTCAAGGCTAGTTATATTATGATAGAAATATCATTAGTGACATGTTATCCTTGTGCAAGCCAATTGAGGAAAATCAAGTGGTACTAAAACCAAATCTCCATTTCTGAAGGATTTTGATTGGTAAATTTGATTATGGTTTGTGGTATGATTTTGATGATGAATTATAGTTGATATCGAGGTTACTCTAGTAGAGCATAGATGCTATAAACAATAATACCATGATTTAGGTTTGTGGAGTGAACTAAGCTCTGAAATAGAGTGGCCAATAGATTGTGACAACAATACTTGGAGAAAATAAGGTTAATACATATATATGTGTGTACAATATCAATTTTTTTTTATTATGTGAACTAATGTAGACTGAGTGTTTGATAATGGTGAACACTTCTTCAAAAATCCATCCAATTGTGCCATGAATATATTTCCATCCTCAATATTCTATCATTCTTGTCTTCCATACAAGATTTGAAACAAATGTAATTAGTCATACATGGAGTTACATGGAGTCCCAATTTTTGTAAACAATGAAGTTATAATTTTTTTTATGAACAATGTTAAGTAAGACCTCTCGTCGCTGATTTTTATTTTGAATAAAACCACTTTCCATTGGTGTTAAAGGGGGAGGTTAGGGGAAATTAGGAGAATTTATTCTCATGGAGGTAAGGAGAAATAAGGAATAATGATTCTCAGGAAAAAAGGGGGAGGAACACAATGTTTACATCAATGCTAAAGGGGGAGAATTTTGGTAATGTTGGCATTGATGTCAAATGGTTATGAAGGTTTGATGTCAATTTATTATCCTCATCCAATGAATATTTAAGGCCGGTTACTTGATGTGTAAGGCTTATCTAATGAAGATTCAAGGATAATTACAATTATGTGTAAGGTTGATACATTGAAGGATAAATACTTTTTACAATGATTTGAAAGGCTTATTTCAATGGATGAATTATAGTAACTTGATAATAGTTTAAACTCATACCAATAATGCTTCATAAAAAATGTATGTTTCATGAACAATGTTTGTGATGTTGTTTGTCTTATAAACAAATTAAATACACAACACATGAGAAATTGAGAAAAAGTTAAGGAGAACTTGATATTTCCATTGAACATGAATATATCATTAGTGTACATAATGTTATATGCTAAGTTTACATTTCCAAGAAGTGCACTCTATTGGCTTATATCCAAGCCATCAAATCTATGATTATTTTCCATATTTAAATCTCATTCATGCAATCATTTCCGGTGCTGAAGGTGTTGCAGAGGGACTCTATGAGGAGCCAAAAGAGTTTATGGGTGTGCCTGAGTAGAATAAAAAGTAAAAATCAGAATTAAATAGAACATACACTTCTTTTAAATGAGCATAATGCATATTGTCTTTAAGAAAAACATGTACGCATCCTGTATCATGAATAAAGAAAATTATGACCCCTGAATTATGAAATCATTAATGTTGGCTTATGTTACTTCAATTTTATTTTATTTAATTTTTATTATATAGTACAAGGCATAATTGTCTTAACTTGACCTTCAAATTCGAAAATGAAGAGGTATACCACAAAAATCCCTAGAATACAAAGAGACAACCTTTCACTTCAGATTCTTGCACGAAATACAAACAATCAATGAGATTTGTATATAAAAATATGCATTTTTGAAGGATATGAGGCTAGATAATTAAATTATGTGAAAAAAAGTTCCTGAATAGCCTGGTAAAAAGAGAAAGAGGAAGAGGAGCGAAGTATATAATCAATTGAAAAGAGGACATAGATAGAGTTCAGAGTAGAGAAAAAGACCAAGTAAACCAACAAAGTAAATTTGTAATTTTATTAGGGAATTGTTGTCTCCTTTCAGGTAGTAGCCTAAAAAAGAGCAGGTTTGATCTTGTAGAAGAGGGAGTAGGATCTTCCTAGAAAGTTATAGCTTGCAGTAGAAAATTTAGGTAGAAGCCTCTTGTAGGTAGAAGCCTACAAAAATCTAATGTAAAAGAGGATTTGGGTGCTTTCCTTCACATCACAACAACCAAAATTCATGGTTTTTCCCTTTATGGGTTTCCACTTATATCTGGTGTCTACATGTGTTGAATGTATTTCTTGTGTGTATTCTTTTGAATTCATTTTTAATTGTTAGATACATATACAACTCTGCTAATTGCAAAAGAAAATATTAAAAGGCTATTAAAATAATTTTAAATTGGTCAGTAATTTCTAAGTTTCAACATGATGCACCTTGACATTTCAGTTCCCTGATGTCGATATATTGAAGAATTATATAACTAAAATTTCTAAGAAAATTTGATACTTTGATACATTGATATGCCACATCATCCTGCCACATCATCATTTAACATCCAATTAGGATTCTCCATATGGAAACATGATGATGTGGCACATGAAATTTTTTACTCATTATTGACAGTTTGAAAATATTATTTGGCATTTCATTTTGGACATGTGTCACCTATGTGGCACTGACACATCACCCCACATGAAATCACTATGAGATAAGTTATGATACATGAATATTGGATATCAGTGTATCAAACTATTCCATAATGTTATGCCCCGGGAAAGTCCCGATACATGAATACTCAATATCATTAAGGAACTTAATCAAAATTAATTAAAGTTATGATGATTTAGGGTTAATCTCGTAGGGATTTAAAATTTGATGGTTGTGGTAATTTAGTTTGTTAAATGAATATTCCCACTCTTACATTTCCAATTAAATTTTAAATAAAGTTACCATTTGTGGCTTACACTAAAAAATGACAACCAATTAAGAGCCATTTAATACATTCAAATATGAATACAACCAAATTTTACCCTTTCATTTTGCATAAGATTTTCACCTTTCCAATTCCATTACTAGAGCTACAAGCACCCAAAATTAGCCAATTCCATACAAGCGATTTTGTAATTGCCAATAAAAAAGTAAGTTTTGGTCCATAGTTAAATAAATTGCAAATTACACATTATTATTATAAATTTTAATGCCATTTTCAATTTTTGTTACATGTCTAAAAATGCTTCTCAAGAAAACAACAAAAAAATCAAAATGGTTGATCCTCTAGAAGATGTATCCAATAACTCAAAATCTGCGTTATTCTCTGATACTTCTTATAAAATTGGTTTGAAATCTAGGAGTTAGAGTGAGATGTTAAATTTTTTTGGAGTTGGGTGACTTCATAGAAAAATATCAAGAAGATGCAAGTGGATATTTTGATGTACATAAATTAGCTCCCTCCAAAGTAGTTGTCAGATCTATTGTCATTCAATATACAAATATGGTACCCTGGACCATTTCTCATCCTGATGTTAAAAATCATACAATTATGAATGATAGAAGAGAAATTGTAGGCTCGTTTAGGAGTTTCCAAAATTAGATGTAAAGTTGATAGAGAATTCCTGAAAACGTTCATGACTAAAGAAAATATTAAGGATGAAAGAGACATGGAAGAATTAATGAAAGACTCATGATATGATGAGAATAGTTCTAAAATCAAAGAGAACCTTTTAACCCATCAAAAGGATGAAAAAATATTTGACAACCATTTTCACGATGCTTTGTAGACTCTATGGGGAACACAAATATTTATAACTCAAGATAGATTGGGTTCCCTTGTTACACTGGGTATTAGACAAGGGGAAAGTCTTCGACTGGTCAATTATTTTATCTAATAATTTGATAAAACAAGTTGATAAATTTATAAGTTCTCCCCCAAGTTTTGTTCCCAAATTATTTATTTCATCATTTCTACTTGATGCAGTATATGCTAGGAAACCATTGTCACTTATGCAGTGGAATTAGAAACTAGAACTATAACTAATCCATATGTATTTTTCTAATTTATGGGATAGAAAATCAACATATTGCTTTTATGAGGTCTGCAATAACTTTATGATTCTGCTACACTAGAAACTATTTGGATATATGCCCCCAAGGTTCACTCATCAAGCTAGGGAAGCTATTACTCCAATTGGAGATTGGTTCATCGAAGAAACTTTCTCTTATATCAATTTTTTTGGTTGTGAAGGAAAACCTCATTCCTTACCCAAATATTTTACAAATAGGTAGCTTTAAGAGAAATAGCTTATGAAATTGTGTCTACAAGAATTGAAAAAGTCCTATTAGCTAGTTCCAAGAAGATCTAGCCCTCCTTTCCAATAAAATTGGGAATTTTTGCCTTATCCAATAAAAAACATGCTAAGTACAAGGTAATTAATTTATAATTAATTAAATTGTCTTATATATCCTTCAAAAATCATGATCCTATTAACCTTATTCAAGAGCATTGTAAAACACAGAGGGGATTTAGAACACATGCTAATAGAAATTAGTGTTTGATCAATTTTTTCACTAGGTTATATCCTATAAAGAAGTTGTAAAATGAATTCAAGAGGTACCAAAAATCCACGGAAAAACAAACCTCTTGGATTTTAAAAGGAAAAGGATGTTAGCCTTAGGAAATAAATTTTTGATAGAAGAACAAACACAACATTCTCAAGCATAATCTATACAGATTGAATAGAGAAATGTTGAAAAATCACAACTTAAATTTGTTTATTATGATTATTACAATCATAAGAAATTCAATCCAAGGAAATGAAAATTAAGGAAGTGAAAATAAGACTATCTATAAAGACACACCATCCATAAGAGGGACAATTAATACAATCACAACTTGATGCTGAACCACAACCTTAGCCAGAGTGAAATTTGGAATACCATAATCCTGTATCTAAAGATAATCCAAAAAATAAACCTAAATACATGGAAGAGAAAATAACATTTGTTGCAATTAGTAAAACACCTATATTTGTTATCTAGGAATTTCTTCCCCTTCTATCATTCATATAGATGAAAATGAGCCACTTGAGGAGGAGAAGGTCACTCTTACTGAATACTTCTTCAAAAATTCTAAGAAATGAACTATCAAGGGAATATCCAAGAATAGGAAGGCAAGACAAATTGAGAAATAACCTATCAAGCAAGAAATTATCCGAGATGCTTCCAAAATAGGGCAGGAGGAATTTGTAGATGAAGTGGTAGATTCAATTGGTGCTTTTTCACATGCTAATGAATGTCCAGTAAAGAATTGAAGAGATATCATCAAACAATAGAAGGAAAATATTGAGGTTCTTGAAGCCAACCTTAAAAATCAGAAATATGTTAGTGAAGATGAGAATCAAAGAAATATTTTTTTCCTTCAACATCAACACCAGAAACAACTACAACATCTAGATAAACAACTTAAAGAAAACTATTCTCAACCTCAAGAGAAGTGTATAATAATGATTGCAACAATGTCAACACAAAAAAATCAATTGTCCATGTAGGCAAAGGATTTAGAGGAAAAACAATATAATCTCGATTTTTTTAAGAAAGAAGCAATGCAGGTCAATGAGAAAATTGGAAAATCCTAAAAAGAATTTTACCAAAAATTGAGTAAAATTATTTTTTCTTTGAATCATAAATAGTTGGAATTTAAAATCGAGGAAATTTTTTTGGGGCCGGACCTCTCGATTGGAGCGATGGAAATGGGTAGGTTTTCATTCCTTGCCGGTGCAACCTTGAGCAACAGTGCTACTATCGAACCTGAAAACGCCGAGCTGGTTTGCGATCACAGCTCACAACCTCTACTTCTTCGATCTGAGGAGAGATGGATCACTGGAACAAAGGTCTAGCCTCATGAGAGACCAGATCATCAGGGTCTGTTTCTGTAGATTTTTTTGGTCATGATCTGCGCTACCAACACCCTCTGTGGTATGCACTTATCATGTGGTGGAAGCTCGGGAAGAAAAAGGAGCCATGCTGCCGCCGCCGCCAGTGCTCGGGGTCCCTGGTCTGGCCATCGCCATGGCAAAAAAGCTGCGCCTGCAACTATTCAGCCTCTGACAACTTGAGAACAGACTGGCAAGGGCTACATAGAGACCTTTCCCGGTAGTGAAACTGAAAAAATCCCGGAGCTCACCTGCATGCAGGCGGTCCCCTTCAGCTGTAGCTGTGTGAGTAATTGGAGAGGGTTCAGAGCTATAACGGAGTGCTACTCTACGGAAGGGACCACGATTGCTCAAATCTATAATGGGGAGCACTCTCCAACTCCCATTTCTCCCCAGACCCTTTAGGCTGCGCTAGAGGCATTGTGTTCAGACGATCCGACACCCAAACTTCAGACAATCTCTATTCGCATTAGTGAGGCTCCAATGGATGCCTGGCTCCACCCATATCGGTCTCTGGTTCCTACCATGCCCAAGAAAAATGATGCATCTTATGAGGCATCCTACGCAGATCTCAGGCTGAAGGGTTTCAGAGTGAAGGACCCTATCAACAGCTACGCAAGTCAGATCAGCTCCCCCTTCCAGATCTAGATCATACTCCTTAATGAAAAAACACAACTCTGTTGGGTACGATCGACATATCAGGTGCAAAGTATAACGCAAGTCATAGAACATAAGTTGAGGATCTCTTCTGTCATGCAGTGACTCCTATACAGAGGTAAAAAACTTGAGAACCCCCTCCCTCTATCATTCTAAAACATTGAGAAAAATGCTACTCTAGTTTTTCCCCTTCGTCTGCGAGGAGGGGCTTCTGCGCAGCCCGCGTCCGTGCTAGCTTTATCCTACAAGGATGTTGTCCATGCACAACACCCCAAGAAAGCGGCTCCTCCTCTTGAGGCTCCCCATCCCTTTTTAGTGGACAAAATGGAAGATATACTAGCAATTGAAATCGCCCACCCAACAGTGGATGATCAGTTTCAGCAATATGCAGAAAGAGCCATAATCTGCTGATTCAAAAAATTATGGCCACGCTTAGCAGATCTCTATCAATGGGTTCAAACTACTTGGACCAATAACACCTGGATTTTCTTCTGCTCAAAGGGTTTCTTCATAGTCCTGTTCACTTTCGAAGAGGACTATCAAAAATCTCTAACAGGGGGACCTTGGTTCTGGGGAAAAGCTGGGCTATTTTCACGCCATGGATCCCAAACTTCGACCCATCCACGACCATCATCACCAAGCTTCCTATTTGGGTCAGGCTCCCAAATTTACCAGCCCCTCTATGGAACTATTCTTTCTTTCAAGGAATCGACAATACTCTAGGCTGTTTTATAGCAACAGACACCTCCAGGGGGGAAACAGGCATATACACCTTCGGTAGAATATGTGCATAAATAGATATCATCAAAGGATTTACAGATCAAATCATTCTCAAAGTGGGATATTTCCATTGGACATAGACCCTGGATTATGAGAATACCGACTTCAGATGCTGCCATTGCCACCAAACATGACAACTTCAGAACTCATGCTCCTCCTTCCTGGTCCAAAAGAAGAAGAGCATCTGCAAATAAAACTCCAAAAGCTAGAAGCCTTGTGTCCCGCCGCCCATGGATGACATTGATTCCTTTAGCTCGGATGAGGAAGAGATTGAAGCATATGCAAAGGTTGCAAATCAAGAAAAGGACATGACCTCGGCAGACCCTGATATGTCCACTGGTCTTGCGAGTGCACAAAAAAGGTCTCATGAAACCTCCTCCTCAGATTCGGATAAGGAGCCCACTCCTCCAGATACCAATGGGCTCCAAGTGGTACTAGCCCAACCACCCTAGGATGGCTGGGTCAGAGTTTCAAAAAAAGAGAGGAAAAAAATGTCATACTGAGGAAACAAGCCACTCAGGGTAGTTTCCAGTATTTATTTGTAGTTCCTTTGTTATTTTGTCTGTATCTCTTGCTTCTCTCTTGCCTTCTTCATGAGACCGAGGTTGAATGTACTTCATTTCCGGTCCCTGGTTATCTAGCTTCTACTGTTTGTAATTAATATTGTACTATACGCTCTTTTAATAGAAATAGACTAATTTACCAAAAAAAAACCATTGAGTAAAATTAAATAATATCATAAAACACCAAGCCAATTCTCTGATAGCATTAATGCTAAATTAGATAAGTTAATCCAATTGCATAATTATTTTTAGAGACTTAATAATTGGTAGGTAAAGTATCAATTTACCCCAAGTATACCAGCAAGAATACCAGAGGTGTAGAAATAAAAATGCAAGTTGCATTATATGATTGGTCTAGAAAATGATTCTTTTTCCAAGATTTAATTACATGATAAATAATAATAATAATGCCTAATGTACAATTCCTGGGAAAGGAAATACTCTATGGTTCCTGCAGAATTGAAATTCAACAACATAGGAAAGAAAGTGAAAATTAGTTGCAACATATTGACAATTGAACATGGAAAAATATGAATCATTTACTCAATAATAAATTGACTTGTTATAAATTCATTAATAATATTCTTTTGAAAATGAAAGGAGAATTCATAAACATTGGTGGCAAAGTATATTAAACTCCCACTAAAGACAACCAGATCTCACAAATGCATTCCCAATGACAAGCCTACATTGATGGTTAACAGAGAAACAAAGCATCCAATTGGAAGGGGACATCATATTCTATATTTTAGAAAAAATCTAGTTTTCTCATTAAATGAGGCTAAATCATGATCCATGTTGTTACTTTTCAGTCAACATTTTGATGTATTTATTGAACTTTTCCAATCAAGAAAATGGTTGGAAATTATTATTATTAGACTATGTACACTATCGTCTAGTCTTTCTGTGGAATTGAAGACCAAGGATTTGGTGAATCATTTAAGTCTTGAAACTGTTTAATATTATTATTATTATTACATTAGAATTAAAAAAAAATTCAATATTTTCTCCCCTTTAAATTCTTGTCATTGGAATAATTTATATAGATATATACTATGTTTTCTTGCACTAGTATAAAGTGGATAGTGTATTATTATGCTTATTCTAATTTGATTTAAATTGATGAGAATGACTCTGAATTAAATATGAGTGCTTAGAAGTATATTATTTAAATAATTACATTTGAGTGACTATTTAAATTTTTTGATTGATTTCAAAACTATTTCAAAGTTAATCAATTAGATTCAAAATCTCATATTTAAACACATGTTGCTCCTAGAATAAGATATGTATAGTTAGGAATGATAGTTAGATTGAACACATAGATAATTTATTATTATTTAATTATAATTGCATCATAGTAATAGAGTTAAATAAAAATGTGATTAACATATTGTAGATCCCAAAACCCCTTGCATGACAACTCCACCCACATAAAAATGAGAGTAACCACACCAAACAAGTATAGGCCTAATTGGGCCCAATCAGGTGATTTCTCCTTATTGTTGACCAAGGATTTTCCTAGGCCTCAACAATACCCAAATTTCTTAGGTTGATGAACGATCCCATAAAACACCACCTATTGTGGCCAACTATTCCATCAAAACTATCATATGATATTATGAAATTTGACGGTATACCTAGGGAAGATCCTTCTACACATGTTATGACATATCACATTTGATGTTATTCAAACTCCTTGGTGGATGATAGTACAAAATTGAGAATTTTCTAGAGGACCTTGATACAAAGTGCCACCAAATAATACATTGAGTTACCAAATGCTTCATATAGTGTCTTTTCATCCGTAGGTATGTCATTTTTACACACTTCCAACCACCCATATGATTTGAAACTAGAATTGATATTTTGATACCATTATGTTAGAATGCCTCCAAACATATCTCATATAATAATCATGAATGAATATGGAAATGTAGACTCATCAGGGTTTAAATTCTAAATCAGTCGTTTGCAAATTGTTTCG
Organism: Pinus albicaulis; assembly: GCA_034641835.2. NCBI lineage: Eukaryota > Viridiplantae > Streptophyta > Pinopsida > Pinales > Pinaceae > Pinus > Pinus albicaulis. The sequence goes on from CM076580.1 coordinate 751,125,710, forward strand.
TTAAGTCATTATTGCCACTAATTGCTAAATATATTGTTATCCATTGAAATCATCATATTTATCTTTCCAGATGACATATATGAGAAAAAAAATGGTGATATGATGGGATATCCACTCTCCCATGTGGTTTCCAATATCTATATGGAGTATTTCGAGAAGAAAGTCATTGTTTCCTTTCCCTTAAAACCATAAGAATTTGAAACATTTGTTGATGACACTAACAAAATTTGGCCTCACGGGAAGAATAATCTCGCCAAGTTCCTTGATCATATGAAAAACTATTTTGATCACATGAACTTCAATATGGAGATATGGGAGAATAAATTTATTCTATTCCTTGACATCCTCATCACTGGGAAAGCATATGGTTCTCTTGCACACAATTTCTATTGAAAGAAAACCTATATAGATAAATATTTGTATGCTAACTCTCACCATCACGCATCTAAGAAGACTAGTATCTTGAACATTCTTGCCATTAGAGTGGTTGAGAATAAAAAAACCTGAACATATCAAATCTCGATGAATAATTTAACCATCTCTTGAAATCCCTTAAAATAAACGCATACAATTTGAGAGATATCAGAAAGGCGCTTAGACTCAGGAAGAAACCCAAAGACAAGGAATTGGGATAAAGAAAAGGATACAATAATAAGAGTGATTCTACCCCACATACAGTGGAAAATGGATAAAATAACTAAGGTTCTAAGAAGGAAAAATGTTAAGACTACTTTATCCCCCACTAACTCCTTAAGGAGAATACTTGATAATAATTAAAATATGATTGATTTTAAGATGAGAAAGGGTGTCTACTCAATTCATTACTCCAGTGGTAAAAGATATAATGGTGAGAGTAGTTTCTCAATGAAGGCTAGACTAATTAAATATTGTGAAAATACCATACATGATAAGACTAAAAAAAGCATACAGTGGTTGAAAACCCTCATAAATAAAACTACCAAATGTGTGTTGAAGACGTAAATGTTATTTCTATGGAATACCATTACAACAAGAAACAAATTCATGATGCACTAGATATTGAAAAGCATCCTAAAAATTCCAAAAGATATGATGGTATAGTCTTGACTGTAACCTATAAACCCCTCATTCACACCCTTAAGAATAATTTAATAATAATCCAATTTAACTCATATTAATATGGGTGCTAATCATATTTAAGGCTTGTGATTCTCTCTTTATCGATTGATATATATTTCTCATGATGATGGAATCATATTTGTAGTTTTAAGAATTTGTAGAGAATATGAAAAATTCCGACTAATCTAGGTGGCTCCAGAGACACACAGAGGACAAAGAGGGCTTATGAAAACTCAAAAATCAAAGTTCATATTGCTGTCAAACTAGGTTCAAGTTGAATATCTCGTCGTCTTGATCGCAACAGTGTGAATGGTTCGTCAAACCGAGTCCGTATGGAGAAGTTAGATCCAGTAAAAGTTTATGGGTTGACTTGGTGACTTGGTAGGTTAAAGAAGGTGCAATTTTGACCTTTTCCAGCCACCAGATTTCAGGCGAAATTGTGGCCTCCTTAATTTGTCTCCTTCGGTTTATTTTTAGATATTTTTAAAATGTGCATATTGTTTTTATTAAACAAAAAAATATTAAAATAGTCCAACGGGTCATGACCCCTGCCGGACCCACGATACCACCACACGGTTTAAATCAAATTAAGAAAATTATATGGGCCAACGGGCCATGACCTCCGCTGGACCCTGCAAAATCTCAACAACCACACAAATAAGTGGTGAGTTGGTCGGCGGTCAACCTCGCCACCCCAACCAACACATAACCCTGCCACATTAATATTGCAGCACCGGAGGTGACGTAGATGGGACAGACGGGGGTCGAACTTGACCGACCCACATGGGCCAACACTCGAGCGGGCGGTCCCACATTTAAACATACCACAACCAACCGCAACTGTATCATATATTTTATAACTATAACATCATATACGTTATATAATATAACTACCAACCATAAATATGACATGGACGACGAAGACTGTGGGGCTGGCTGCCTAATGTGGGTTCGGATCCCCCAGACACTATTTGCATGGGTTTTTAAAAAAAAATGCACTATTTCGGAGGGGGCGGGGTTTGACCACCCGACCTCCCTCTAAAAAATCTCCTTTTTTTACCATCACACCAAACCACCTCATGTGGTTAACTCTGCCCAAATTTTTTATATAAACTCGACCTTTCACAGTGTGCCCAGGCCAAGGCAGAGTGGAGTAGCACACATTTCGAGATTTAATATTATTTTATCGCAGGCAGGTGCGGAACCATGAATGAGCTCAACCTTTGGGAGGGAGAAATTTTTCCAGTGTCCAAACATGACAAAATTTATGTCGATTTTGCACTATTCGACACCATGAATTTGATGGTGTATTCAGATTTTCTATTTGACCATTCCATTTTTTGGCCACTTTTCAAAGTGGAGTTGCAGGTGTCAGCATTCAATGTGTGAGTAGTTGTTTTCAGTATATTTGACGCCACAAGATTGATGGTACATCCAGATCCAACAATTTATCATCCTTTTCTTCAGATAGCTCCAGGATGTGAGGTATATGCAGTGTGATCATTCACTTATTTGTCTCTTTGCCATGAGATGAATTGTGTTGTATGGATCCCTATTAATGTTTGATGTTTGATTTGGGATCTTGTTTTGTTCTTAATGTGAGATGTAATTTCTATCATGGCTTATTTTATTTATGTTTGATATCCCTTTGTTTCCATGTTGGCGGGATACTCATTGTCACCATGTATGTTTTATTGAGATCCCTTTGTTGCCATGTTTGGCGGGATACTCATAGTCATCATCCATGTGAAATTGTCATGATGATAGGAGTCCTTTTTGAGAGTGAGACTTCCTGTATCGGAACATCTCGTGGAGAGATCCATCCACTCCTGCGTGAGGGAATTTTCCTTGTATGACAGAGAAAATACCATCCATGTACATCATCACTCTTTCCAGCACTTAATGCAGTGGCCTACACCATCTTGACCACGAGGCCCAGTGATGTAGTCCCTCATGGATGAACTCCGTTATCAATATCTTGTGTTGCTAATGCTTGTTATGTTCCTCTTCTCTAAAACATGAAGATATGTTCATTTATGTCCATTAATTCTTTGATGAAATTATAACACATCAGCTGAAGTAAAAGGTCTTGGTTAAAAGGGTGAACAAAAATTTACTTGGATCAAGTGGTATTAGAGCGGTCTTCTTGCTAATTTGGATTGCAGGCGTGAACCATTGAATGTTCACTGATTTGAGCAATGGAGGATGTAAAATACATGTATGATACCATGCTCAGAGTGTCAAAGAAAGCATACATGTTGCATGAAGCTTATGAAAAACAAGCATCATAGAACAATGAGTTGAAGACACTCCTACAGGAAGAGAAGGAGGACAAACATTGGTTGCAGCTTCAATTGCAAGCCACGACAGAGGAATTGGAAGAATTGAAGCATGAAAACGAAAGTATTCAAGTAGGTCATGATGCATTAAATACTCTTCTACAAGAAGAGAAGGAGAAGATGCAGCGATTGTAGCTTTAGCTACAAGCCACGACAGAGGCCTTGGAGGATGTGAAGCGTAATGAAGGCTTAGAGAAGCCTTCTTCACCTGTTTCAAAATCGACAAATGAGGTAAACAGTGTTGATTTCTCTTCAGTTTCATCTTCACCTGATATCATTTTTGTTGGAAGTGTGGAGATCCCCATTACATGAACTAGCATGAGACTCCTCACCAATATGGGGTACAAATGAGGAGGACTTGGAATTCATGGGCAAGGCATAACTCAACCATTAGAGGTTGTGTAGAGACCTCAATATGTAGGTTTGGGATAAATTGAAGGAGGATGTTCGAAGGACATCAAAGGAAAACATACATTGTTCAACTCACCGGGGAAGAGGATTGATGGGAACACTCTACCATCATCCCATGGAAGTGAATGTTGTTGTGAAAGAGCCAAGGAAAGCTCTCACCACCATGATCGCACCAGATACCACTAGGAAAGGTGTAACAAGTACTCGATATTCGCAAGTTAATTTTGATTATAACCATGTTTCTAATCATGAACGTAAATCATGGCATAAGAAAACTTGTCATTTTTGTGGTTTAAATAACCATGTCATTGCTGAGTATTGGAAAAGAATGGTAGTACAAAGGAGGATGAGGTGTGAAAATCCTTCTCCACAGCAGAAAAAGAAACCGGTTAAGCAGGTCTGGAGGAAGAAGACCTTTTACAGCCATTGAAACCAAAATGGCCATCAAAGAGCCATGTGTTCGAGGCTCCATCCAGAGCAACACCTTAAGGAAAAAGCGTCGGTGCATGAATAGGTTGAAAAAAATGTTCGACAAGAAAGAGCGCCACAAGGAGATGATCCATTCACTTTGATAAGTGAGAGATTTATTTTCTAGATGTGGTAGTGTGTCATGGCCGTGCTTGTAAATCATGTGTTGCATTTTAACTTTAAAAGTGATGACATGTTTTTCCATCACTTGTTCAACAACAATGATATTTTTTGCCTTTTTTTGTAAATCATATGATGAATTTATTTCATGTAAAAGTGATGATGTGTTTGCCATCATTTCGAAATGCGACAATGATTTTTTTGGTCTTATAATGATAACTGGGGTGTGATTTCCATTTGATGTAAACTTTACCACCGAGTATGTAAACTCGCGGCAAGTTTGGAAATTTTTGGGTCATAGTTGGTTAATTTGAGCATGTAATTTGCAAGAGATTGTAATATAGGTTTGCAGAGGATGCATGTGTCAGTTCATTGCTTAAGGCTCCGAAGAACGAAGGTGAAGGAGATGGAAGGGTGACCATTTTCAGGACACTTGTGGTGCAGACATTGTACACAGCAATTGAAAATTATTGTTGATGCTTTTGGAGGACCAAAAGCTCCTACATCACTCTTTACATCACTTAATGCAGTGGCCTACACCATCTTGACACCGAGGCCCAGAGACGTAGTCCCTCTCAGACGAACTCGGTTATCAATATCTTGTGTTGCTAATGCTTGTTATGTTCCTCTTCTCTACAACATGAAAATATGTTCATTTATGTCCATTAATGCTTTGATGCAATTCTAACATATCAGCTAAAGTAAAAGGTCTTGGTTGAAAGGGTGAACAGAAATTTATCTGAATCACACACAAGTTTCCATACAACATATTAAAATATAAATCCATGTTCTTTTCCCCTTTCATTAGTTGTGTTAATCGTGGTTTCTTATTTCATGATCAACCTTTGGTGCATCTATTTATCATAGAATATTATATTAGATCAGTATAATTTCATGCGACTATATTTTATATGCTATTGTTTTGATGAAGGCTTTATAGTTTCTTTGTTTGTGGGGATATTTTGTGAGAGGTTCTTAGGAGTTGGATTTCTGGAGCTTCTTCGCAAGGATATGATAACATAACTATTGGAAACAAGGTAAGTGATATTTCTCCTCATATCTTATAATAGTTTGTTGTATGCAATATATCTTGATGAAACCATAGTGATATATCCTATGATATGTCACTAATTGTAATAACTTTAGTGAGAGGAATTTCTTATCCATATGAAAATCACTCTAGAATAACGATGTATGCTCACATCCCCTTCATGATGATTTTATATTGCTCCTTGAAGTTAATACATACTCTATTTGATGCCATCCCACTCCATTCTCTCACCTTTGTAAGGTCACTCCCATGGTACATTCCTAGATATCCTTTGTGCAATCTCCTAAATACTTTATAAAATTTCATTTCTCCTCTCATATTTTATTCAAGGATCACATGTCTAGATAAACTCATTTTATATCCATTCCCACCTCTCTTCTTTAAATGTGGTATCTCCCTCGAGGAAACCTTATGTCGGTCCCCTACCTATTTTATTCTTAGCTCATTCCTATTGGATTTTGGGGAATACTTCCCTCATCCTCCATCTCTCACTTCTCCTCCTTTGCATCTATCATTCATATGCTTAAAGTAGAGATCACCTCTATCCTTTATATTTTATTGGTAGCATGAGAAAATTTTGTTAAATTCATGTGGATTTGTTATTTAATATGGATTCACCAAGTTGAAATAATCCATTTCTCAAAAGGGACGTTTTTTGGAATAGGTTATGCTTTCTATCATTGGCACTAGTTTCCTCCTACCTCAGTATTGGTCAAACCTCTTTTCCTCCCTCCTTTGTCTACCTTGCTCACTTGGATCCACTTGGGGAAACCAATTTTTATATCACCTCTCCTATTGGTTTCCCTGTCTTTATGGTCACTTTTCATAAATGCCTGGTTTCCCTTTTAGGACATTATTTTGAGAAAGGCATAAATCTTGGTGGTACCATCCTAGTAGGGACCAACTAGTACAATATTCCCATGAGATTTCAAGTGTTAATGTTGTATCACATAGAAAACAACTATTGAATTGCTTTCTTGGATATACCTTTCATGTATCTCTCCTTCCATATCTTACTGTTAGGTCCCTATAATACTAGTGTAACCACCTTATTGTTATTGTTAGTGTAGCCCCCTTATTTTTATTGTTGTGCCCCTTAGAATCCCACTATTGTTATTTTTGTGACATTACATTATTATTGTTATGTAGGCTCTCATTATATTGTGATCCCTTAGACTCCTATATATACCTAGGAGGTATTATCATTTGAATAATCCAAGATTTTTTCAATTATGTGATGTAAATTAGGTTTCCCCCTCGAAGAGGCTAATTTTCAAGTCGTTGATATATATTTTCTTCTATTTTTTGATCTAGTTGCATACAAATTAGTAAGAGATTTGGATTCTAGGGTTTCACTGCTTTAAACAAGTCATCTTGGGATTTTCGCTATAAATATTTTTCTAAAAAGATTCAGAAGCTAAATTTTCAACCACATCGAGCCAAAAATTTGTTCAATTTCATGTAGACATTTCAAATTTTGGTTCGATATATTTTCTGAGATATGGTCCGAAGAAGTTAGGGTTTTGCATACTTTAGAATTCAGTCTCAAATAGGTGACCTAGGGAATATTGTCAGAAATTTCTTCTCAAGCACCAGATTTGAATTTTGAAAAAAGTGAATAAAATTGAACAAAATTTGGTTTCTCTTGTATAAATTTTGGGTCTAAATATTGAAACAGTGACACGTGGCATCTCGTACAAGTTCGCTGCACTGAGCTAGTCTATAATCAGGTCATTGTGGGAGATTTGGAATAACTTTATTTTAAAGAATCCAATATTGGTATGAGACGTGGCATTGGAAAGAATACTTGAAGTTATACCACAAGACCAAATTTCAGACCTTAGGAAGCCGAAATTTTAGAGAGACAAAAATTTCAACATCGATCTCAAAAAAGTAAGATGAAAAAGGTGTGTAAATTTTTAAAATTTGAATAATTTTTGTTTGAAAAATAAGTATAAGTAATTCAAAGGGAATATTAAAGCATATATATCATTATTTGGTTCCAATATTCCTTGAAACAAAAAAAATGGATACTCCAAGTAAGAAACCAGAAAAATCTACTATGAAACATGAAAAAGAGGAATAAGTGCAACATGATATATCAAAATTACGAGACCAAGTGCAACAAATTTTTCTCTCGCAAAAAGTAACCAAAAATGAATTAGAAGAGATTATGAATGTTAATATGGATGGTTTAGAAGTAAAAATAAAAAGTGACATGGAAGGTTTGAAGAATGGCTTAAATGCGTACGTGGAGGTAATGATGAATGTCAATATAGAATCGTTGACAAAGTTGCTGCAAGAAAGGATTTTGAGTGGTGACCTAAGTTACCGGGTTCAACGAACTTAATCGATTAAGTTCGAATTTCACCGAACTTTAACCTCTTCCAAAATTAATCCAACAAATTTGGCGAATTTAATCCCGAACATCAAATTCGAATTCAAACTCGAATTTTAAAGGCAAACATCAAATTTTTTTTTAAAGAATTCGACAAGATTCATTTTAAAAATTCGGCGACAGGGTTTCGTTTTGTATTTTTAGGCTAAAAGTCCCGATTGACCGTCGTCATGACTACTGCTCACCAATTTTCTCAGCTCCAGCCTCGACCCTCCACAATATATGGACCACCGCTCAGTGCCATCATGCTCACTACTAGTGCTCACGAGTCACGATCACCATGCTCACTGCTCCAAGAGTTCTGTAGAGAGCTCACTGCCCGATGCCACTGTCTCACCGCTTAGTTCTCACAAGCTACATGCTACAGCCACCGGCACCGCCACCGTGCTCAGTAATGACTCACGACTGACCGCTACCATGCTCAGATCCTCAGTCACCAGCGCCATCGTGCTGCAAGCCTGCACCTGCAACTGTGGAGTTTTCGCGGTCCACGGTCCAGCCTTGACCCTCAGCCTCAGGAAAGTCTAGATTGTCGCGCGGCTCCAACCTCGAATGCTCTAGCCCCTCTCCACTACCTCGGCCCTCCTCTCCACTGCCTCATCCCACTCCCCAATGGCCCACAATCCAGTGGACCATAGTCACTATAGACTACAGTCTCCACTCCAGGTAAGTCAGTTTAATTTTTTTACCGCAATTTTTGTTTTTTTAAATTAATTTTTACAAAAAAATTTAAAAATTAATTTACTATTTACTGTGAGTAAAAAAAAGTGAAAATTTATTGTTTATACACAGTTTTAAAGAAAATTCCAGTTTACAAAAATTAAACAATTTAAAAAAAATTTACTATTTACAAAAATATTCATGCCGTAAAAAATTAGAACTAACTCAAATGTAAATTTTTGAAAAAATGCAAACATTTCAACCTTTACTTCAGTAATCAAAACCTTCAGATTTCAATGGCACCCCCAAAATCAACTACTGTAGCATGGAATTTTGTCAATAAATAAGGGAAAAATCTTTTGTGTCAGCTTTGTGGACATCAATTCACTGGCTCTTTAACTAGAGTAGTGGATCACCTTCTCAATATTAGCAATGGAAGTGGAGGTGGTGTTGAAGGCTACACTAAGATCTCAGATGAACAAAAAACCGCAGTGGAGAAAAGCTATTTCACTTCAAAGATAGAAAAGGAAAAAAGGGAGAAGAAGAGGCATCAAATTAAGAGGGAGATTTCCATGTCTTCCTGAAACACCATTAATTAAATCTCATCCATTGGTGGATCAAGTTCTACTGCAGTAAAAACAGGTGGAACCAAAACATTAAATAAATTTTGGAAACCTGTGGAGAGATAAGAAGTCGATGATGCTGTTGCAGAATTATTTTATGCATATGAAATTCACTTTAATGTTTCCAGGAGTCCATATTTTAAAAATGTAATTAAAAAGGCCATTGATTTTGGGAAGGGCTATGTTCCTTCTGGATCTGAAGCTTTAAGGACCACTTTTCTAAAGAAAACAAGAGACAGAGTGCCATAAAAATTGTCTGAGATTAATGAGACTTGGAAGTATACAAGATGCACAATTTTGAGTGTTGGTTGGTTAGATTTGTGTGATCACCCATTGATCAATGTGATTGTTTACAAACCTCAAGGGGTAATTTTCTTGAAGGCAGTTAATGCAATGGATCAGGTGAAGACATCATAATTTATTTTTGGAATTTTGGATGAAGCAATTCAAGAGGTTGGGGAGAAAAACCTGGTCCATGTTATTACAGATAATGCATCAAATTGCGTTGGTGCAGGGAAGATGATTATGGAAAAGTATAATCATATTTACTAGACCCCTTGTGCAGCTCACAGCTTGGATTTGATGTTGCATGATTTAGCCAAATTTCCTTGGGTCGATGAGACAATACGAAGAGACAAAACAATTGCAAACTTCATCATCAACCATCGTCTCACTTTGAGAATATATAGGAAGAATGCATCTAAATAGTTTTTAAGGCCTTGTGATACAAGGTTTGCTACTTTTTATATTACTCTGAAAATATTTGTTGAGGAAAAAGAAAGCCTTAGAGCTGTTTTTTGAAATACTGAGTGGGAGAGATCTCCCCTTTCAAAAAAAACTAAGGGGAAGCATGTTGAACAAATAGTGTTCAATAATGGCTTTTGGGAAAATTCAGACAAGGTTTTAAATATATGTGGCCCAATTGTTAATGTGCTCCGCATGGTTGATGGTGACAAACCTTGTATGGGTTTTGTTTATGAAAGCATTGATCGTTGCAAAGAGGCCATTGCAAGTGCTTTTAATAATGTGGAAGCTGACTACCACGAGATATGGGAAGTAATTGATCAAATACGGAAAATGATGCATAGTCCATTACATGTAGCAACATGTTATTTGGACCCTAGATTGTTTGGGTTATCAAGAAATAGGGATGAAGAAGTCATGAATGGACTTATCCAGGCTACTGAGAAGCTAAATCCAGATCCAACAATTGTAGGTTTGGTCAGATCTTAGTTGAGGGCATATAAGTTAGAAGAAGGGCTATTTGGTACAAAATCAACAAAGTATGACAGGAGCAGAAGTGATCCAACAGTATGGTGGGAGTTTTATGGTCCAGGGGCACCAGAATTGCAAAATTTTGCAATTCGTATCTTAAGTCAAGGATCAAGTGCATCAACGTGTGAAAGGAATTGGAGTTCCTTTGACCACATTCATTCCAAGAAAAGAAATAGATTGTTATTTGGAAGATTAGAAGATCTTGTTTATGTTCGTAGTAACTTGCAGTTGGCTTTGAAAAATGCGTCTAAAGAGTCATCCAATTCCTCTAGCCCATGGATCGATCCTGTTCCTAATGCATCAAGGGATGAAGCTATTTTTACAATGATAGTGACATTGACAAGGAATTGAATGATGAATATGATGCTGAGGCATATAGCAAATTCACAAACCCTACTGCTCTTGATGATATAGAACTTTTTGATATCACAAGTAGGCCACGAGAACATCAAGAATAAAACTTGTGTTCTCTTTTTAGACTTCTAGTTTACATTTTGCTAGACTTCTAGTTTACTTTTTTCATGGAAAATATTCTAAAACTGCCAAACTACTTTAAAGTTTATAAATTTTGAATACTTTTTTATCAGATTGTTTTCAATATATGAAATCAGATATGGGCCATGGTTTTGTTGAATTTGATATTCGAAGATGGCTTATTGTTAATGTCTATGATGAATTTCTCACCTTGTTTACTATGTATGGAAGATTGAAGTTGGTTCTTTATTGGCAATTTGGAACTCGCTTTCATGGTTTATATGTGGAAATGATGTAAATGTTTGAGCAATAATCCTAACATCTATGTGTTTGCAATGTGCATTATGCACTTTGAAAATTGACATGCTTATTTATTTATGTGCATCATATTTATCTTTCAACATGCTTAATATATATATATATATATATATATATATATATATGTTTTTTTTTTTTTTTTTCAAATTTCTATATGTCGAATTTTATGCCGAACTTTATCGGCAAAATTTTAGGTGCCAAACTTTACTCAAATTTAAACGTCGTCGAACTTGAACACGAACACAAACATGGTGACTTAGGTGGTGACAAGGTAATCCATGAAAATTATGATGAGGACAAAAGGAATATGAATTATGATTTTAGAGATTCCAATTTTGGGTTTAATACCCACCACATTCCAAATATATATATGAGGAAGTTTGATGGCAAGTACTCGGTAACATGGATATTATAAATGGAGCAATATTTTGATCTCCATGATGCGAAACACACACAAAAGATACACATTGCATCTTTATATTTAGAAACCAATCAATTTTTATGGTATCAAATGATTTTTTCTCGTAAACCACTTATCACTTGGTCAATTTTTATAGAGTAAATGATAGCACAATATGATGATGTAAATAGAAACACCTTCTTTAGCCACTTGATAAATCTAAAACAAAAGGGTTCAATGGAAGAGCACATTGAGGATTTCAGAAAAAAGAACATTAGGGTAACTGATATTCCAAAGGAGCATAGGATTGATGTATTCATAGGGAATTTAAAGGATAACATACAACATGAGTTTCACCTTTGGGAACCTGATTCATTGGAGAAGGCATTCAGGGTGGAAATTAAAATTTAGAAGCAAAATTATGACAACAAGGAAGTCTACCACTCAAAACTATAAATATGGAGGTGTTCATGCTCCTAGCCTTACACAACCTACAAGGTTGACACCACAAAATTTGGAGGAAAAAAGAGAAAAAGGGATTTGTTACATTTGTGATAAAATATACACTAAAGGTCATAAGTGTGATGAGAAGAAATTATTTTACATAGATTGTGAAGAGGAGGAATAAAAGGAACAAGAAACATCAAAAAAATATGATATACACCAGGAACCAACCCCAGAGAAAGAAGAAATGAATCCAACCATATCTTGTAATGCATTCACGCGAATTACCACTCCTTAAAATCTCAAGATAGAAGGATATACTAAGAAGAAAAAGGTAATAATGCTGATTGGTTCAGGTAGTACCCATAATTTTATTCATTGTAAGATAGCTAAGGAATTAAATTTCTTTCTGTATCAAATACCAGAGTGTCAAGTTATGGTTGAAAATGGAGGAACTATAAATTTCTCTGGAAATTTCCATAATATAAAGCTAACCATGGTGGAATATGTATTGAATAGTCCAAGGCTTTCCATTCCAATGGGTGGTGTTGATGTTGTACTAGGATTCCAATGGTTACAATCTTTGGGGACCATAACTTCTAATTTTCAAGAGTTTTTTCTTGAATTGTTTTTTAGGAAGGAAAGGAAATTGAATTAAGTGGTATCACAGGGAAACTAGGGAATACAATGAACTCTAATGTCATGAAAAATCTTATGAAGAAACAAAAATGAGGCATAATTTCACAATTATGCTCAACAGAGGTTCAAACATTGAAATCATCTGTTTATCTATATTTCCAAAAATATGTGGACAATCATTCCAAGGTATTTTAGACTTCGAAAGGAATCCCACCTATTCGTGATTATGATAATGTTATTCACTTGATTCTAGGAAGTGTTCTTACAAACATAAAACCTTACAAATATCCCTACGTTATTCAAGGTTGTCATTGATGTCAATATGGCCTTATTTGGATGGAAAATATTCTTGTGATGTCATAACCTCATGTATATTATGATGATGTCCTTACTCATAATGACAAGTCCCTCTTGTTTGATAGTGATGCCATTATGATGTCAAGTCACTAAGAAGAAGTCTTGTCCTAGATAAATATTGATCATAATGATGTCCTTGAACTAACCATGAAGACACCATAACCTTGTGTATCCTTTCTCTTGATGAATGTTCCCTAGAAATCATGATGATGTCCTTACTCTTGATGAAGGATTCCTTCTTATTAATGCTGCATATGGTTAATGACATATCACTGCACTATCTTGATGACATGGTGACATTGATGGCACATATGATGACGTATATGATGATGACATGGAAAATGAAGGAATTGGAGATCACTTGATGACATATGATGATTAAATACATAACAAGTGGATACCTCACTTTAAAAAAAAAAACACTTGGTGACATATGACAATGAAGAAGCTCTTGCTGTCCTAATCATTTTCTGCACCAAATAATTCAAGGGCAGTCACAAAGAAAATTTTTTTTCAGCACCTTAGAGGCAACCTTTCAACATGATACCTAGACCATCGTAAAGAAGATTTTTTCCTCTTTCCAATGAGCCCTTATTTGTCCCGAAACTCCTAGCAGTTTGTGAGATATTGATTGATTTTTTAAGATGAAAAAATTAATATTTTTGGCTAGCCAGCCTATGCATAGTTATATCAAGTTGGCCTCTCCTTAGAAAGATGTGTCCTTTCAAATATTATAAACTACTATAAATATAAACCACCGCTCTTAGTTTTCACAGTCAATTTTTATGAGAAAATTCAGATTATAACCACAGAAGTGACTAGGAGGACGAGAGGACATATAAATTCACTATTTTGGGTTAAAAGATTTATACTGTGGTGGAATTTCACCTTCAGAACTCGGATTGCAGAGACAAATTTTTAGACAGCCTTCGAGGATTTGTGGAAGGAGAGAAATTCAAACTTGTGAAAGCAAGCTTCTTTCTCAAGCTCGAACAACAAATTTGTGAAGTGTGCACTCAGAATTGTGATAAAACATTTCCTGTAGCTCAAATTTATAAACAGAACTTCTACCGCAACCTAGTTTAAAGCTCATATTAAGTGGATTAACCCTTTGGTCCTGTAGGGCTTAGATCACACTAAAACAATCGTTTAAATAGGCTTGGTTTGCTGCCTTTATTGAGATTAAAAGCTTGGTCTTGTTGCTGCCTATGTTAAAGAATATTACCTTAGTCCTATACTCATACATCTACCTGTAGGAAACAATCTTGTGAAGGATTAGTGGAAAATCACATATATCAGTCTGTTAACCAATTTTTGTGTAGTGAAAATTGTAAGGCTCAGAGCTAAAACATTTTGAAGGATCAAATTCATATCTCTGCAATCATTAGCCTCAATAACTCAGACCTGTGTTGTGGAGCTTAAGAGCTGTGAAAAAAATGGGCCTTCAACAATGATGAATTTGGAGTTGTAAAATACTCGTGACCTTGTCAAGGATTTGAAGGTTTGAAATGTGAAGACTTGGTTTGATTTGAAGAGCCATGTGAAGACATAGTTGGAGTAGGTTTTGGTTTTTTTTAAGAGACTATTTGAGCAAGATCTCCATTGAAGGAATTTTTATTGGAGCAGTCTATTGATTGTACTTGATTGAAAGCCCTATGGAGTGATCTTAAGAAAATATGCCTTAGTTACCTTGAAGAGCATTGAAGATTCCTACCAAAATTATTGAAGCAAACCTCTATCCTTGAAAAGGAGTTGGAGAATTTTTATTAATATACCCTATTGAAGAATACTAGACATCTTGGAGCCACCTCTTGAGTATTTATGAGCACACTTGATCATCCTTGAAGAAGATTTGAAATGAACAGATCTTTTTATTGGAGAAAAACCTTAAAGACCTTTTTTGAGCCTTGGAACCATGTAGAGTACCTTGGAGTTAACTTTGAATATTCGTGGAGGTCCTTGGAAACCATGATACATATTTCATCATGAGGTGACCTTGAAGATTTTGTTTGGGTACATGAAGAGCAGTGGTGATACCTTCATGTGAAGACAAGGTTTTCATTTATGAAGTGATTTGGAGAAGGCAATGCTGACTAAGAGTTTGGAAAGTCTCATTGCAGATGTTATTGGGATGCTTGAAGAACCGTTGAATCTATCTTGAAAAATTGAAGTTGTGGGTTGGAGCCCTAGAGAATAGGAGTCCTCAAGAAGACTGGCTGGGTGCTTGTACCAGAGATAGGGTTGGAGACCTAGAGTTTGAAGCCTCAAAGTGACAAGGTTGGTGTTACACCATTTTTTGTTCATCTAACCTATTACTATTAGATGGACCAAAGTACACCATGTAAGACCAATTTTACCCTAAGTAAAATTGCTTTCACTATGAAAAATAACTTAGTAATCCATATTTTTTAAGTTGTTTATGGTCTAAACAGGAAACCCCATGAGGAAATATTGAATAAATCCATATTTGTTTGATTTTCCTCAAGGAATAATTAGTTAAACAACAGTTTAATTAATATTCCTGGTCATATTTAACCCAACACAGGAAAATTAATTAGATAAATCATTATTTATCTTATTATTTTCTAGGAATAATTATTTAAACCTTATTTAAATAATATTCCTTGTTAAATTTGACTAAATGCTTTATAAATAATTGAATAAATCATTATTTATTTAATTATTACTCAGCCACATCCTTAAAATAATAAATAAATGATTTATGTATTTATTATTTACAAATAAAGGGATTTGACCAAATTCAAATTCTTTTTCCCTCCAACAAATATAATAAAATATTCCACAAAAGTTGGATCTAGATTTGGTTAATAATATTTTAATTATGCACCAATATCTAGAATAACTCAATATTTTGTTATAAATAGAAGGGTTTTTCCATTCACTCACTACCTTTTGTTGCCTAAAGATTACTCTGGATCTATACTTTTGGTCTGACTTTGATCCTCCATCATTGTCATATTTTGCTACCATTTTTCTTGTGAGCTCCCTTTGAGTTCCATTATTTTGTCTGGATTTTCTACACCATCAAGAGAGAGAGATCTTAGATCTGAAGTGCTGAGGACATACAAGAACCCATCCCATTGAGGGGGACTGGTAACATCTTTCTATGTTCCCTTCCCAGGTGTAAAAAAATACAAGAAATCTTTAAAAATATTCTTGTCTTGTCTATTGGATGCATGGAGCAACTCTTGCTTTTATTTACTGCTTAATGTCTTTTACTGCATAGATCTAGATTTTGTAGCATTTATCTTGGTCAACTAACTGCATATCTAAAGAAATTGGCAGCCATATTTGATGTAAGTGCTGGTTTTTATGCATAGCTAAAGTAAGATTTTTTTGTACACTCGCAATTATAATTCATCATAACAACTGGCGACTCCACAAGGGTTTACGATTACGACCTATGTCATTTTTCAGATCCTTGCATGACCAGTTGCTTCAAACCCTATGATTTATTTTCAGCTTCTTGTTTTTCTTTCCTTGATGTTTTTTTTTTAACCTATAAAACCCTAGAACAATAAAAATTCTAACTTCCGTGTGTTTTTGGACCTATTGCACAGGTGACAGGCATTGGCTGCAGCTGAGACGAATTTTTTTTCTAAAACTTACTCCCGAGAGTGCCGAAAGTGCAGGTCGCACTTTTTGGGCCAAAACCTGCGACTTGGACCTTCAGGGCACAGAGAAAAGCCCCAAACCTGAGACTTGTGCAAAAATTAGGTTAGAAACTGTGCCCTGAACTTTTTGCGGGAATTTTTCTGAAATTTTTCTGGGTTTGTCTGGGCCTCTGTTCAGGGTTTTCTAACCTCTATCTCCACCTGTTTTGGACTTGTACTTACTCTATCTTACTCATTGGAGTGGGTAACCTAACCCCCTAGGGATTTAATACCCTTCCACCTTTCTAGGAGGAGTATAACTGAAGCTGGTTGTCTAAAATTTTAGTGTGTTCAGCCATTTTTTAGATTTAATCCGTCACGTTCATATCCACTTCAGATTGGTTATTCATCCATACAAAACACCTCTTTTCAGTTTTGTTTGGGTCTTCCTCTAGGGTTCCCTCGGCTTCCCTCCAGGTTGTAGTTTTTCACCACCTCATTTGTAGCACTTTTCCCTCTGGTTTTTTGCTATTGTTTGCACCTATTTCCAGCAGATCTAACCTTTAGATCATTGTCCCTCCCGAATTTAGATCCGTTTTCTATTTTGGTGTGTTTTGACTAGATTTTTGCCCACCCACAGACTAGTTGTTGAGAGGCCCACCTCCTTGGGTTTATATTAATGAATAATTAGCTGTTTATTTTCTGTTATATTCAGTTTCATTTAATGTTATTTGCATATTTATTTACAGTTATAAAACATATTTTTTATTTTTCTCTACAAACGTTTGGGTTTAAAAATTAAAATTTACACACTTGACACACAAACCCTAAGTGAAGAAGTTCCTGGTTACCATTGCCAGGCAAAGACTATAACATTGTAATCAATTGATCCTGCACCTCTCTACCCTCGTTTCTACATTGTAATCATTTGATCCTACACCTCCTTGCCCTTGTTTGTTAAGTCCCTATATTAATAGTGTAGTCCCTTATTATGTTAGTGTAGCCCTCCTTATTGTTATTGTTGTACCCCTGTAACCCCCATATTGTTATTATTGTGCCCTTACATTATTATTGTTAGGTCGGCTAGGATTACATTGTGGCCCCATGGACTCCTATATATAGAAAGGAGGTTTTGTCATTTGTATCATCCAAGAATTGTTCATTCATGTAATATATTGGAGGTTTCCCCCTCGAAGTGGCTTATTTCTAAGACATTGATATCTCTTTTATTCTATTTTTGGAGCTGGTTTCACAACATTTGGTATCAGAGCTTTGGATTCTAGGGTTTCACTACTCCAAACAGGTCATCGTGGAATTTTCACTATAAATTTTTTTATATGAAGGTTCAGAAGCTGAAATTTTTAGAGTATGAAGCCAAACTCCTGGGGAACATCCTCGCAAAATTTCAGAGCTTGGTTCGTAACATTTTTAGAGATATGATTTGTGGAAGTTAGGGATTTTTGCAGGCTCCTGAATTTCACTTAAAAAGGTCATCGCAGAATTTTCACTATAACATTTTTTATATGAAGGTTCATAAGCTGAATTTTTTAGAGTGTGAAGCTGAAATCTGGAAGAACATCGTTGAAAAATTTTAGAGCTTGGTTTGCAATATTTTGGGAGATATAATTTGTGGATGTTAGGTATTTTTCAGGCTCCTGAATTTCATCTCAAAGAGGTGATGGTGGGAAAATCTTCATAACTCTCTCTCTGAGCATTGGATTGGAATTATGTAAAAAGTGTGACTGGAAGTACACAGACTGTAGTTTCCTGTCTATAAATTTCAGAGCCAAAGGAGAAAACAGTGACACGTGGCAAGTCATACAAGTTTTCTCTACTAAAATAGTCCATAACTAGGTCACTGTGGAAGATTGGACATAAATTTGCCTTGAAGAATCCAAATCAGGTCAGACCTGTGGCATTCGAAATATAATCCAAAGGGATACCTTAGTGCCAAATTTTATTTATTGAGGATATGAAATCACATAGATAATTCAGTTTCAATATCGAGCTTCTCAAAATCAAGAAAATGGTGTGTATTTGGTTTTTAAACTTGCATAACATTTGTTTGAAAAAGCAGTTTGAAGTGATTCCAAGGACATATTTTAGAATTTTTATCAGTATTGGGTTCTATAATGCCTCCAAAAAATAATTCCATACCAATTAATCCCTCAAAAATATATACTATGATGCATGAAGAGGAAGAACTACAGTATGAGATATCAAAATTACGGTACCAAGTGCAACAAATTTCGATCTTATGAAGAGAAACCGAAGATGACATAGATGGTTTAAAAGCAGAAATGGAGGCTAAGTTGGATGGTTTGAAGGATCAAATAACAACTAATATGGATGATAAATTAGTGGAAGATCACATTGAGCATCAACAACAAGTTCTCCAACTCTCAAATGATAACCTAACTTTGGTGCATAATCTAATGAAAAACAGGAAGATCAACATCACATCGAAATAAGTTCTGAAGCAGTCACAGAAACAAGAACTAGAAAAGTAAGATCAATTTTAGAGTATCTCAGCAAGTGGAAGAACTTTCTTGTAGAATATTCCACATGGGAGGATGAGAATTTTATACAGAAGCATCAAGAAATAAACAAGCGTTGAGGACATCACTTGTTTGAAGGAGTGGGGCATGTTAAGTCCCTATATTAATAGTGTAGTCCCTTATTATGTTAGTGCCCTCCTTATTGTTATCGTTGTACCCCTGTAACCCCCATATTTTTATTATTGTGCCCTTACATTATTATTATTAGGTCAGCTAGGATTACATTGTGGCCCCACTAGGATTACATTGTGGCCCCATGGACTCCTATATATAGAAATGAGGTTTTTTCATTTGTATAATCCAAGAATTGTTCATTCATGTAATGTATTGGAGGTGTCCCCCTTGAAGTGGATTATTTCTAAGGCATTGATATCTCTTTTCTTCTATTTTTGGAGCTGGTTTGGAGGTGGCCTTTTGCCTTGTTACCATTGCCAGGCAAAGACTGCAACATTGTAATCAATTGATCCTGCACCTCTCTGCCCTTGTTTCGACATTATAATAATTTGATCCTGCACCACCTTTTCGTTGTTGGTCTCTCTTCCTTTTGTGATCCATGTGTATTCTGTCATCATTGCGCCCCCGAAGCGTTTATCCCGGAGACTTCTTGGCCTTCATCCTCAGTTTCCGTTAGGAAGACTTACTCCTCCGCGTAGGATTCGAGTTAGTCCTCCATCGAGTTCGCATTCTGACTCCTCTTCTGGTTCATTGGGTTCCCCTTCTGGTTCCATCCCTGGTTCTCCCCCTGTTACCTTCACCATGTCTGGTTCAGGACCTAACGCTGGTGGTAGCCCCGACACTAATGTTGGGAATACTACTAGTGGGACCGCAACAGGAACTATCTCGGCTGCTCCCTTGCTCCCTTATATGGTAGGCCTAATTTTTCCCGATTTTAACCAGTTGATCAATGACCCCATACGCCATGATGCTGGTTGGCCTGCTATTCCAACCAAGCTCCCTTCCAACATCCCCAAGTTTTAAGGTCTTGCTGGAGAAGATCCTACAAACCATCTTCAATCTTTCCACATGTGGTGTTCGTCTAAATCCATTACCGATGACTCCGTCCGTCTTTAGTTATTCCAATTTATGCTTATTGGTGAAGCTTCTAAGTGGTATGTTGATTAGGCCTCCTCCTCTCATACCACATTTGTGACTCTTTCCCAGGCTTTTCTATCTTATTTCCAACTTTCCCTTTGTTATGACACTGGTACCGAACTTTTGACCTCTTTCCATCAATCATCTGTGACTCGCCTATCCGATCAGGCCCAGGAATGGCGGAGAAGAAAGAGCCCATGTTGAACCCCTACCTTCGAAGACTGTGTCTACATGGAATGGTTCCTAAGATCCCTTTTGCCTGCTATCGACAAAGATGTCGCATCGCATTTCCCTCAAACTGAAGAATCCGCTCTCCAGATTGCATTAAAATATGACCTCATCTACGCTCATTCTGGTTATGTTTATACCATATTACCTGATCTCCCTAGACCCGGTGGTGCTAGCACACCAGGGGCATCCCATGCCGTCGATGGTATCATTGGAGCCATTTCTCATCCATATGCTCATCCTCCCATGGGTTATGGTTTCCCTCAGGGAGGGACCAACTCCTCCAGCACTTTTCCCCCTCCCGGTAGCGTGTATCTAGGATATGGCATGCCTCCTCCTTTTGCCCAACTTTTTTACCAAAATGTTACCCAACCTCCTTATTACCCATATCTGCAACCTGGTGCTCCAGATCCTCAAGCATTAGCACCCCCGCCTCCCTTGCCTTCTCAACCCCCGCAATAGTAGCCATCACCCCCCAGGGGCAGGTATATGCATAACAGGGCACAAATAATCCTCCTACTTCCAAAAAGAAGAGAAAGGCACCCAAAATCAGTTTTCCCCCAGTAATCCTAGACCTAATCCCCAAGGGAATGCACCTAACACTGCTAACCAGCAACAGGGCACTCAGCCCAAGCAGGACAAGCCTATTCGCAGGAGCAAGCCTGGTTCTTGTTGCGGTTTTTATAATCATTACACCCACTATTGTCCTCTTTTACCATAGATGTGTCAGATGTGGGAGAATCAACCAGCATTGCGAGGACAACAAGCCTCCCCTTTGGTTCCTCCCAATGTTGCAAATATCCAGCCGGCTGTGTTTACCAATCCTTTCCCTCAGAAAGGATTCATGGCTACCCAACCACCTTAAGGTTAGGCGGCCACTCAACCTCCTCTATCTGGTACCTTCGATTACCAGATTCTCATGATGAACTCTGGACAACCCATTACCGTTGAACTCAACCTTCAGACTCCGTCCCATCAGTACAACAGGCCTCCTGCTACGTCTGCCACCGAGCCCCCTTCTTTAGGTTCTACAGAGCCTCTTTCAACAACCAATGGTCCTTTATAGATCCCTCAGCCTAAGGCAAAGGTTCATACCAATATCCCCAAGGGACCATTACGCCAAAACGCTGCTTCTGGAAAAGTTGCCCATTCGTATAGTATAATAGAAGATTTGGCGCAATCTCCTGCTGCCATCTCAACACTGGAACTCCTCTAGTCGTTCCCTTCACAACGAAAATCTCTAATAACTTCTATGGGTGTTGTATATCCTTCATATTATCATTTAATCGTCTTCGATGTTGACCGTTCAGAACATCCTCTTCTTCCTTCTTCTGTCACCTTCCAAATCCCTGTCAAGATCCAGAATGCCAATGTCTCCCATTGTATCATTGATGAGGGGGCATCCACCTGTGTGATGTCCACTTTGGTTTGGAAGAAAATCAGATCACCTGAGTTGGCCCCTTCCACTATCACCCTCCAAGCATGGGATGGCCACTCTTCCAAGCCCATTAGCATGTTCCGCAATTATCCTATTACTCTTGCAGGCAAGACTGTTTGCGTTGATGTAGAAGTCATTGATGCCCCCTTAGATTACAACATTCTATTGGGTCGTAGCTACACTTATGCGATGTTTGTTGTCCCATCTGCGGTTCACCACAAGATGTCCTTTCCTCATAATAGAAAGATAGTCACCATTGACCAGTTGACATATTACAAACCAAAGTCTTAGACCTCCCCTGAGTCCATCATTAGAAAAATGTTGAACCTATGACCAGTGTCTCGCCCGACATCTACAAAGACTCATCTTTTCTTGGGTATTTCACTGGTCTTCCTCTTCCTATCTCTGATCCCAGCTCATTGAATGTTTGCATGATGCAATTATCTTTGGCTTCCCTCAAGTAGCCCGCTTTGACTAGTAAGCAGCCCCGCCCTCTACAACCTGCTCCTAGCCCTTTGACCCGGCCTTCAGGACCCCCTCCTCAAGGCCCCTCATCTGCAACTGGTATCCATGAGCATCTCTACCCTCCTAGCATGGTTCCTCCTAGCCTTAACCATCTTGGAGCTATGTCGCCTGGCCATTACCCCTCCGGTCAGATACCATTCCTAGCTCCCCCTCCTAGAGTGTTTTCGGTACCTATTATTTCTACCTTATCCCTTCCTAACCTGGCCCTGGGGATCCCAGTCTAGTACATTGATCCCCCAACCGTTACCTTGCCTAGTCAGCCCAAACCTTATCTTGCTTTGACCCTGGTTCAACTGGTCCCCATGACCCCTCTCTTTGCTATGATGCCTCAGCCACCTTAACATGAACCTCCTCCTGTTACGACAGCTACGGGTGAAGGGGCCAAAGCTTGCAAGAAGGCATCTAAAGACAAGGCTGCCCCGACAAACCCTGATCCTCCTCAGCCTCCAAAGCATACACCTCCATGTTCTTTGTGTGATGTTGTCGGTCATGCCACCCATAATGATACTAAATTACCTCATCTCAAGCCCATGGTCAACGAAGTGTTTCTTGAGTCTGATATCCCAGAAGTCCATGTTAGTTTACTTGATTTAGCCAAGAAACTCAAGAATTTGTGCAAAAATCACCCCTGTGCTTTTTGTGATTTCCATAGCCACTATACTTACCTCTGTCCCGCCTCGAAGAGTATCTCTGCTCTTTAGAAGCGGTTCGCCAATTTGAGGCCAAGCACAATGAGTCCACTGATCCCTTATTTGTGCCTTTTGCTTCAACATAAGCAGAGGACACTGTTAGCACTCAAATCTACCTCAGGCTGAAATGAAGTAAAACTCAAGGCTACATCAAACCACGCTCAGCCTCGTAGCTAGCCCTACGAGGACAGGAGAGGGCTCTCTCCATCAATCTCGAGAAAATAAGCAATAAGATGCGAGATGACTTACAATAAGAACTGATTTTAGGCTAGTAAAGAGATAGTTATGTTTAATTTTTGGTTTTTTGAGTTTTCGCTGGAGTAATGGGAAAACAAATTTTGGGTCCGGGGATAAGGTCAGACCTTTGCAGAGTTCAAGCTGGGGCGAGGTAGGTGATGATCTTGATGCTTTAAATTGGATTTATGGATAGATTAGACTGACGAGGAGCTGAAGAGGGCAAAGAAGAACTTGGATCCTCTCCAAACAGCTAAAAACATATAGAACTAACTGAATTCAAAGGCTAAGCACTGTAAACAATGGATTCAACCTTAATCACTCATTCAACTTAGTTCAGAAGCATAATGAAACGATGGCATACATTAAACATGAAGAAACTTACAGTAAACAAAGAAGAAACACCATCAAGAACAGAACACCACAAGGATCCCAACAAGTGCCGCAAAACCCCCGATCTTTCCTTAGCCAAAATATGAAAAGTATGTACAATAGTATCAAAAGTATCCCAAGAGTCCAACCTCTCCAACCTCTGAAAATGATTGAGAAATTACAATATATAGATCACTCTAACACCTTTCCTCACCTCTAGGGGTCGAATTCCCTCTTCAGGGATCAGTTTCAACCAATTCTAATCATGGAACTACAATCTAGGCAGCTAACAACTTGCCTCTAAAAGAGTGGAAACTGATCCATTACATGATTTTTTACTCATTTGAGAGTGAATCTTCTAGAAGAGATAAAAATAAGCCAAAGTTACATGCCAAACATGAATTTACATCATAAAAACTCAAAAATTCTATCCACAAGCAAAACTGATCCATAATAGGCGAAATACTGAGCTGGCAGCTGAAAATTCAGGAAAAATTCAAGTGGGTCGCTCCTGAGCCGTGTGGGTCGCTCATGTTCCAGGCTGAATTTGAGGTACTTCCTGGCATCCAAATTGAGCTCATGATAGCTCGTTGGAAAGCCCTGGATGTCTAATTTCCAACCCAAGTGGAATTTCTGAATTTAGAGTTGATTTGACCCTCCAAAACCTCATTCTCCCAGAGGTACTCCCTGCTGGTGCAAAAGGTGGCAGCAAGGTGGTTTTCATGGTGTTTTTGAGCTTTTTGACCATCCAGATTTCAATGAAATGCTAAGTTGACTTCAGAGGATGCATAATTAACCATGAAAAATCCAAAAATGTAAAAATTTCCTCCAGCAAGTGTCCCAAAAAAAGTGAGCGCATGAGCGCGCGACCCACGTAACTGCAAAACCTGTTTTTTAGACCAAAAATTTGGAAATGACAAAATTTTCTCCAAATTTGCCCAAATTCGGAGCGGAGGTCCTCCATCATGTGTCTTGCCCAGTCAATGAAGCCTCGGCCAAAATCCGAAGTGGATCAGGCCTTTTCCGCCATTTTAGTGCTCTCCTGGTGCATGCAGCTCCTGTGGTGAAAACACTGTCTCGGTTGTATGTGTTGGTCTCTATCATGATCCTGTGAATGTACCTACGCTGATGAAGAAGGCGAGACCCCTTCCACGCCATGTGGAGATAGTACTCGCGTTGTTGATGAAGTCAACGAGACCCCTTCCACCCCGGGTGGAGATAGTACTCGTCGTGATGTTGAAACAAAGCTCTGTGGCTTCTCTGATATGCTACTACTACTGACGCACTGCTATGCTCCATCTCAGTACATCAACCTCAACGATTGAGTCACTGTCCGACTCCTGCTCATACTCTGACTCTGTCTCTGACATGGCCTGGAACAAGATAATGGCACTATGTATACTGATATAAATGCAGTGAAAGCAAAGTTATAATGTATGTTTCAAACACCCAACAAATATCCCCCACTGTCAAAGCACCATAAGGAAACAAACAATGATAATATCTCTGTTTAATTACAAGTGAAACTTGACCAAAGGAAGTGGGCAGCCTTTAGAATATTGGGCAAATCTTGTCAAAGGGAGCAATGCATCATATGAATGTGTTTTTCCATGAGTAATAACAACAAAGGTGTCAAATGGGTAATGAAACAGAGTTATGAAAACGTGTTATCAATGGGCAATGGGATATAATATGTCAATGAACATCATGGAACAAAGGTCATGACAGTGGTAAAATGGTAATGAAGACCACAGTGGTATAATAGGTGTGAAGACAGTGGGATTTGAACATACGTGCCAAGGTGGATATAACAATGATATAAGGTGGAGAAAACACTCATAAAACCATCCATACATATTTCAAAACCCTGAGGAACAAGTCAACCATGTATGTAGGGTTTTACTCCTCCATTCAAATGTTTGAAGACTTCAAGATACCATCAACACATGAAAAACTACTGAGCAATGATAAAAACTTGTTTGCAAGTAACTGGAGTTGATTCGAATCGAAACTGGGCGCAAAAACACAATTTTCTGAACTCTGCTGACAGGTGGGTCGCTCTGCCCAGGTGGGTCGCTCCCATTCATTTTTACACTGTGAAAATTGCCCAGGTGGGTCGCTCCCCTCAAGTGGGTCGCTCCTGCCACATAGTGCATTTTGCAGAAAGCTTTTGGAGGCCTTCCCGGTGTCCAAATCGGGCGTGTGATAGCTCGTTGGAAAGATATTGGAGTCTAATTTCCAACACAAGTGGAATTAGGCAATTTGGATTTCATTTACCCTGTCAAAAATCAAATCTCCCAACACTAGTCAAAATGATCAGAATGAGGCTGCCTCAAGGCAGAGTGCTGTTGCAGTCAACTTTTGAAGGTCTTCCTCAACTCCAAATTGAGCTCATGATAGCTAATTGGAAAGGTATTTATGTCTATTTATCATTTGACTCATCACGCAAGTCATTTGGCCAAACATTCTAGGAGAAAACTTGATTTTCTCAAGGTCACTTCAGAGGTGCATTCAATTCTCCTGAGGCAACGGAATTTTTGACATTTCTCTAAAACCATGATACCTGTGTAAAAAGTGAAGGAGGTTTTTCTTCCTTGGGATGTTGTGGACAAAAACCTCTCTCAGTTTTCCAAAATTCATCTTTTATTGCTCTGAAACATCTTTTGAGTGAAACTTACCCCGATGTGTGAAACAAGGAATTTTGTCGAAATGAAGCGAAATGAAGGGGATAAGGGGCTTCTAAATTCTTGGGGAAATTTTGGGAAGTAGGGAGGGATGTTAGGAAGCAGGGGAAAGTGGAATAACAGAGATTGAGTGAGGGGAAGGAGTCCAAAAGGGCAAAACACAGGCCTAGCCTAGAAAATTGCCAAGTTGTGGCTAGAAACTAGGGTTTGTGCAAAAATGAGGAATTTGGGGGATCTCAGTGATGGGAAGTGTTTAATTAGGTGAATTAATGATAGGGGAAGGTGTATGAACATCGGGATACAAATTTTTCGATGATTTGACCATCCAAGAGAAATTACCTCCAAAACCCTAGGAGAGGGAAATGGACCTTACCTAGGCACAACTGAAGCATGAACGAGATGTAGAATGACTCAATGGAACTTGACATGATGATAACAACCCTCTGAATGATGGTACACTCAGCTGAATGGTGACATGGACTGACATTTGGACAAATTTGAAAAGAGTGAAGACCAACCCTAGACCTAATGCCTAGTGATCAAATTTTGCTTGAAGACTCAGTGAAATGAAAAAATTTGACCTTGACACTTTAAAATGACTTTGAAAGAGCATGTTTGATCACTGGAGGAAGGCTGCAAAGACTGACTCTAACATTGGCTCCAATGGGGATGGTAGCTCCAGCTCCGTGGAGGTGCCAAGAACCGTAGAACTTTGGGAGAGCAGACCAGTGCATTCATCCATTGGGCGATGGAATCATTATTTGAACGGATAACACAAAACTTTTGACACATTTATTGAATGAAAACTTGACTGAAAAGTGATTGAAACTTGACTGAAACTTGACTCAAACCAACTCGATGGCAAACTGAAATAACTTGAAAAAAACTGACTCGACAGACCAAACACAAATGACTCATGACTGACTTAAAACAAAACTTTACAAAGCTTTTGGAAAAAAGGCAGCAGTCCATCAAGATTTGAAATCATGATGACAACCACCTGCATACTAATGAAATATGTACAATCATGTATAATTGGCTTTCCAATGTAACCAATCAAGTAGATGGCTTCTTGACTGATTCTTCTGATCAAATCTCCTGGTCAACAATACAAACTGATAACTGGGCATCCAAAAACATAGCTGACCATGATCTCCTTCATCACTGAACACTGCAATAAACACCTTCACTGCTGACTGTAACAAATCTGCCATTGGATCCTGAAAAACATGAAGATTTACCTCTTGCTGAAGAAACAAGGTGTCTTTTTCTCCTGCTTCTGATCTGTCTTTATCATGTATTTCAGTAAAAGTATGCTCCTGGGCTTCAAAAAACTCTGAACATGTAGATGAGCAGATCTCTTCTTGAGAAAACATTTCAACACATGAGACATATGAAGAAGAATCTGAATGGAAATCCTGAATGTTCTGATCTTCTATAGTCTGAAAGTATGCTAGGTCATCTTCATATGATATCACAACCAGATTATCATGTTCTTCATTGCATTCATCAATCATGAGAAAAGCAACTTTAGATGATTCTTGAAACCCAAACATGACATTCCTATCATCTACCATAGATTCATCAAAAGAAACTTTTTCACTTTCTTGAACAAAAATTCCATCTTGCTTTTCATGAACTAACTGAATTACCTCTTTATGAAGACTTTGTTCTGATGAACTGAAAACACTTGGATCAAAAACTCTATCTATGGTCTCA
Source organism: Pinus albicaulis (assembly GCA_034641835.2). Lineage (NCBI taxonomy): Eukaryota > Viridiplantae > Streptophyta > Pinopsida > Pinales > Pinaceae > Pinus > Pinus albicaulis. The sequence goes on from CM076580.1 coordinate 751,153,938, forward strand.
ACAGCAAAACACTCCTTTTCAGGATTCAACACAAGGTATGCTTGGTTATTACAATCTGAATCTAGATCTGAAATAGCTGGCTGGTCATTATCACAATCTGAAACTGAAACTTGAGTTCCCGGCATGTTGTCTTCTTCTGTGGGCAGATCTGAAATGACACTTTCTCTTTCATCATCTTTAGCCATATGACAAATTTCAACCTGCTGATCTATAAGGCTACTTACCGGACTGTCATCCTTTTCAGAAAAGGAAGAAGTTTCACCAACACTTTCCTGACTATTTGTGCACTGCAGATCTGCGTTAACTTGAGCTGGAACATGACCTTTCAATAACTGATCTATCTCATCTTCAGATAGAGGAGATAATACCTTCTATTTTCTTTGGCTCAAACAATGATTGTCTTCATTGATTTCAAGTGAAGGAGTGTACTGATTCTCCTCATACTGCTGATCCATTTCATGTAATTCCTGTTGACTGTCAAGATTCAAAATTCCTTCATCTTCCACCACACTAAAATCTTGATCCTGCTGCAAATTTTCATGATCGTCTTTATGCTGCTGAAATGGATTTTCATATAGGGCTTCCATAATCTCATCATCCATGAAATTATCATCTTCATAATATTTCTCAAGACTTTCAATAAAAGTAGAAGCATGTTTGCAACAGTCATGAACTAAATTTAATGATGGATAAGATACTTGATATCTTTTAATGAACAGGGCATGAAAATCCTTTAAACAATAAATACAGGCCAGCGGCAAATTTTCATACCAAAATTGGGCTTCACCTTCCAGAGTGGCCAGGAATATATTCATTAAGCAATCTTCAGGAAAATCCACTTTCAACTTGCGAATATGCATGTGAAATCTAATCAGATGTAAAGCAGCATCCTTCTTACCATCATCTTTAAACGTAGGTAGATTCCTCGACCAATCTACCTTGGGCATCTTATTCGGAAAACCTGGAATGTGATCTCGGCTCATGGGAGCGTATCTTCTCGTGATTCGGTCCATCTTGAAAATCTCACAGCTACTGATCTCCCTGCAGTGAAGTCACCATGAAGCATCGATTTCTGGATTTGTTCAGTGAATGAAGTCACCAGGTGAATGATTTCAGCCTTGCGATGTCTGACCGTTGTTCACCATCAACGATCAGATCTGAACTTGATACATGTACTGGGGAAATTTATAAGTTAAGTGTTATGATTACAAGCTAGACCGGAGATCGACCGAAGCAGCGTTTATCTACTATGCACTCGCAGAGCAAGAGCAGTTCGAAAGCTACCTGGCGTGACTTCAGACTCCGTCTGTAGCTATAAATCAAACAACACTAACAAGCAAACCAATTCTTCCCCAGTATGGTCGCCACTATGTTAGCACTCAAATCTACCTCAGGCTGAAATGAAGTAAAACTCAAGGCTACATCAAACCACGCTCAGCCTCGTAGCTAGCCCTACGAGGACAGGAGAGGGATCTCTCCGTCAATCTCGAGAAAATAAGCAATAAGATGCGAGATGACTTACAATAAGAATTGATTTTAGGCTAGTAAAGAGATAGGTATGTTTGGTTTTTGGTTTTTTGGGTTTTCGCTGGAGTAATGGGAAAACAAATTTTGGGTCCGGGGATAAGGTCAGACCTTTGCAGAGTTCAAGCTGGGGCGAGGTAGGTGATAATCCTGATGCTTTAAATTGGATTTATGGATAGATTAGACTGACGAGGAGCTGAAGAGGGCAAAGAAGAACTTGGATCCTCTCCAAACAGCTGAAAACATATAGAACTAACTGAATTCAAAGGCTAAGCACTGTAAACAATGGATTCAACCTTAATCACTCATTCAATTTAGTTCAGAAGCATAATGAAAGGATGGCATACATTAAACATGAAGAAACTTACAGTAAAAAAAGGAGAAACATCATCAAGAACAGAACACCACAAGGATCCCAAAAAGTGCCGCAAAACCCCTGATCTTTCCTTAGCCAAAATATGAAAAGTATGTACAATAGTATCAAAAGTATCCCAAGAGTCCAACCTGTAGAATGCCTCAGAAATTACAATATATAGATCACTCTAACCCCTTTCCCCACCTCTAGGGTTCGAATTCCCTCTTCAGGGATCAGTTTCAACCAATTCTAATCATGGAACTACAATCTAGGCAGCTAACAACTTGCCTCTAAAAGAGTGGAAACTGATCCATTACATGATTTTTTACTCATTTGAGAGTGAATCTTCTAGAAGAGATAAATATAAGCCAAAGTTACATGCCAAACATGAATTTACATCATAAAAACCCAAAAATTCTATCCACAAGAAAAACTGGTCCATACTAGGCGAAAAACTAAGCTGGCAGCTGAAAATTCAGAAAAAATTTCAAGTGGGTCGCTCCTGAGCCGTGTGGGTCGTTCATGTTCCAGGCTGAATTTGAGGTAATTCCCGGCATCCAAATTGAGCTCATTATAGCTCGTTGGAAAGCCCTGGATGTCTACTTTCCAACCCAAGTGGAATTTCTGAATTTGGAGCTCATTTGACCCTCCAAAACCTCATTCTCCCAGAGGTACTCCCTGCTGGTGCAAAAGGTGGCAGCAAGGTGGTTTTCATGGTGTTTTTGAGCTTTTTGACCATCCAGATTTCGATGAAATGCTAAGTTGACTTCAGAGGAAGCATAATTAACCATGAAAAATCCAAAAATGTAAAAATTTCCTCCAGCAAGTGTCCCAAAAAAAAGTGAGCGCATGAGCGCGCGACCCACGTAACTGAAAACCCTGTTTTTAGACCAAAAATTTTCAAAATGACAAAATTTTCTCCGAATTTGCTCAAATTCGGAGCGAAGACCCTCCATCATGTATCTTGCTCAGTAAATGAAGCCTCGGCCAAAATCCGGAGTGGATCAGGCCTTTTCCGCCATTTTAGTGCTCTCCTGGTGCATGCAGTTCCTGTGGTGAAAACACTGTCTCGGTTGTATGTGTTGATCTCTATCATGATCCTGTGAATGTACCTACACTGATGAAGAAGGTGAGACCCCTTCCACGCCATGTGGAGATAGTACTCGCGTTGCTGATGAAGTCAACGAGACCCCTTCCACCCCGGGTGGAGATAGTACTCGTCGTGATGCTGCAAACAAAGCTCTGTGGCCTCTCTGATATGTTACCACTACTGGCGCACTGCTATGCTCCATCTCAGTACATCAACCTCAACGATTGAGTCACTGTCTGACTCCTGCTCATACTCTGACTCTGTCTCTGACATGGCCTGGAACAAGATAATGGCACTATGTATACTGATATAAATGAAGTGAAAACAAAGTTATGATGTGTGTTTTAACACCCCACAAATATCCCCCACCGTCAAAGCACCATAAGGAAACAAACAATGATAATATCTCTGTTTTAGGTGGATTGCAAAAGAAGCACAGTCTCTGTTTTAATTGCAAGTGAAATTTGGCAAATGGTAGCAGGCAGCCTTTAGAATATTGGATAAACTTTGTCAAAGGGAAAAATGAATCATAAGACTGTGTTTTTCAATGGGCAGTGAACAATGAGTATAAGAACGTGTTTATCATTGGGCAGTGAAACACAATATGACCAAGATCACCATGAAACACAAGCCATGACAGTGGTAAAACAATAATGATGACCACGGTGGTATAATAGGTGTGAAGACAGTGGGCTTTGAACATACGTGCCAAGGTGGATATACCAATGATATAAGGTGGAGAAAACACTCATAAAACCATCCATACATATTTCAAAACCCTGAGGAACAAGTCAACCATGTATGTAGGGTTTTACTCCTCCATTCAAATGTTTGAAGACTTCAAGATACCATCAACACATGAAAAACTACTGAGCAATGATAAAAACTTGTTTGCAAGTAACTGGAGTTGATTCGAATCGAAATTGGGTGAAAAAACACAATTTTCTGAACTCTGCTGACAGGTGGGTCGCTCTGCCCAGGTGGGTCGCTCCCATTCATTTTTACACTGTGAAAATTGCCCAGGTGGGTCGCTCTTCCCTCTTGCCACATAGTGCATTTTGCAGGAAGCTTTTGGAGGCCTTCCCGGTGTCCAAATAGGGCGTGTGATAGCTCGTTGGAAAGCTATTGGAGTCTACTTTCCAACACAAGTGGAATTATGCAATTTGGATTCCATTTACCCTGTCAAAAATCAAATCTCCCAACACTTGTCAAAATGATCAGAATGAGGCTGCCTCAAGGCAGAGCGCTGTTGCAGCCAATGTTTGAAGGTCTTCCTCAACTCCAAATTGAGCTCATGATAGCTCATGGGAAAGGTATTTCTGTCTAGGTATCATTTGACTCATCATGCAAGTCATTTGACCAACCATGCTAGGAGAAATCTTGATTTTCCCAAGGTCACTTCATAGGTGCATTCAATTCTCCTGAGGCAAAGGTATTTTTGACATTTATCTAAAACCATGATACCTGTGTAAAACGTGAAGGAGGTTTTTCTGCCTTGGGATGTTTTGGACAAAAACCTCTCTCAGGTTTCCAAAATTCATCTTTGATTGCTCTGAAACATCTTTTGAGTGAAACCGATCCCGATGTGTGGAACAAGGGATTTTGTCGAAATGAAGTGAAATGAAGGGGATAGGGGGCTTCTAAATTCTTGGGGAAATTTTTGGAAGTAGGGAGGGATGTTAGGAAGCAGGGGGAAGTGGAATCACAGAGATTGAGTGAGGGGAAGGGGTCCAAAAGGGAAAAACACAGGCCTAGCCTAGAAAATTGCCAAGTTGTGGCTAGAAACTAGGGTTTGTGCAAAAATGAGGAATTTGGGGGATCTCAGTGATGGGAAGTGTTTAATTAGGTGAATTAATGATAGGGGAAGGTGTATGAACATCGGGATACAAGTTTTTCGATGATTTGACCATCCAAGAGAAATTACCTCCAAAACCCTAGGAGAGGGAAATGGACCTTACCAAGGCACAACTGAAGCATGAACAAGCTGTGAAATGACTCAACGGAACTTGACATGATGATGACAACCCTCTGAATGATGGTACACTCAGCTTAATGGTGACATGGACTGACATTTGGACAAATTTGAAAAGAGTGAAGACCAACCCTAGACCTAATGCCTAGTGATTAAATTTTGCTTGAAGACTCAGTGAAATGAAAAAATTTGACCTTGACACTTTAAAATGACTTTGAAAGAGCATGTTTGATCACTGGAGGAAGGCTGCAAAGACTGACTCTAACAGACACATCCACTCCCATATACATTCCCCCTCCGGATGTCGAAATGACAAAGTCTTCGACCACTGTCCACTACCTATCATTATCTATGAGATTCACAATGGAAGACCCCCTTCAGACTTACCCTTCTATTTCGCCTGACCTCCCTTCAACGATCACCTTGGGCTCAACATCGGTGGATCATTCTTCTACTTGTTTTTCTGTCACCCCTTTTGACGATGCACATGTGAACCTATTTTCTCATGATGATGAGTCAGGTAGCTTCGCCGCGTTAGGTGGTCTTTCTTCCACCAGTCACCCCATCTTCTATTACAATGATGACATTATGGAAGTAGTCACCACCCCTGACATTATCTATCCCCCCTTACATCGAACCCATGTATTTTAACCACATACACCTTGTGGCCATTACATTAACATTCAATGTTTGGGTAAGGGGGCACCCATATTTGAGAGATCAGGAGAAGAAATTCTCCACAACTCTCCTAGTGTATCTGGTTGTGTCGACTCTAGTACCCTTATTATTCCCGATTTGGAAGAACATATAGAGTCCCATATCACTTAAAATCACTATAGGGATGATACCCATCATCATTCCTTCATCTTACATCAACAACCTAGTCCCCTAGACATTGTTGTTGACCAACCTGTGGATTTTCTAGGAAAGCACCAGTTCATTATCTCCAAATCCACTCTTTGGGATAATGACACCATGTATGCCAACCCAGAAACTTATTCCATTTGCTTCATATATGCAATACCAAAAGATATTGGTAATCCTCCATTCCCTTTCTTGAACTGCATAACCATAACGAAAACAAATGGTGCACCACATCATAAAAATGTGTTTAGATTACCCTTTTTATAAATACATTTTGGCATGACCATAACATTCTTGGGAGCACCTATGCCCCTCAACCATAAAAATTCTAGATCTCAGTCAAAAACAACACTGAAACCCCCTTTCTTTGGCAGGTCGCACTTTTTAGGTCATTTCCTGGGACAGGTCGTAGTTTTCTGCCTAGTACCTGCTATGTAGGTCGCAGAATAGACCCCAAAAAGTGTGACTTGGACTGTTCATGAGCTCTGGGTACCTAAACTGAAATTTTGATCCCCTTAATTGAAAAAGTATAGTTAGGCCTCTTACCTCCAATTGATGGATCTCGATTCCAACAGTCATTTTGTCCGCTACAATCGCCGCAATATTTAGGGCCTTTCCTCCTCTCTACATTCACCACAACTACAGTTGCAAATGAGTGAATTTGGAGGGAAAACACCTTATTAAAAGAGAAACCCCAGATTTTTCTTTCGCCCGATGTGGCCAAACCGTAGCTCAGTTTGAGAAACCATCCATACCGTCAGAAATCTCTCACCGAACTCTAAAATTCGTATCTATTAGTTTTTTGTGATTTGATACTTCACCAGGACACATTTTTCCAAGAAGGGTCACTTCACCACTCCTCAAAATCGAATTTCTTCACTTGAAACACTTGTACTTGGGGCACCACTTTGCCTCCATACTTGTCCATGCTCGTGTCGAATATTGTCATGAGTAACCATCTTGTACTCATGTTTTCAAGGTCCCCACTGGACCTTTTCTATGTGGCAGTATCATCGAGTCGCCCTTGTTTAGAGCATCCGAGTTGAGTCATCATCGCATCCATGGAGTCTATCCGAAGTCCCTTTGTATCCCTCTATAGTCCTGCATCCTTCATTGCTTGGTTCCTCTCTCGTGTCACACATTATGGCCTTCAGTCCTACTGTCCCCTGTTTCCTTTGATATTGTGTGAGTTGCTACCAGGTCATCCATGCCCTTTATGCTCTAACAAGGGAAGTCGTTCGTCCGCTACTTAGTACCCCCCATTCCATCATCATCCCTGGTGTCAATCTATCAGTCACTCTACTATTATCTCTCGTGCCTTAGTTGAGCATCCCTTATTTCCTCACCTATGGCAGACCTCCTTCTGTGGACATGATTTCATTCATTCCAGAAGATAGGTCTAGAGGGCGGTGTACCTTGGTTCCAACTTCCACTCTTGTTCAGTGCCTCAGATCAGGCTAAGGGAATCCTTATTGCCCTTTGACTTGATTGTTTCTCAGTTCCATCTCCTTACGACATGATCAAGATCCGTATACTTGATGGTTCAGTGATGCAGCAGATTGTATTGGTGATTCCTGGGTGTGTGTGAGATGTTTCAGACCTCATGAGGGGGTGGCCCTTCAGGTATCTCCCCACATGCCCGAACGACCTCTTCATTATAGATTTTGATGCAGCTCCATATATTTGATGGTGTCGGCCTTAGCTGCTTGCAACGCCTTTTAGTTTGCATGTATCATTTAGATTTTCAGAGCCCTTTCCTATTTACAGGGCCTCTTTGGTTGTAATTATATCTCATGTACCAAGATATTATTGTATAAGTCCTGGTTGTTATCCCAAGCACAATATGTATGTGGGATCCGTTATCATGTTTTTATATGGCTCATGTTCATGCCAACATGTACTATATAGTTCAATATCTTGTTTACTGGGCACATTATTCTTTGTACTTTGTCTCGGGGGGCATAGGTATGCATCCCCTGCTACCTATAACAGAGGTACTCACTCATAAAAGAGACTTGTCACACCTATAAGTATTTCCTCCTCAGGGTCTTGTCCTCTAGCGCTTTGATCTACCTTATATTTCTCTCTCTCTGACTTCCCCTTTGGTGTCTAGTGATTGAGTTCTTACAACGTACTTCGGTCATACGATTAGCTCCTAACGCTTGCACGCTGGGGGGGAAATTTGTTACACCATTTTTTGGTCATCTAACCTATTACTATTAAATGGATCAAAGTACACCATGTAATATAAGTGATCTAACTAGTAAAAATAACAATTGAAAAGAAATACCGATTCACCCCCCCTCTTATTATTTCCAACAATTAGAATCAGAGCCAGTACCTTCACTCAAAGCTTAACAGCTTGAAGGTTAATCGCTAGAACACAAATGGAAAAGCCAAGGAAGAAAGTCTCCAATCCTCCTAAAGATGCGTCTTCCTCAACCATCGAAATTGAATTTAATCAATTCGTTATGGCTCCATTGTTCAATGGAAAATTTGATATATGGGAGGAAAGAATGATGAATTTCCTAAAGACTCAAGGCATTGAAGTCTGAAAATCGGTGATTATCAATAGCATGATGGAAGGAGAATCCAAGGAGTATAATACAAGATCAATGAAAGAAATCTTGAATGGGCTACCTTATTCTATGAAGGCCAATTTGGAAAAATGTTTGTCAGCAAAAGGCATGTGGGACAAAGTTCATGATATTCACTCAAAATGAGCATTGAATATGACCTTTATTCAAGAATATGATGGAAAACAAGAAGGAAATCTAAAACCCATCAAGGAAGTTGAAAATAAGAATGATGACATCAAGGCCAAAGAAGACCTAGAAGGAGAAGAAAGCAAAGAAGACCTTGAAGAAGATCTCCTGACTAAGCTTATAGATGCCATGGAAGAGATTAATAGTTTGAAAAATTAAAATGAGGAAATTAAGAGGAAAGCACAAGATGGTGACCAAGACAAGAGAAGGAAGGAAGTTGAGATTTTCAAGCTTCAGGTACAAGAAATAAATGAGGAGCTCGTGAAAATTAAGGAGGAATTTCATCAAAACAAAAGAAAATATCATGAAGAAGTCATATATATGACAAATAAATTGGATAAGGCAAAAAAAGGGAAGAATATTTGTCAAGCCACCTTGAAAAAAGACTTAAGAGCCTGAACAATCTTGAAGCAGAGATTGGTCAATATAAGGAAGAGGTATCCTCTCTTATATCTCAACTAGAAGAAGCAAGGAAACAAGCGCAAGGAGATGAGAAGCTGATGGAAACTTGGGAATTCATAGAAGGACAAGTTGATGAAGCAGAAAAGGAAAGAAACACCATGATGTGCCAACTAGAAGAAAAGTATGAAGCAATATTCAAACTAAAATCAGACATCAATATTCTCAAGGCCGAAACATGTGAATCTACAAGAATAAAAGAAGAAATGGAGAGAAGTATAGTAAAGGAGAATGAAATAGTATCATAATTAAATCAAATATCATCTCCCTTAAAATTTAAGCACAAGAAGCAACAAGGATGATGGAAGAAATGAAGAAGCAACTAGTTATGTAAGATGAAGACTGTGAAAAGTTGAAAGGAGAAATTGTCTTTCTTAAAAAGGAAGTTGAATTTTTGAATAAGAACTTGAAAAAGTCTTAAAACCTAGATGACATCCTAAGTCATCAAAAATATCCCCTTGATAAATCAGGGCTTGGCTACGTTGGTGAATCCTCAAGCAAGAATGATAATGTTTCAAAAAACAAGGATGTGAGGAAGCCAGGAAGAAGTGTTGATGCTCCCAGTTCCAGCAAAGGCAAGGAGAAGATTCAAGACAACAATGGGAGAAATCATACTCCAAGGAGACTTGAAAATGATGTCAATAATATAAAAGACAATGAATATCATCAAAGGATCCCAAGGCAGAAAGAATCCAGAAGTACATCAAGGGAATCTTCATCTCCCAGGTACCAAAGTATATTTTTTGGTTATTGCTATTCTTGCACAAACTTTGGGCATATGGAAAAGTATTGTAGGGCATACCACAAGGACAAATTTAATGGTCCCCGTCAATCTCCTAGAAGCAACTTTGCATGAAGAAATCATGCATCCTCATTAATGAGCATAATGGAATGCTTCAATTGCCATAAAATTGGACATATGGCTTGTGATTGTAACTTGACTTGGGTCCCTAAACAAGCTAAAACTATGACAACCAAGCTATAGAAGAAAGTTACACAAGTGTGGAAAAGGAAGAAAATTGGATCCGAAAGTCTCTTGAACACTCCAGCCAACAACACATGTTGTTTATTTGATGAAGACATCCTTGGCAGATGTGATATTTCAAGAGTTTGATGTTGAGACTCTGCCAAAATGGAGACCATGCATACTATTAGGGGGAGTTGGTGACTCATGACTATTCTTGCAAAATTCATCCGTGAAAATATGCTTTAAAATCCATGATGAGTCACACTTGAAAAATCTTGAAAGATCATCTCTCAGGAGTAACTCCATTGAAGAAAACAATGAAATTGTGAAGATTTATTCCACTTTATCACAAGGCAACAACATTTATTTTCTAAATAAGCTAGAAGAGCTTATGTAGGCAGGGGGAGTTGGTTCATCTACGGAGAAATGTAAACACATCTATCATGCACCACATTTCCAGAGAGAAGAGAACCATGACAGGGGGAGCATCGTACCTATGAAGAACTATTATTAACAAAGAAAATATGATAAAGAGAAGCAGCTTGATATGAGGAGTAGTTGAGCACCCCTTTTTCCATTGATGTCAAAGGAGGAGAAAATGTTGAAGGAAAAGAATATTGCCATCAATGAAAAAGGGGGAGATTGTTAGTCAAGGTTGTCATTGATGTCAATATGGAATTATTGGGATGGAAAATATACTTGTGATGTCATAACCTCATGTTTATTATGATGATGTCCTTACTCATAATGACAAGTCCCTCTTGTTTGATAGAGATGCCATTATGATGTCAAGTCACTAAGAAGAAGTCTTGTCCTAGATAACTATTGATCATAATGATATCCTTGAACTAACCATGAAGACACCATAACCTCATGTATCCTTGCTCTTGATGAATATGCCATAGAAATCACGATGATGTCCTTACTCTTGATGAAGGATTCATTCTTATTGATGTTGCATATGGTTAATGACATATCACTGCGGTATCTTGATGACATGGTGAAATTGATGGGACAGATGATGATGTATATGGTGATGACATGGAAAATGAAGGAATTGGATATCACTTGATGAAATATGATGATTAAAGACATAACAAGTGGATACCTCACTTTAAAAAAAAAAAAAAACACTTGGTGACATATGAAAATGAAGAAGCTCTTGCTGTCCTAATCATTTTCTGCACTAAATAACTCAAGTGCAGTCACAAAGATTTTTTTTTTCACCACCTTAGAGGCAAACTTTAAACATGGGACCTAGACCATCTTAAAGAATATTTTTTACTCTTTCCAACGAGCCCTTATTTGTCCCGAAACTCCTAGTAGTTTGTGAGATATTAATTTTTCAAGATTAAAAATTTATTATTTTTGCCTAGCTGACCTATGCACAATTATATCGAGTCGGCCTCTCCTTAGAAAGACTTTTCCTTTCAAATATTATAAACTACTATAAATATAAACCACCGCTTCTTAGTTTTCACAATCAATTTTGGTGAGAAAATTCATATTATAACCGCAGAAGTGACTAGGAGGTTAAGAGGACATATAAATTCACTGTTTTGGGTTAAAAGATTTATACTGTGGTGGATTGTCACCTTCAGAACTCGGATTGCAGAGACAAATTTTCAGACAACCTTTGAGGATTTGTGGAAGGAGAGAAATTCGGACTTGTGAAAACAATCTTCTTGCTCAAGCTCAAACAACAAATCTCTGAAGTGTGCAGTCGGAATTGTGATAAATCATTTCCTATAACTCAAATTTATAAACAGAACTTCTGCTGCAGCCTAGTTTAAAACTCAGATTAAGTGGATTAACCCTCGGGTCCTGTAGGGCTCAAATCACACTAAAAAAATCATTTAAATAGGCTTGATTTGCTTCCTTTATTGAGATTAGAAGCTTGGTCTTGTTGCTGCCTATGTTAAAGAATATTACCTTAGTCCTGTACTCAGACATCTACCTATAGGAAATAGTCTTGTGAAGGATTATTGAAAAATTACATATCTCGGACTGTTGACCAATTTTTGGGTAGTGACTATTGTAAGGCTCAGAGCTACAAAATTTTGAAGGATCGAATTCATATCTCTGGGATCACTAGCCTCAATAACTCAGACATGTGTTGTGTAGCTTAAGAACTATGAAAAAATGGGCCTTCAACAGTGATGAATTTATAGCTGTAAAATACCCGTGACCTTGTTAAGGATTTGAAGGTTTGAACTGTGAAGACTTGGTTGATTTGAAGAGCCATGTGAATATATCTTTGGAGCAGGTTTTGGTTCTGTTAAAGCGGCTATTTGAGTAAGATCTCCATTGAAGGAATTGTTCTTGGAGTGGTCTATTGATGATACTTGATTGAAATCCATATGGAGTGATCTTAAGAAAATATTCCTTGGTTACCATGAAGAGCATTGAAGATTCCTACCAAAATTATTGAAGCAGACCTCTATCTTTGAAAAGGAGTTGGAGAAGTTTTATTGATATATCCTTTTGAAGAATCCTAGAAATCTTGGAGCTGCCTCTTGAGTATTTATGAGTACACTTGATCATCCTTGAAGAAGACTTGAAATGAATAGATCTTGTTGTTGGAGAAAAACCTTGAATACCTTTTTGGAGCCTTGGAACCTTGTAGACCACCTTGGAGTTAAATTTGAAGATTCGTGGAGGTCCTTGGAAACCATGGTGAATTTTTCATCATGAGGTGACCTTGAATATTTTGTTTGGGTACATGAAGAGCAGTGGTGATACCTTCATGTGAAGACAAGGTTGTCATTGATGAAGTGATTTGGAGAAGGAAATGCTGACTAAGAGTTTGGAAAGTCATGTTGCAGATGTTATTGGGAGCCTTGAAGAATCATTGAATCTATCTTAACAAATTGAAGCTATGGGTTGGAGCCCTAGAGGATAGGAGTCCTCAAGAAGACTAGGTGGTTGCCTGTACCATAGACAGGGTTGGAACCCTAGAGGTTGGAGCCTCAAAGTGACAAGGTTGGTTCCTTGCGAAGATAGAGTTGGAGCCCTAGAGGTCGAAGCCTTGTGAAGTCCAAGTTGGTGCTTGGAAAAGTACAGGTTGGTGCCTAGAAGGATTGCATATTGGTGTCTTCATCTAGGGTTGGAGCCCTACACATTATTGTACTTTATTGATTATAAATAATATATTAATAAAAGCATTTATTCCTATTGTTCATTTTGTGTTCTGATTATAAGTGATCTAACTAGTAAAAATAAAAATTGAAAAGAAATACTGATTCACCCCCGCTCTCAGTATTTCCAACACCTTATTCCAAAAAGAGTGAAATTGAACATATGGTTGTAGAAATGCTAGAGGCTGGTATAATTCAACCTAGTCAAAGTTCTTTCTCTACTCCAATAGTATTGTTGCATAAGAAGGATGGATCATGGCATATGTGTCTGGATTATAGGGAGGTAAAAAAGATCACTATTAAATATAAATTTCCCATTCATTTCATCTATGAATTGTTGGATGAATTACATGGATCATTCTAATTTGTTTAGGATATCATCAAATTAGAATGAAGACTGAAGATATTCCAAAAACAACATTTAAAACTCATGAAGGTCATTATGAATTTTTGGTCATGCCTTTTGGAGTACTTACTAATTCACCTTCCACATTTCAAGGTTTGATGAATTCCATTTTCAAACCCTAGGCTTAGAAAAATTGTGTTAGTATTTTTTGATTATATAATAATCTACAAGAAGTTTTGGAAGGATCATGTTCAACACATTGATAGGGTGCTCGAATTATTGGAGGAGAAATAATTGTATGAAAAAACCTCCAAATGTTTCTTTGGAGTAGATGAGGTGGAATATTTGGGTCATATTGTATGTCATGATGGTGTTAAGTAGACCTTAACAAAATTAAAGCCATTAAGGAATGGAAAATCCCCACAACCCTAAAGCACATTCAAGGATTTCCCAGGTTTACAGGGTATTATTGTAAGTTTGTTAAGAATTATAAGAGAATAACAACACCTCTAACAACATTACTGTAGAAATATGTATTTTATTGGACTCCAAAATAAACTAAGGCCTTTTAAAATCTTAAAGAGGCAATGTGCCAAGCACCAGTCTTAGATACACCAGAATTCATAAGAACCTTTACTGTGGAATGTGATTCCTCACGAAATGGAATTGGTGATGTTTTACTGCAAGAAGGAAGAACCATTGATTTTGAAAGTAGTCGCATCAAGGGAAAGTATTTAGACAAACCTATTTATGAGAGGGAAATGTTGGCAATAATACATGCACTAAAGCAATGATGACCTTACCTAATGGGAAGACACTTCAAGGTAGAAAAAAAAATCATGGTAGTCTTAAATAATTTTTGAAACATAAATTATCTTCAGAAGGGCAACAAAAATGGGTCACAAAGATGTTGGGATATGACTTTGAAATAATCTACAAAGAAGGGAAGAAAAATATTGTTGCAGATGCAATCTCAAGAAATGATGAGGATATGGAAGCATTTATTTGTGCTATTTCTATTATCAAACATGAGTGGATAACTAAATCAAGGGATGAATGGAATAATAACAAAGATGTGTGGACACTCATTCAAAATTTGTAGCAAGATGCCAATACATTTGATAAATTTATTTGGAAAAATGATTCATTGTGGTACAAATATCACTTATATCTCTGTAATAATTCCCAATTCAAAAAAAATATTATTTTGGAATTGCACACCTCCTCCTTAGGAGGGTACTCATTATTTTTAAAAAGTTAAAAAAGGTCAATAATATTTTTTGGGATGGCCTTAAATATGATATTCAGAAGTTTGTGGCAGAATGCTTGGTTTGCCAACAAAATAAAGTTGAGACAATTAAGACCCCGGGTTTGTTACAACCTTTAGCCATTCCTAGTCAGCATTGGGAGGAGATCTCAATGGATATTATCATAGGTTTAGCAAAGTATGAACGAAAGAGTGTCAACATGGTGGTAGTTGATATACTTACCAAGTATGCACACTTTTGTGCATTATCTCATCATTTTAAAGCCAATATAGTTGTTAATGAATTTATGGAAACAATTCAAAAGCTACATGAAAACCCAAATATTGTTGAAGTGATGAAGTTCCCATTTTCACTGGAAATTTTGGAAGAAATTATTTTCTTGTATTGGTACTCAATTCGCTCATAGATCATCTTATTATCCTCAATATGACGTGAAAACTAATATAGTGAACAAATTCTTGGAATGATATCTTTTTTTCTTGTGTTTGATAAACAAACACAATGGGTCAAGTGGTTACCTATGGCTGAATGGTAGTATAACACTTCCTTCCATACTGCAAAAAAATGACCCCATTTATGGTACTTTATGGATATAATCCATCATTCATCACATCATATTTAAGAGAAAATTCTAAGGTTCAAGCAGCGGAAGATCACATCGAGCATCAACAACAAGTTCTCCAACTCTTAAAGTCTAACCTCATTCTGGCGCATAATCGAATGAAACAACTTGCATATCAACATCGCAGTGAAAGCAGTTTTGATGTAGGTGTTTGGGTATTTTTATGACAATAACCATCCAAAAATTTCCCTCAAGCAATCTAAGAATGATAATAAATTATCACCCAAGTACTATGGTCCTTACAAGGTGTTTCAAAAGATTCGTAATATGGCATACAAATTGGAGTTGCATGCATTGTCTTGAGTACACCTAGTTTTCCATGTTTCATGCTTAAATAAGGTTATCAATGACAACTCCTTATTCAAACAATATTTTCAGAACTTGAAAAATAAGGAAAAATAATATTGGAGCTTGAAGTAGTCACGGAAAAAAGAACCTATCAGTTATGAAATCGATCAGTTTTAGAGTATCTCATTAAGTGGAAGAACTTAACTGTTGAATATTCCACATGGGAGGATGGGAATTTTATACAGAAGCATCCAAAACTACTCAAGAATTGAGGACGACAATTTTTTGAAGGAGAGGGGCATGTTAGGTCCCTATAATACTAGTGTAGCCCCCATATTGTTATTCTTAGTGTAGCCCCCTTATTGTTATTGTTGTGCCACATAGAAGCCCACTATTTCTATTGATGTGCCCTTACATTATTATTGTTATGTAGGATCTAATTATATTGTGACCCCTTAGAATCCTATATATACCAAGGAGGTATTATCATTTGAATCATCCAATAATTGTTCAATTATGTGATGTAGAGGAGGTTTCCCCCTTGAAGAGGCTAATTTTCAAGTCGTTGATTTATCTTTTCTTCGATTTTGTGATTTGGTTGCATAACACTTGCCTCTACTATTTTATCCTTTGTGTCGTGACTTCTTTATTATTTCCCCTCTTTATTTTAATATTTTCCTATTTTATTATCCTTTCCTAGGAGTTATTATTGATACCTATTCCCACTCAAGATAAATTTATAATTTTTGAAACGTGGGTACCTAGCTTGATTCAAATGCTCCTACATCATTGACATGCACCCATAAATAATTACATGAAATGATACTTTACACTTACTATCGTATTTACTTCTAATATATTTTTTATGAAATATTTATCACATTCCTTTTGTGGTGTCTAGGAAATAATTTCATAGTATAGTTATTTTTTTTATCATTATACTTACACATGCTATGCATCATATTCTAATTGTTATTTGAATAATAAGTTAGTTACACTTTCTTACCTCTAATCTCATAATTTAGCTATTATATTTCTTCCGTGATGGATGGATTTATTGTTTTTTATCTAACATCTTTATTTACAGTCAACAGTTTATCTTTTATCTTTGCTATGGATATTAGCTAATATATATTATTCCCTATACCAACATTCTTTCTTGTCATGCATCTTATGTCTCTCATATCTCTATTTATTTATTTCTTTCTGATTCTTTATGTCATACTCCCTACACAATTGTATTTTATATATCTTCACTCTATGCAATGATTACAGATGCACAAAGTATCCAAGAAGAATTTGTGAACTTAAGTGACATTGAACATTGGATAGAATAACCCTCCACCACGTTTGGGCATAAGCTCATGTTGCACACACTAGTAATCTAATTCCCATGCATCATTTCTTTATTACTACGAATACTCTTTTCTTCTCATTGTCTTCTTTCACTATGGTTGCTTCTCTCTTCATCCTTGTACCTCATTAGTATTCCTATGTCATATATGAGATCTCCTACAAGGGCGGTGATATGTAGATTATGTATTCCATACTTTTGATTCACATATGCCTACCCACAATGAAGGCCATGGTATGACCCTATTCTTGAAATGTCCACGCATGACCCATCAAATGATGATGCATAATCTCTTTAAATTGTCCTTCTTTGATGGACCATATTCCGTTAATTCTCCCTAACTTAGCCTAAATGTATGACCTCTTGGGGATGTCTATATTTTTGATAGTTTCCCTTGATTCCTTATATCACTTATTATATGTCCCTTGATTTCTAGTTTGGTTTCAATCTTTTGGGGTATTTCCTAACTTTATAGGTTTAGTTGGAGGTGCAATCTCTTGACTGTAGAAATTATACCAATGGATTCAATCCGATCATGAAATGTTCTAAAACAATATATTGAATCCTTCTACAATATTTTCGGAATATAAATCAGGACCGCTCAATCACATGCAAGTAAGAGAAATAAGTAAATCAATCGCACAAAACAAGTTTTTCCTAGCGAAAGAAACTGCTCAAAACCCCTCCATATTTATTGTATAATCAACCAAGGAATCATGAAACAATAAAATGCATGTGTGCTCACAAGAACCTCATACACTCTACCAATTGTCTCACACTGATCTAGGAAAAATTAGACCAATACATAACTAATTTCCTGCCCACTTTCAACCTACCTTTCTCGCACAATCCATAGGAAAAATAATTCCTATTAGATAGGAATCCAACCTTCCTTAACTGCGCAATCCATCATGGGCTTCCTGTGGCTTTCTAACTGCACCTGGGAAATTTTCTAATAATACAATTGAAGCTTATTTTGTCTTAACTCGGTCATCATCAAAATTGACATGCATGCAACTATTAATAGTGAATCATCAGTTACTTGGTATATCACTACTTGGTAATTAAATCTATTTTAATTCACTTGATCTTCCACTAGCTCATCAATCAGTTAGAACTAGTTAAACTGATTTTAACTCAATTAATTTGAATTAGATGATTGCACTCACACCACACTAGTGCTACAACTGCATCTGGACCCTATAAATAATAGAATCACTCTACATGCCTATCCTTTGACCCTCAACTCGAAATTCTTGAGCTAACTAAGTCTATCACACTTAGTTAACTATTACAAGTTATGAGATAAGATTACAACATATTTAAAAATTGGTCGCCCACATTAGCACCAATTTGTCACTAAATTTCTCACTCATATGTGACCTGGACTCCCACACTATTATGTGGTGCATTTTCTTGTTGAATTTCAACACTCCCTCTCAACAAGAAAGGGATTATCTCCTAGCTCGATCTTGCCTCTGTGATATTCGAATTTGCTCTTCGCAAGCGCCTTCATCAAGATATCTGCATCCTGATCCTCCGTGGGAATTTAATACAAAAAAATAATGCACGTCTGAACAAAATATTTGAGATGATGGTACTAGATGTCATTATGATTGGACCTGTCATGGAATACCAGATTAACCGAGAGTTTTATGAAACTGTGGTTATCACAATGTATCACTGTCTGATCCATCTGATGACCAAAAAAACCAACAAGTATCTTCCTCATCTAGATAGCCTCACATGCAGCCTGACTAGATACCATGTACTCTACCTCAGCTGAACTGAGTACAACTGATCTCTGCTTATTGTTGTACCAAGAAAATATTTCTGATCATATGCTGAAGATGCCCCCTGATGTGCTTTTCCTGTCTAATGGAATACCTGCCCAATCTGCATTGGTGAAGCCTTGAAGCTTCACTCTCTCTTTCCGTTTGTACCATAATCCATACTTTGTAGTGCCCTTGAGATATCTCAAAACATGCTTCCCTACCTTCCAAAAGTGCTTGGTAGGCTTAACCATAGTTTGACTAATCTGGTTAACTGCGTAGCATATGTCTATTCGTGTGTTCACCAAATACATAAGTGAACCCACAAGCTATCTGTAAATAGTAGCATCCAATACCTTACCTAAAGTAGCATCCTCTTTCCTCCAGTTTCTTACAAGAGGAGTATCCATGGGTTTGCTGCCCTCCATGTGGAACTTCCTTAGAATCTCCTTGGCATTCTTGCCCTGAGATACAAATAGCTCCCCATCTCTTTGCCATATTTCCAAGCCAATGAAATAATTCAAGAGCCCCATGTCTTTCATCTCAATCTATCTTGCAAGATCCTTTTTGCAGGAAGTTATGAGCTGCTCATCACCTATCAGTATAAGATCATCAAAATAAAATAAAATAATCAAAAGCTTACCATCAACCAAAATATGATATAGGTTTTCATCCGCTTCACTCTTTGTGAAGTCCAACCTGATGAAATATTTTTCACAGAGTAACTTCAGCCCATACACTGCTCTCTTGAGTCTGCACACATGTGACTCCCTGTCAAAGGTATCAAAACCTTCTGGTTGCTTAATGTACACTTCTTCCTCAATAAATCCATTGAGAAATTTTGTCTTTACATCCATCTGATGTATCTACCACCCCATCCGTGTTGAGAGTGAAAGGATAGATATAATCGATGAGTACTTTGCAACCAATGAAAAAGTATCCTCACAGTCAATCCCCTCTACCTATGAGGATCCTATGGCCATAGATCTAGCCTTTTATTTCTCCACACTCCAATCAGCAACTTACTTCAACTTCTAGATCCACCTATATCCAACCACTAACTTCCCCACTAGTCTTGGAACCACTTCCCATGCACTGTTTCTGATAATGGAGTCATACTCCTCAACCATGCCATCAACCCATGTTGGCTACTACATTTCTTCCTAAAAAGAGGATGGTTCTATCACAATACACTCGCTCATAAGAGCCATGTATCCAGTGTACCTTTCCGGGGTCCTTCTCTTCCTGCGTTGTGAGGTAGGTGCACCTACATGCTCTGTTGCATCTAGCATCAATCTGTTAGCCTCTCTGGTGCACTTCCTACCATTTCTGGTGGATGGATTTGCATGAGTGGTTTCTGCCACTCCATGATCCTCTACTTGTGGTTGCTCCACATCCTAAGGTTCATCCTTTGGAACTAAGAGTTCCTCATCTTCATGAAATTGAAGCTCCCTCTCAAGGGAAAATCACATGGCTTTCTCCTCATCAAATATAACATCTCTCCTAACAACTGTCATCCTGTTAGCTGGAAAATACACCCGATAGTTTTGGGGACTATCAATGTACCCCACAAATATCCCAACCTCTGCTATTGGTTATAACTTCTTCCTGGTATCTTTGGTCACATGGAAATATATAGATGAGCCAAAAAATTTAAAATATGAAACATTCGATTTCTTACCTAAAAGAGCCTCCTCTGGTGTACTCATGACAAGTATTCGATGAGGACTATGGTTCTACAAAAATATCGCTATGCTGCATGCCTCTGCCCATAGATGAAATGGTAGGCCTTGGTCATGTAACATAGCTGGTGTTGCTCCCACAATTTTTCTATTCTTTCTTTCTACAACCCCATTCTGTCATGGGTTCTGAGGTGCAATCAATTCTCTTTGAATTCCTTCGTTGGCACAGAAGTTCTTGAAATCATTAGAGATGTAATCACCACCATTTTCGTTCCTTAGAGCCTTCACCTTCTTCCCTGTATCTTTCTATACCAGTGATTTTAAGTCACAAAAATTGGAGAACATTTGATCTTTCTTTTGCAGAAAGAAGATCCAACACTTTCTAAAAAAATCATCAACAACAATTACATAATACTTGTCCTTTGTTGTGGAAGCAGTAGAGAATGGTATACGCACATTTGAGTGAACTCTCTCAAGGATTTTCGCTGCTCGGTTCTCCTTCTCATGAAAAGTGGATTTAGTATACTTCCCCATGGTACATCCCTTGCATGTGCCTATCTGAACAAGAGTACCCTTTGGAAGACTTGTAGAAATATGTTGCATGATATCACTGTGGTGTAGATGGCCCAATATCATGTGCCATAACTCACCTGTATCCCAACTCACCACCTCCCCTGCTTTACTGCTCAATTATGTGCAACCATCTACATCAATTTTGTAGAGGTTCTTCACACAAACCCCAATCTTATTTACCTATCTTATGGCTTTGTGATGAAGGAACACCTTTCCTTCACTGAAAACCACATCATATCCAAGATCCTCCAACATAGAAACTGAAACTAAATTATTTTTCAAGCCTGGTACATGCACGACATATTTTAATATGAAAGGTTTACCTAAATTTCTCTGGAAAGTAACTGTACCAATCCCGGTAGCGCTATACCTCCCGTCAACACCCATCTCGATGTGCATATGAATATCCTTCTCCTCCAAGCTACTAAATAGTTATTTTTTTCCCATCATGTAGAAAGATACTCCACTATCCAAGTACCACATAGATACCATCACAGTTGACACCATTCATATGATGAGAGAGAAGTCCAACTCAAACTGTGAGGCCAAAGCTTCACCCGCTACAGCTCCTAGAGCATTCTTGTTGTTCTCTTTCTTTTGTGGAATTTTTTTGGCATAGTTTCCATGATCATGATAGTGGAAAAATTTCACCTTTGACATATCACGCTTCTTTCCTTCTTTTCCGGTCTCAGATTTGGAATAGGACTTCTTCCCCTTCCCATTATTTTCCTTACCAGAAAAGGCACAATTTTCCTCATCGTTAGTCTTGGATGAGGATCCATCACTAGTATTTCGCCGAAAATATTCTTGTACCAAATCTGACCATAGTCGCTCCCAATCTGGTAACTTCTACCTCCCATTCATAGAGTCATGGTAACTATGTCAACTCTTGGGAAGACCTAGAAGTGCTAGGATCACAAAGTCATCATCAGCTACAGTAATCCCAACACTTCCAAGCTCATCTCGACATTGAGTAAATTTGGTCAATTATTTCTGGATTGTGTCGCCCTTCTCCATTTTTATTTTCCTGAGCTTTTCCTTGAGTGCCAATTTTCTATGGGCACTTCTTCTTTGAAATAGATCTATCAAGGCCTTCCACATAGAATATGGAGTTTCCTTTCCATAGAGACTCAAGACAATATGATCTCGAACTCCCTCTAACAAGATCCTCCTTGCCTTTGATACCTTCTTTTGCTATGCATCAAGAAGTTGGGAATTTGCTGTTGCGGGCTTGGGAATATCATTATCTATGAATTCCATCAACCCATTGTCCTCCAACACTGCCTCCATCCTATCCTTCCATGAAATATAATTAAAAATTCCCTCAAGTGCATATTCGAGTCTCAAGCCATTGAAAGACATCTTGATCCGCTTCTAGCTCCAAAGAAAGTATTTGCAAATTTGAATATTGTTCAAAAAAAACTCAATTTCTCTTATTCTATTGTGATTCTTGGCGCTTTTATACCATGTAGAAATTACACCAATGGATTCAATCCGATCATGCAATGTACTAAAACAAGATACTGAATCCTTCTAAGATATTTTTGGAATGTAAATCACGATCACTCAATCACATGCAAGTAAGAGAAATAAGTAAATGAATGGCACAACACAAGATATTACTGGGGAAAGAAACTGCTCAAAACCCCTCCATATTTGTTCTATAATCAACCAAGGAATCATGAAACAATACAATGCATGTGTGCTCACAAGAACCTCATGCACTCTACCAATCATCTCATACTGATCTAGGAAAAATTGGACCAATACACAGCCAAATTACTGCCCACCTTAAGCCTACCTTTCTCATGCAATCCCTAGGTAGAATAATTCCTATTAAATAGGAATTCCAACCTTCCTTGACTGCGCAATCCATCATGGGATTCCTATGGCTTTATAACTATACCTGGGCAGTTCGCTAATAATACAATTGATAATTTACTTTCCTTTAACCTTTGTCTCAACTGGGTCATCATCAGAATTGACATGCATGCAACTATTAATAGTGAATCATCAGCTACTTGGTAGATCACTACTTGTGAATTAAATCTATTTTAATTCACTTGATCTTCCAGTAGCTCATCAATCAATTAGAACTAGTTAAACTGATTTTAACTCAATTAATTTGAGTTAACTGATTGCACACACATCACACTAGTGTTACAACTACAACTGGACCCTAAATAATAGAATCAATCTACATGCTTATCCTTTGACCCTCAACTCTAAATTCTTGAGCTAACTAATTCTATCACACTTAGTTAACTATTACAAGTTGTTATGAGATAAAATTGCAATTTATTTTCCAATTTATTTAAAAATTGGTCGCCCAAATTAGCACTAATATGTCACTAAATTTTCTCACTCATGTGTGACCTGGAATCCCACATTAGTATGTGGTGCATTTTCTTGTTGAATTTCAACACTCCCTCTCGACAAGAAAGGGATTATCTCCTACCCCGATCTTTCCTCTGTGATATTAAAATTTTCTCTTCACAAGTGCCTTCGTCAAGATATCTACATCCTTATCCTCCGTGGGAATGTACTGCAACAACATAATGTGCCTCTAAACACAATATCTGAGATTATGGCACCAGATGTCAATATGCTTGGACCTGCCATGGAATACTAGATTAGCCGAGAGTTTTATGAAACTCTGGTTATTACAATGTATCACCGTCAGATCCATCTGATGACCAAAAAAATCAACAAGTATATTCCTCATTTAGATGGCCTCACATGCAGCCTGACTAGATGCCATGTACTCTGCCTCAACTGAACTGGGTGCAACTGATATCTGCTTCCTGTTGTACCAAGAAACTGCTGTTGATCCTATGCTGAACATGCCCCTTGATGTTCTCTTCCTGCCTGATGGACTACATTCCCAATATGCATTAGTGAAGCCTTGAAGCTGCACTCTCTCTGTCCATCTGTACCATAATCCATACTTTGTAGTGCCCCTGAGATATATCAAAACATGCTTCCCTGCCTTCCAAAAGAGCTTGGTAGGCTTAACCATAGTTTGACTAATCTGGTTAACTGCGTAGCATATGTTTTTTCGTGTGTTCACCAAATACATAAGTGAACCCACAAGCTCTTTGTAAATAGTAGCATCCACTACCTCACCTGAAGTAGCATCATCTTTCCTCCAGTTTCCTACAAGAGGAGTCTCCATGGGTTTGTTGCCCTCCATGTTGAACTTCCCCAGAATCTCCTTGGAATTCTTGCCCTGAGATACAAATAGCTCCCCATCTCTTTTCCATATTTCTTAGCCAATGAAATAATGCAAGATCCCCATGTCCTTCATCTCAATCTCTCTTGCAAGATCCTCTTTGCAAGAATTTATGAGCTTCTCATCATCTGTCAGTATAAGATCATCAAAATAAAGTAAAATAATTAAAATATTACCATCAACCACAATATGATATAGGTTTGCATCTGCTTCACTCTTTGTGAAGTCCAACTTGATGAAAAATTTGTCACAAAGTAACTTCAACCCATGCAATGCTCTCTTGAGTCTGCACACATGTGACTCCCTGTCAAAGGTATTAAAACCTTCTAGCTACTTAATGTACTCTTCTTTCTCAATAAATCCATTGATAAAGTTTGTCTTTACATCCATCTGATGTATCTGCCACCCCATCTGCGTTGAGAGTGAAGGGATAGATCTAATTGATGAGTACCTTGCAACCAGTGCAAAATTATCCTCATAATAAATCCTGTCAACCTGTGAGAATCCTATGGCCAAAAATCTATCCTTGTATTTCTCCACACTCCCATCTGCAGCTTGCTTCACCTTGTAGATCCACCTGGATCTAACCACTAACTTCCCCACTAGTCTTGGGACCACTTCCCATGCACTGTTGCTAATAATGGAGTCATACTCCTCAACCATGCCATCAAACCATGTTGGCTGCTACATTTATTCCTCAAAAGAGGATGGTTCTATCACAATACACTCGCTCATAAGACCCATCACTAGTACATTTGGCAGAAATTCTGACACTTTTGACCAAATGTCGGAAATTTCCCAAATTTTATCAATTTTTCAAATCTCGCCCACAACTGTCGCTATACCGACGTTTGGAGACAAGTGTCGGTATTACGACACTTAGAGGTAAGTGTCGATCTTGCTACATTTGGAGAAAAGCGTCAGAATTGCGACGGATTGGAGGAAAGTGTCGGTCTTGCGACACTTAGAGCTAAGTGTTGCTATTGCGACGTTTGGAGCAAAGCGTCGACATTGCGACGGATTGGAGGAAAGTGTCGGTCTTGCGACACTTAGAGCTAAGTGTCGCTATTGTGATGTTTGGAGCAAAGCGTCGGAATTGCGACAGATTGGAGGAAAGTGTCGGTCTTGTGACACTTAGAGCTAAGTGTCGCTATTGCGACGTTCGTATAAAAATATAAAAAAAACATTCTGCGAGATGTACTAGTTTGAATGTATATCCTCTGCCTTGAGTCAATTTTGAATTTAGAGCAGAATTGTAAGTTCCATCTAACATATTTATTCTTGCAAGTATTAGATAATTCTCATTCATTTTGGAAGAAGTACGCACTTTATGCAGATCATAACTCTTCACACTACCTCCTTTTCTTTACTTATTTTAGTGTTTGTATTATTTAGAAGTCAAGAAGACTAGTTTCCTTTTTCCATTCTTATTGAAGTCCCTAAAAGATCCATCCTCATCATTCTTCTATAGTGAAACATGCACAAAAGAAAATATTTTTTTATAACATAGATGCATACAAGTTTTTAGATATCAAGAACAAGTGTCGGTATTGCGACAGTTAGAACAAGTGTCGGTATTGCGACAATTGTGTCAAGTGTCAGTATTGTGACGTTTAGGAGGCAAGTGTTGTTAGTGTTTAGGAAAAATCTTAGGGTTTAGGGTTTGGGAGTTATTTTTGGTGATCGGGTCTTGTCGCGTGAGGTTGCCCAACAAAACACATTCGTACAGGCCGTTTCATTCGAGGACGCTCGTATCAGTTTTGCTAAGTTGTGACCATCTGGGTGCCTTGTGCACATTCAGGTGGCCCGTTTGCTGTTTTCTCCCTTGTGGCATCGTTCGGTCAGGCGCGCCATGTCGCATTGTGTGAAGTTGCCCGACCGGGCACATTCGGGTCGGGTTGTTTCGTTCGAGGGCGCCCGTATCAATTTTGCTAAGTTGTGACTGCCCGGGTGCCTTGTGCACATTCAGGCGGCCCGCTTTCCGTTTGCTCCCTTGTGGCATCGTTCGGTCCGGCATGCCGTGTCGTGCTGTGTGAGGTCGCCCGATCAGGCGCGTTCGGGTCGGGCCGTTTCGTTTGAGGGTGCCCGTATCAGTTTTTCTAAGTTGTGACCACCCGGGTGCTTTGTGCATGTTCGGGCAGCCCATTTTCCATTTTCTCCCTTGTGGCATAATTCGGTCGGGCGCAATGTGTGGCGCCGTGTGAGGTCACCCGATCGGGCCCGTTCGGGTCGGGTCGGGCCATTTCGTTCGAGGGCGCCCATATCAGTTTTGCTAAGTTGTGACCGCCCGGGTGCCTTGTGCACATTCAGGCGGCCTATTTTCCATTTTCTCCCTTGTGGCATTGTTCGGTCGGGCACTCCGTGTCACGCCGTGTGAGGTCGCCCGACCAGGCACGTTCGGATCAGGTCGGCCTGTTTTGTTCGAGGGCGCCCGTATCATTTTTTCTAAGTTGTGACCACCTGGGTGCCTTGTGCACGTTCGGGTGGCCTGTTTGCCATTTTATTCCTTGTGGCATCGTTCGGTCAGGCGCGCCGTGTTGTGTCGTGTGAGGTCACCCGACTGGGCGTGTTCAGGTCGGGCCGTTTTGTTCGAGGGCGCCCATATCAGTTTTGCTAAGTTGTGACCACCCAGGTACCTTGTGCACATTCGAGTGACCCATTTGTCATTTTCTCCCTTGTGGCATTTTTCTTTCGGCCTCGCCGTGTCCCGCCATGTGAGGTCGCTCGACCGAGTGCGTTCAGGTCGGGCCATTTCGTTATAGGGCGCTCGTATTAGTTTTTCTAAGTTGTGACCACTCGGGTGATTTGTGCAAGTTCGAGCGCCCCATTTTCCATTTTCTCCCTTGTTACATCGTTCGGTCGGGCACGCCATGTGAGGTCGCCTAACCGGGCGCGTTCAGGTTGGGTCGAGCCGTTTCGTTCGAGGGCACCCGTATTAGTTTTTCTAAGTTGTGACCGCCCAGGTGCCTTGTACGATTTCGGGTGGCCCGTTTTCTGTTTTCTTCCTTGTGGCATCGTTTAGTCTGCGCGCCATGTCGCGCTGTGTGAGGTCGCCAGACCGGGCGTGTTTGGGTCGGGCCGTTTCGTTCGAGGGCGCCCGTATCAGTTTTGCTAAGTTGTGACCGCCTGGGTGCCTTGTGCACGTTCGGTTGGCCCGTTTTCCATTTTCTCCCTTGTGGCATCGTTCGGTCGGGCGCGCCGTGTGAATTCGCCCGATCGGGCACGTTCGGGTCGGGTCGTTTCATTTAAGGGCGCCCGTATTTGTTTTGCTAAGTTGTGACCACCTGGGTGCCTTGTGCACGTTCGGGCGGCCTGTTTTCCGTTTTCTCCCTTGTGGCATCGTTCGGTCGGGCGCGCCGTGTCACGCTGTGTGAGGTCGCCTGATCAGGCGCGTTCGGGTTGGGCCGTTTTGTTCGAGGGCACCCGTATTAGTTTTTCTAAGTTGTGACCACCCGGGTGCCTTGTGCACGTTCAGATGGCCCATTTTCCGTTTGCTCCCTCGTGGCATCATTCGTTCGGGCACACCGTGTTGCGCCGTGTGAGGTCACCCGATTGGGCGCGTTCGGGTTGGGCCGTTTCATTAGAGGGCGCTGGTAGCCACCTATAAAATTTTTTCATATCAAATGGTGGCTAAAATATTTTTTAAAAGCCTTCAAGAAACAATTTCATGACCAAATTGTTAGTTCTTAAAGTCTTATGAAGATAAATAACCTTTGAGTTACTCTTCACTGCTGTTTCCCTCTTTAATCCTGAAGAACCTGCTGTTTGCCAAAGAGAAAGACTGCTTAAAGCCCATTTACCCCTTCATTTCACTCCTCCTTTCACTCATAAAACAATCCCATTTTTCATTCTCATTTCCTTCATAAAATACCTCCATAAGCCTTTATTTAACCTTCAGAATCATCATAACCCCTTTTAAAACCTTTTATTCCCCTTTACTTGGTTTTAAAATCCCCTCTTTCATCTACCGGAACCCTAAATTTGCCTCAAAAACCCTGTTTTTAGGCCTAAGAATACCCTTTCTGCATATAAAGGTTTTTAGCCCCTGAGGGCTTAAATCCTGTAATCCTCTGCCTCATAAGACCTTAAGCCCCGCAACCGGGTGCTTAAAGGGCCTAAAACCTCTCCAAACCCCGTCAAAACCCGTAATTCCTTTTATTTATTCATTCCCCAATGAAAACATTAAATTAAATGTGGACCGCTGATCTTTGCTTATCAACGATCATCGTTGCACCCGATCCCCTCCCTTAAATTTTCTTCTGCTCATATAACTCTGATCCATCATCAAATCTTGATCGTCCATTTCTAAGATCCAATGATCAGGATTAAACCCGATCACCATGCCATTTCTCCTCCCCATTTCAAACTTTCAGCTCCTTCTGTAATCTCCGCCGTCCATTTAATATATCTGACGGTCAGGATCTATCCTGACCTTTCTAAAAACCCCGATGAATCGACCCGCTACACGACAAAAAACTAACATCATCGTGGGTCCCACTTACCCCGTTTACCCCGCAACTTACCCCATCGCAATTTTTCCGCACCTCGGATCTGGGCCCTCTGATCCGACGGTTGATAATGCTTTTCACAAAATTTTTGCGACAGAACGTTAATGTCAAAAAAAATTCCGAAACCAATGGTATTAAAAAGGATGCGCATTGACAAGTGTATCGTATCACATTTTTTTTTGAAAACTGCGAAAACCACCCTCGTTTTCCACCTTACCACCTAACCCTCCACATTGTTATTTCAATTTTTAATCCTGACCGTTGATTGGTTTGATCGGACGGTCCCGTATTAACTTAACCCCAAGCCTTTCGCACTTTGTTCATTCCCCAAGCAATGCTATCAGATGATCTCAACCGTCAATTGATTTAATCCAACGGCTCAGATCATATCTCGACCAGAATTCACTTGCCCTCCGTTTTATTCTCCAAAGGATTTCATCACCAAATCTTAACCGTCCATCATATAAATTTGACGGCCCAGATCACTCTACGACCCCAAGCCATTTCCATTTCGCCTATTCTCCTGAACATTTCACCCATTGTTTCCCACCGTCGATCTCTGAGATCAGATGGTCGCGATTAAACTTCCCCACCAATTCATTCGCCCACCCTCTGTTTTCCCAAATGACCCCACCAATCAATATCTGCCGTTCATCGTTCTGATCGAACGGTCCGGACTTAATATTTCCACCATTCACCCAATCGCCTCCCAATTGACCCCATCGAGTGATCTCGACCGTTGGTTGTTTTCATCCAACTACCACGATTTAATCTCGCACCCGAGATATCCAAAGCAGCCTTTAACCTATTTTTCAAGGATTTTCTTAATTTTTGTTCATTTTTTGCAGGTTATTAAGGTTTTTTCCACAGTTTTAAAATGAAACAAAGGAAAGAGATGATGATCCCCAAGGCCATTATTCATGAAGAAAGTGAATCCACAGGATTCAAATTATGATTCCACCTGTGCCTCATGAGCATTTGTGAAGTCATAAAAACTCTGTGCGCCTGCAACACAACAAACATAATATACATCAAACAGACAAAGAGTATCAGTGTCACAGCATAATATCAGAGCAAAAGTGAAGAATTAAAGATTTTAATCAGAGTTTAAAGGGATTAAGGCACCAGTTCAAAAATAAAAATCCTAATCCACAGTCAACAAAGGATAAAGACCGAAGATGAAGATCAAGGCCTAATTAGGCCTAAAACACACACCAAAGCAAATTAAAAGTGTTTTAAGGAAAAAAAAGGAGATCTATTAGTCTGAAAGGCCTCCACTGCCACATCAGAGGCCAATTGAATCCTCTCCATATACCAAGAGCCACCTACAGCCTCAATAAATCAAATGGAGGCAGAGTTATTTCCCGGTCAGTGATATTTTTTCCTAAAGACAGCCTGAGTTACTGCCAGCCTACCTAAAGGAGTTTTAAAGTAAAAAAAAACTACCAAGCAACTTAATACTTAATGAAAAACAATTAATACATGGAAATATTAGATAAATTCTCTATTGAGCGCCTCAAAGGCGGAGAATCATTCACTTGTATTAATTGAGCCTAGTGATCTTTTCTCTCATCCCACCTCCTCATTTCTTCTATAAATACTTCTGTAGGAGATAAATTAGAGGTTGGTCTCTGGATATCTGTAGCATGTAACTAGTTTTCTGAAGCTGTTGAAGCTCTGTTTTTAATTGAAGATACATAAGCTAAGATGAGAAGTTTGAAGCTGTAGAAACCTACTGGACTTGATGATTGTAACTAGTTTGAACATCAAATACAAGCTAATTTATGGGATCCTAGTCTATGTCAATGGTGATGTGTTTCTTATTGTAAATTGTTATTTTCTTTTTGTTTCCATTCTGTCCACTTTTCTCTGATAAAGAACAACAAATATAGAGCTAGGATTTACTCTTTAAAGTACCCTACTCTCACTGATAAGCTTTATCTTTATGTTTTCCCCCTTTGTGTATTTAAGAATGATTTAATACAGTCCAAGCAGTTTAGGAATGTTGGTGTTCCCACGTCTTACCGTCTAAACTTTAAACATTGTTATTGAATGATATTTTCATTACTAGCTAAGTAGAGTTGGACTAGGAAAGTTTATAGTTTGCCCTGTCTTGTAGTTTTTCCTCCAAAGGTTGTTTGAAAGTTTCCCTAAGAGTATGTTGAAAGCAGGCTAGTTTCGAAGTACTTACCTGATCATAGACTAATTTTATGTTTATCATGAATGTTTTTCCTTTTTGAATATGCTGAAAGCAGGATAGTTTCAAAGTACTTACTTGATCTTAAGCTATTCTAAGTGTTTTAAATGTTTTCTATTGAAAGTACATCAAAAGCAGGATAGTTTCAAAGTACTTACCTGATCTTAGATTACTTTTATGTCTTTTCTTAAGTGCATGCCAAAAGCAGGATAGTTTCAAAGTACTTACTTGATCTTAGGCTACTCTTTGTTATTCATCTGTTTGATTTCCCTCACTCCA
The DNA here is from genome assembly GCA_034641835.2 of Pinus albicaulis. Classification (NCBI taxonomy): domain Eukaryota; kingdom Viridiplantae; phylum Streptophyta; class Pinopsida; order Pinales; family Pinaceae; genus Pinus; species Pinus albicaulis. The sequence continues at coordinate 751,185,192 of CM076580.1, forward strand.
TTTCTTATTGTTCCATTCCATAAAATCAACTTATAGAGATCCTTTGACATAGATGACTTGCCCCATGGACCACTCTTGAACCTTGCCGTTTCAATTAAACCCTCCTATGACTCCATAGCCCAATGGATTGAAGCTGCTTCTTGCCTATCTTATTAGCTGAACCATTCTCCCACTTATTTACACCTTCACCCTTCATTTAGACTTCCTTCACCTCCATTATATCCTTGCCCAACCAAAACAAACAAACAACCCTCGTTCTTAATAAATATCCTAATACCACACTAAAAGCCTTAAAGATCACATCTTTAAACACACTTATAGAGAGATCCCTCTTTGGATTCAGGAGGGCTAGATCCTAGAATCCCAAAGTGGTTCATATGTAGGATTTTCAGTTTGTATTTTCCAATCTTGAAAATTACAGAGACCTAACAGGCGCCCGTATCAATTTTGCTAAGTTGTGACTACTCGGGTGCCTTGTGCATGTTCGGGCGGCCCATTTTCTGTTTTCTCCCTTGTGGCATCGTTCGTTCGGGAGCTGTGTCGCGCTGTGTGAGGTCGCCTGACCGGACACATTCGGTTCGGGCCGTTTCATTCGAGGGCGCCCGTATCAGTTTTGCTAAGTTGTGACCGCCCGGGTGCCTTGTGCACGTTCAGGCGGCCCATTTTCCATTTTCTCCCCTGTGGTATTATTCGCCATGTCGCGCCGTGTGAGGTCACTCGACCGGGCGCATTCAGGCTGGGCCATTTCGTTCGAGGGCACCCGTATCAGTTTTGTTAAGTTGTGACCGCCCGGGTGCCTTGTGCACGTTTGGGCGGCCCGTTTTTCGTTTGTTCCCTTGTGGCATCATTCGGTCAGGCGCGCCATGTGAGGGTGCTCGACCAAGCGCGTTTGTGTCGGGCCGTTTCATTCAAGGGCACCCGTATCAGTGTTGCTAAGTTGTGACTGCTCGAGTGCCTTATGCACACTCGGGAGCCCCGTTTTCCATTTTCTCCTTTGTGCACGTTCGGGCGACCCGTTTTCCATTTTCTCCCCTGTGGCATCGTTCGGTCGGGCACTCTGTGTCGCGCCGTGTGAGGTCGCCCGACTGGGCGCGTTCAGGTCGGGTCGGGCCGTTTCATTCGAGGGTGCCCATATCAGTTTTTCTAAGTTGTGATCGCCCGGGTGCCTTGTGCACGTTCGGGCGGCCCATTTGCCATTTTCTCCCTTGTGGCATCACTCAGTCAGGTGCGTCGTGTCGCACCGTGTGAGGTCACCCGACCGGGCGCGTTTGGGTCTGGTCGTTTCGTTCGAGGGTGCCCGTATCAGTTTATCTAAGTTGTGACCACCCGGGTACCTTGTGCACATTCGAGCAGCCCATTTGCCTTTTTCTCCCTTGTGGCGTCGTTCGATCGGGCGCGTCGTGTGAGGTCGCCCGATTGGGCGCGTTCGGGTTGGGTCGGGCCATTTCGTTCGAGGGCGCCCGTATCAGTTTTTCTAAGTTGTGACCGCCCGGGTGACTTGTGCACGTTCGGGCGGCCCGTTTTCCATTTGCTCCGTTGTGGCATCGTTCGGTCGGGTACGCCGTGTGAGGTCACCCGACTGGGCGCGTTCGGGTCGAGCTGTCTCGTTCGAGGGCACCCTTATCAGTTTTGCTAAGTTGTGACTGCCCGGGTGCCTTGTGCACGTTCGAGCAACCCGTTTTCCATTTTCTCCCTTGTGGCAACATTCGGTCAGGCACGCCGTGTCGTGCCATGTGAGGTCGCTTGACTGGGTGTGTTCGGGTCGGGTCGTTTTGTTCGAGGGCGCCCGTATCAGTTTTGCTAGGTTGTGACCACCTGGGTGCCTTGTGCACTTTCGGTCGGCCCATTTTTCGTTTGATCCCTTGTGGCATCGTTCAGTCAGGCGCACTGTGTCACGCCCTGTGAGGTCGCCCAACTGGGCGCATTCGGGTCGGGCCGTTTCGTTCGATGGCGCTCGTATCAGGTTTGATATGTTGTGACTGCTCGGGTGCCTTGTGCACGTTCGAGTGGCCCATTTTTCATTTTCTCCCTTCTGGCATCGTTCATTCAGGCGTGTCATGTTGCGTCGTGTGAGGTCGCTCGACCGGGCGTGTTCAGGTCAGGCCATTTTGTTCAAGGGATCCCATATCAGTTTTTCTAAGTTGTGACCACCTGGGTGCCTTGTGCACATTCGAGCGGCCCGTTTTCCATTTTATCCCTTACGGCATCGTTTGGTCGGGCGCGCCGTGTCACGGCGTGTGAGGTCGCCCGGCCGAGCACGTTCGGGTCAGGTCGTTTCGTTCGAGGCCACCCATATTAGTTTTGCAAAGTTGTTACCACCCAGGTGCCTTGTGCATGTTTGGGTGGCTCTTTTGCCTTTTTCTCCCCTGTGGTATCGTTCACCGTGTCACGCCATGTGAGGTCGCCCGACTGGGCGCGTTCGGGCCGGGCTGTTTCCTTTGAGGGCGCCTGTATTAGCTTTGTTAAGTTGTGACTGCCCATGTGCCTTGTGCACATTCGGGCAGCCTGTTTTCCATTTGTTCCCTCATGGCATCGTTCGGTTGGGCGTGCCATGTCGCGCCGTGTGAGGGCGACCGACCAAGCGCGTTCGGGTCGGGCCGTTTCGTTGGAGGACGCCCGTATCAGTTTTGCTAAGTTGTGACTGCCCGAGTGCCTTGTGCATGTTCAGGCGGCCCGTTTTACATTTTCTCCCTTGTGGCATTGTTCGGTCGGGCGCGCCGTGTCACATCGTGTGAGGGCGCCCGACCAAGCGCGTTCGGGTCGCGCTGTTTCGTTCGAGGGCGCCCGTATCAGTTTTGCTAAGTTGTGACTGCCCGGGTGCCTTGTGCATGTTCGGGCGGCCCGTTTTCCGTTTTCTCCCTTGTGGCATCGTTCGGTCGTTCAGCTATCCCTTTTGGGTCAGGTCAGGTTGTTTCGTGTGAGGCCGCCTAAGGAAATGCGTTCGGGCATGTCGAGTTGGGTCTGGTCGGGTCATTTCGTGTGAGGCCGCCGAAGGAGACACGTTCGTATGGGTCGGGTTGAGTTGGGTCTGGTCGAGTCGTGTCGTGTGAGGCCGCCCAAGGAAACACATTCGTACGGGTAAGGTCGAGTCATGTACTGATGGCGCTCAAGGAAACACGTTCGGGCGGGTCAGGTTGGGTCTAGTCAGGTTGGGTTGGGTTGTGTGAGGGTGGTCGTATAAAAAATTCTAAATTGTGACCACCTTAAAATCCAGCACCTCTTCATAAGGGACAAGGTCATCAACATTAGGATGTTTTTGCAATAAAAAAGGGTATTTCCAGGACACAGTCAATTTCTCATGAATGTGGGACACTCGAAATTAAGATTTTCTGGAGTAGTCATGAGGTGCAGTCTGGTTATCAAGAATTCATCAGATGGCCATTCTCCAGACTTAAATTGTGTGACAACACTATGACTGAGTTTGAAACCGGAGATTGAACAGACATTTTTTTTGATTGAATAGACATTTTCATCAATAAATGTAAAGAAATGGCTATCAAATACTATAAATTAATAAATAAGTAAGACATGGAAACAAGCAACAATACTTACAAAATTGTTACATTGAGACGCAAATAATAAGCAACTAATGTGCACAAACAGAGACCAATGAAACTATCATCTTAACTCCTAACCCCTTAAACACTAATTCCCAATGCCTAACCCATTTAACCCCCTAGACCTCTAAACCCCAAACCCATTTAACCCCTAAACCATAAACCTCTAAACCCTTAACCCATAACCCCTAAACCCTTAACCCCTAACCCATTAAACCCCCTAAACCCCTAGTGAACCCCTAACCCATTTAACCCCCTAAACCCTAAACCTATAAACCCTTAACCCCTAACCCCTTAAACCCTAAACCATTAAGCCCTTAACCCTAACCCCTTAAACCCTAATTCCTGACCCCTAACCCATCTAACCCCATAAAACCTAACCCCATTATCCCCTAACTTCTAACCCCTAAAATCCTTAACTGCTAAATCCCCTAACCCCCTAAACCCCTAACCCATTTAACCCCTTAAACCCTAAACTTATAACCCCTTAACCCCTAACCCATTTAACACCTAAACCATAAACCTCTAAACCCTTAACCCCTAACCCCTAAAACCTTAACCCCTAACCCATATAACCCCCTAAACCCCTAGTAAAACCCTAACCCATTTAACCCCCTAAACCATAAACCTATAAACCCTTTACCCCTAACCCCTTAAACCCTAAACCATTAAACCCTTAACCCTAACCCCTTAAACCCTAATTCCTGACCCCTAACCCATCTAACCCCCTAAAATAACTTATAACCCCTAAAATCCTTAACTGCTAAATCCCCTAACCCCCTAAACCCCTAACCCATTTAACCCCCTAAACCCTAAACCTATAACCCCTTAACCCCTAACCCATAAACCCTTAACCCCTAACCCATTTAACCCCCTAAACCTCTAGTAAACCCCTAACCCATTTAACCCCCTAAACCCTAAACCTATAAACCCTTAACCCCTAACCCCTTAAACCCTAAACCATTAAACCCTTAACCCTAACCCCTTAAACCCTAATTCCCGACCCCTAACCCATCTAACCCCCTAAAACCTAACCCCATTAGCCCCTAACTTCTAACCCCTAAAATCCTTAACTGCTAAATCCCCTAACCCCCTAAACCCCTAACCCATTTCACCCCCTAAACCCTAAACCTATAACCCCTTAACCTCTAACCCATTTAACCCCATAAACCTCTAAATACCTAACCCATTTAACCCCTAAACCATAAACCTCTAAACCCTTAACCCCTAACCCCTAAACCCTTAACCCCTAACCCATTTAACGCCCTAAACCCCTAGTAAACCCCTAACCCATTTAACCCCCTAAACCGTAAACCTATAAACCCTTAACCCCTAACCCCTTAAACCCTAAACCCTAATTCTTGACCCCTAACCCATCTAACCCCCTAAAACCTAACCCCATTAGCCACTAACTTATAACCCCTACAATCCTTAACTGCTAGATCCCCTAACCCATTTAACCCCCTAAACCCTAAACCTATAACCCCTTAACCCCTAACCCATTTAACCCCCTAAACCTCTAAACCCCTAACCCATTAAACCCTTAAGCCATAAACCTCTAAAACCTTAACCCCTAACCCCTAAACCCTTAACCCCTAACCCATTTAACGCCCTAAACCCCTAGTAAACCCCTAACCCATTTAACCCCATAAACCCTAAACCTATAAACCCTTAACCCATAACCCTTAAACCCTAAACCATTAAACCCTTAACCCTAACCCCTTAAACCCTAATTCCCGACCCCTAACCCACCTAACCCCCTAAAACCTAACCCCATTAGCCCCTAACTTCTAACCCCTAAAATCCTTAACTGTTAAATCCCCTAACCCCATAAATCCCTAACCCATTTAACCCCCTAAACCCTAAACCTATAACCCCTTAATCCCTAACCCATTTAACCCCCTAAACCTCTAAACCCCTAACCCATTAAACCCCTAAACCATAAACCTCTAAACCCTTAACCCCTAACCCCTAAACCCTTAACCCCTAACCCATTTAACCCCCTAAACCCTAAACCTATAAACCCTTAACCCCTAACCCCTTAAACCCTAAACCTTTAAACCCTTAACCCTAACCCCTTAAACCCTAATTCCCAACCCCTAACCCATCTAACCCCCTAAAACCTAACCCCATTAGCCCCTAACTTCTAACCCCTAAAATCCTTAACTGCTAAATCCCCTAACCCCCTAAACCCCTAACCCATTTAACCCCCTAAACCCTAAACTTATAACCCCTTAACCCCTAACCCATTAAACCCTAATTCCCAACCCCTAACCCATTTAACCACCTAAACCATAAACCTCTAAACCCCTAACCCATTTAACCCCTAAACCCTAAACCTCTAAACCCTTGACCAATAACCCTTAAACCCTTAACCCCTAACCCATTTAACCCCATAACCCATTTAACCCATACCTCTAAACCCTTAACCCCTAACCCCTTAAACCCTATTTCCCAACCCTAACCCATTTAACCCCCTAAAACCCTAACCCATTTAACCCCCTACCTTAACCCATTTGCTAACTTGTAACCGCATGGGTGCCTTGTGCACGTTCGTGCGGCCCATTTGCCGTTTCGTTTGAGGGCACCCGCCCAAACCCGTTCGGGTCGGGTCGTTTCGGTTGAGGGCGCCTACCCAAACACATTCGGGTCGGTTTGTTTCGGTTGAGGGCGCCCGCCGGACCAAACGCGTTTGGGTCTGGTCATTTTGGTTGAGGGCACTCGTATCAAATATGCTAAGTTGTGACTGCACTGGTGCACTATGCATGTTCATGTGGCTTGTTTTCCGGTTTCTCCCTTGTGCCTTCGTTCGGTCGTGCACATCGTTTCGCTCCGTGTGAGGGCGCCCGCCCAAACACGTTTGGGTCGGGTCGTTTCGTTTGAGGGCGGCCGTATCAAATTTGCTAAGTTGTGACCGCATGGGTGCTTTGTGCACATTCGTGCGGGCCGTTTTCCATTTTCCCCCTTGTGCCTTCGTTTGGTCAGGCGCGCCATGTGAGGGCGCCTGCCTAAATGCGTTCCGGTCGGGTTGTTTCGTTTGAGGGCGGCTGTATCAAATTTGCTAAGTTGTGACCGCATGGGTGCCTTGTGCACGTTCGTGTGGCCCATTTGGTTTTTTCTCCCTTGTGCCTTTGTTTGGTTAGGCGCGCCATATTATGAGGGCGCTCGGCCAAACGCGTTCAAGTTGGGTCGGGTCGTTTCGTTTGAGGGTGGCTGTATCAAATTTTCTAGGTTGTGATCGCACGGGTGCCTTTTGCATGTTCGTGCGGCCTGTTTTCCATTTTCTCCCTTGTGCCTTTGTTCGGTCATGCGCGTAGTGTCGCGCCATGTGAGGGCACCCACCCAAACGCGTTCGGGTTGGGTCGTTTCGTTTGAGGGCGACCGTATCAAATTTTCTAAGTTGTGACCGCACGGGTGCCTTGTGCACGTTCATGTGATCCGTTTGTCGTTTCTCCCTTGTGCCTTTGTTCGGTCGGGCGCACCGTGTCATTTCGTTTGAGGGCGCTTGCCAAAACCCGTTCGGGTTGGGTCTTTTCGATTGAGTGCACCCACCCAAACGCGTTCGGTTCAGGCCCCCTAAGCCCCCAATCCCTAATCCCTTAACTACTAACTAATTATTCGACCCCTAACCCCTAAATGCACCTAAATCCCCTAACCCCTAACCCCCAATCCCATAAGCCCTCCAAATTCGACGAATTAGCTTTGAAGAAGTAATTGTTTTCTGCAATATGGTTTGTAAGTTATTTAAATAGAGGTATCTTCTCTAGAGTTCTTTTTTAGATCCACAATATCATTTACTAATTTTTGAACAAGGCTTATGACACTCTTCATGTCTATGGGATTTTTGTCTTGAAGCTCATTATCTATACGAGTATTTGCTGCTTCAAGGGTTTCCTGATGGAGAAAATCGCAATACAGGGTTTAGGGCACATTATTGCGTTATTGCTGCTTCAAGGGTTTGCTGAACAAACCCCGAATCGTTCATTTCCTTGCTACTTATCAGGTTCCTACTTCTGTCTAATTCACTATATACTCAGATCATGAATATGAGAAGGCTGTTTGTGGATTATATTATTATTGTATCAACAATGTAATTATTTCTGTGTTGTTATATCTTTCTAGTCAAAAACCTCATCTTCAAAAATATTTTCTTGTCATTTTCAAAATTGATTGCTTCATTGAGCACAACATACAACTTATCTAATACTTTGTTGAAGCTAAGAGCTCCATCTTTGGGGCAAGCTGCTTTTTGGCTAACTCCACTGCTTTTGATCTCAATTTTGCCAATTGCTTTCTTCTCTCATATGATACCTGAGCATATCATTCATACCATAACATTAGTACTTCCCTTTTAACCACATAAAACTTATTTTTAAGTTACCATAATTCATCTTTAATATCACATAATAGATTAAAAAATCAACCAAAATCCTCAGTTTATGAAATAAAAATTCAACAATTTTATATAATTAATAATTTAAATAAACGTCTTAGATTTAATCTCATTAATAATTATTTATAATTAACAATACCACTTATTTACCCAAACCAGTTTAAATTATTTAATTTATTAAGTTTTAATTTCTAAAGAGATTTTTAAGGTGTTTAATTCATTTATGTATTCAAAAATTGATTATAAACAATAAGAAATCACAATCTTGATATTGTGAGGTTTCAATCAAAAAACCATTTCATCTATTAATTAGATTCCTGCATTATTATACCTAACGCTAAATGTTGTCAAATTACATCGTGTATACCTTTGATTGGACATTAATTCTCTTTGATTAGACATATGTCTTGATTTTTTGTATAGTTTGACTATAGTTATATTTTAATAATTTATTTATTTATTTTTTTAATTTATTTTTCTTGCATGTGATTGGTGGATAGTTTTAAATTGTTATTGCAATTGTTGTACGATTTTTGGGCTGAACGGGAATTAACCAGAGTTAGACTTAAAATTTAAATAGAAATCTATATGAAGTTCATTCTTTTTTAATATTTTAATTTTATTTATCTAAATTTTTATTGGTTCAAATATTTTTCTCTTATTCCACCATTATCACTCATGTATGAACGTTGTGAGTTCATAAAAATATTTGTGCAGCGGGATGAATGAGGTAAAGGACACTCATGTATGTGCAAATCCTTGGCGTGAGTCCGAAAGTGGCACATTTATTTTTTACATATTGGCAATGTCACTCATGTTCGTGCAGATCCTTAGCATGATTCTGAAAGTGGCATATTTATATAAAGAAAATTATGAGTTTTATATTAAAAATTAAACAATAATATATTTACTTTTTAATATATAATATTTTTATTTTTATTATTTTATTATAATTATAATATAATCATAATAATGTCAGTTTTTTATCCACTTAGCTAATAATAGAGTCCATTTTTTTTATCCATTTATAATAATTTTAATTTTGATAAAATAATTACAACAAAGTGAGAAGTAAACTAAGACAATTTAAAACTAAAATTTACAGTTTTAAATTAAAAAAAAAAAAGTCAACATACAAATTTCAACCCAAAAAAAAATTTAATTATGAGCAGTCTGTACATGACCCCAGGTGTAATCGTTACCCCAGGTGTAATCGTTATACTACGCAGGTGTAATTTTATCCATCAAAAAAGCCATGTTTCGGCAATCCTGACTCTGGAAATTTACATCAAGGTTAATTATATTATTAAATTTTAGAATATATAATGAATATATCAAATATATAACTATACAAAATATTAAACAATTTTAATGACTATATATTATGTCATATAATTATATTCATATTAAAAAAAAACATTAGAAATTGAAAAATGTAATTAAAAACCACATTCCTAATGAGTAGAATATTAAATCTATCCAATATCTAAAAACTCAAATTGGCTAACTAAATTACATTATTAAATTTTGGAATATACATTAAATATATCAAATATATAACTATACAAAATATTAAACAATTTTAATTGCTATATATCATGTCATGTAATTTTAAGTAAAAATAACATGCAACTTTTTGAATAAGAACAATAAATTCTTATAATAATATTTTTTGTTATTATAAATTCTTATAATAATATATTTTTTTTTATCATTATAAATTTTCATATTCATAAACTATATTTTTGTAGACATATCTAACAAGAACAACTACCTTCCTATACATATATATTAGGAAAATGTAAAAGTTTTTAGATGACAGACAATATGGCGTTGTTATTGTGGTTGGGTGGAATTGGATTAACAAAATATTAGTAAAAACCTAAATGGATTAGATTCTAAACCTTAATACGAACCTAGATTCTTATTTTTTACTTTAATTTAGCTATATTTAAACTAAACTACAACAACTGACAGTGATAACTACAGACATCCTTTTAAACTCAATGGAAACATTTAGGTAAATCTCATAGATACAAACAAACTCAAATTGCAACAATTATTTCTAATTTAATTTAACTATACTTTATTACAAAGCAAATCTCTATGCAACATACCAACCAAATTAAAACATCTCTATAATTACATTAAGAGGCATGTAATAGCTACCCATAAACATTTCCAAAATCACATTGCAACATTACTATATTTAAATTAAGCGGCAGGTAGTAGCTACTCAGCCTTGTTTATTATAGAAAATGTATCTAATTTGAATGAATGAATATATAGATTACTATCATTAAAGAAAAAAAATGTAAATTTCACTTTTAAAGTAATACTTAAAAATAAGGAAAAAATAATACATAAATTATAAAGAAAAAAAGAAAAGAAAAAAAAGAAAAAAAAAAGAAAAAAAAGAAATATATATATATATATATATATATATATATATATATATATATATATATATATATATATATATATATATATATATATATATATATAAGAGATTAAAACTCCAAATATTTAAAATACAACATAATTTAATAGTGTAAAGTTTAAAACTCCTTTTAATAAAGAATGATGATTCAATAGGGTAGAAGGATTACTATATGTAAAAATCAGTCCATTATTTACTCATATAACTTTAATTGCTTCTCAAAAGGATATGTTTTATTTTTTTGATTGTAAATATTTTTAAACAATTAAAATAAACAAACATTTAATTATTTAGAAATTATTTTAATTATTTAGAAATTATTATAATTATTAAAAAATATATATTTTTAAATTAATTTGAGTGACCTTAAAAAAACACACGTGTTTCATTTCAAAATGTCAAAAATTTTCAAATATAATTTTTTAAAATTTCCCTTGTTCATTTCCCTCCGGTTGCATGGTTTTTCCAGGGAAGGAGGGAGGATGCAACCATATTGTCGCCGGTTTTGAGGAAGGATGCAACCATACTATTGCAGGTTTGGAGGAAGGATGTGGCCATACTGTCGCAGGTTTGGAGGAAGGATGCGGTAAGTAAAGAAATTGATCCCGAGTGCCTGTTGCAGGTTTTCTCTGATCCATTTGGTTGAAGTCCGGTGATTTATTTCCTTCTGCTCTGATACATTAGGTTATAATTAACAAATCCCATTTGGAGGGGCAGTTCAGATTTGATCCAGATCTGAGTTGGGTTGATAGCAAAAATGCGAGAGATCCTTCACATTAAGGGGTTCAATGTGGCAACCAGATCGACTCCAAGTTCTGGGAAGTGGTATGTGAAGAACACGGGATCGATCCTATTGGGAGATATCAGGGCACTTCAGATCTACATCTTGAAAGGGTTAATGCTAACTACAATGAGGTGAGCTGTGGGAGATTTGTGCCCCGAGCCGTGCTCATGGATCTGGAGCCTGACACCATGAATAGTGTGAGGATCTCTGCATTGCTCTCAACTCCAAAAACATGTACTCTTATTGTTCAATACAACAAGAATTTTGGTTGGCGTTTTAGCTTCTTTTTCAGGTTCTTGTCTCATGGGTCTGCTTGTAATTTGTTCTATTGGGACTACCTTTGGTGGTACATTCAGAACATTAATAAAATGAAAATATGCGGATTTTTGGAGTCTATACCCATTTTGGTTATCAGGGTCTTGGAAGGCTTTTCTGTATTGGGTGATTCTATCTGTATGTTTTTGTCAACGCTTCGTTAAGGCTGTTTTAGAATCAGTGCTTATGACCTGTGTACAACAAGATTTCCAGGATTTTGAAGGGTTGTATGTCCGTGTGTCATACAAAATATCGGTTACTTCACTTTCTGATACTATAATGTTTGTTTCAGTGACTATCTCAGTTTCAAGAACTGAATATTTCTTTTCTGTATTGGGAGATATTATATTTTTGGTGTTAGATTAGAGCCTACGACCTCTGTACAATCACGATACTAGAGTCTGGAAGGTGTAGGGGAGAGAAAGAGAAGGTTGCTTCATTTTCTGGCTTTATAATGTTCTTTGCAGTAACTATATCAGTTTAAGATTGCTCTTATGTATTGGGTGATTTCATTTGTATGTATTTCTTAATACTTTCCTAAGTGGCTTTATAGGTTTAGAGTCAGAGCTTATGGCCTCTGCACCATCAGATTACCAGGGCGGGGAGAGAGAGAAACTCTGGGTCACATAATTTTCTGCTTTTTTAATGTTATTTTTAGTGGCCATCAGTTAAAATAATTGAAGATTCCAGCCTTTGAACCATTAAAATTTAAGTGTTCCTTTTTCTTATTTGTTTTGGGTGGTTTGAGTTGCATGCGTTTTAATGATCAGTTAATTTTTGAATGTTGTTGGAGAAAATATATTTCAGGATTGGTTCTCAAGCTTGTTATAGTACATGATTTCACATGCAACAGAGATATGTTTAAAAAATAGATTATGTATTGCATCTGTTGGCATGGTTGAGGCTATTTCAGGTTCTGGGTGATCAAGTGTCTGAGAATATCATACAACAAGGTGTATTTTGGTTTTTTTTTTTTGCCAATTTTCTTGCTGGAATAGGAGCTGTGTTAAAATTGGCAACTAGGGGCTAAATTTTTCTTTGGTATGCTCAGTTGATGGAGATAATAATCCCATTTATTTCCTATTTTTGAGAGGACCAAAATCTATCTAAAGGTCGTCAAATTTGGTCAAGGAAAATATTTGTTTATTCAAAAGGAAAAACTATGAGTCATGATTTTGTTTAGGTGAAAATTTGAATTTTGATTTTGCCTCCAAAATGTCAAATTGCATATAAGGGCATCCCCATCCTCATTTCACACAACTATCTTATGATTTTTCTCTCTGAAAAAGGCCGCAGTAAGATCCTTAGCGAAGGGAGAGGCTTGAAGTCATCCCTAATGGGCTGTTTTCTTCTAGCAAGAGGCCGAGGTAGTTAGGAATATTTTGGTTTCTAGGATGATTCCTTCCCATGCTAGAGCAAGGCTATGCTTGGATTTTCCATCAAAGTTAGACTTGGGGCAATATCCATGTTTGTATAATTGGGTAAGATAGCCTATGAATTGAAGTTTATGTGAGCAAGATATTCTTGTCTAAATTTTCCCTTTGTAAACAATATCTATACCTATATTACAAGATAAGGAGAGAAAGAAAGCTTGCAGAAGGGGCAATTTGATGCCGTGATGGCTCTCTCCTTTTGTTTTTTTATTTACAATTTATGCTTGAAATTGCTCTAATTTTTAAGATCTTCAACCCATTGATTTTGATTTAGACTTTTATAATAGTTTTAGGGTAACAGTGACTTTCGAAGGTAGGTTAAGTGTTGTCTTGAAAAAATGGGCCTCTTTGCAGACTGAATTTGCAGACAGACTTTTTAAAATGTCGGAATATTATGAATGGCAATGTGATAACTGCAACTATCATAAAATTTTAGCTAGATATCTTGGGGTGATTATCAAATTCCAAGCCTGCCTTATGATATGAATTTTAAATTGGCATGGGCTATTAAGTAAATTCATCTTGCAGCCATCCATTTTTTATCTGCATAATGTGAGCCTTTCTGGACCTTCTTGTCTTGTGCATTTAAAATGTCTTATTGCATCCCAGTTCCTGAGTTCTAATCACATTTCAAAATGGTGTTTCAACCTTTCCATCTTTCAATGTATCATATGTGGGATTATTTGTTAATGAAAATAAGTTATATTTTTATTGACTAAAGATATGTCATAGCTGAGAACCCCTAATTTGTCTGCTTTGAGTAACCAAAAAATCATGATTATGCACTGCCAAAGGGGCATACCGTCGTCAAATGCCATCCTTGAGAAGGCAAAATGAACATATAAGAAATTTGAATAGATCAGCTTTGAAGGAATATTTATCTATATCTATATATCTATAAATAATATAAATAACATTGGGAAAAAACTGTTAGGAACATAGATGAAATAATTTGTAATAAAAAAATAATCAGTGAGGGCCTTGAAAAGATTCAGTCTGCAATAATCAGGAAATAATAGGGAAAAATCAGCCAATCTTGGCATGCCAGTAATGTTAAACTAAATTTAAGATTATTTTGAAATAATAATTTTTTTAATTGCATTGGGATTGATTTGATTAATTGAGATTATTTCGTATATGGTTTGTAACTTTTAAAAAAATTTCTTGTGACTATCCCCATGGAAACTCATAATTTCTACATTGATCAAGATGGTCTCAAGGTCTGACAATATTTTACATGGTTTTGAATGCAGATATATTTGGGAAAGTTTCCAATGAGTGGGAGAATGTTGACATTGGTGTTTTTGTATGTGGTCCTGAAAGTTTAGAGACAAGTGTAGCAAAGGAATGCAGGTCATACAACTTAAGAAACTTGAGAAACTCGAGAAACAAAGTTGTGTTTCATTTCAACAATCATAGCTTTGATCTGTAATGAAATAATTATAGAGATATCACTATGACATAATGGCTCATTGTATTATGTTTACATAGGTTTCATATGCAAGTCTATAGCTGCCTTGCTATTAGTTTGGCATATTTCATGAATTGACATGATTATGTAAGGCTCACTAAGGCCAAAATTGCCTCACGGGACCTATACAAGTTAAAATCTATATGATGTAATTATTGATATGTAAATTAATTTTTTTTATATGAATTTTATAAATTTACCAAAGGTTATTTGACAGTCTGCAATAAATTACACAGACCCTAATGATTTATTAATCTATTTCTGTAATATTAATCTGTTTCGGTTATAATCTGTTAGGAGTTTAATCTTTATGAAAGCCCAGCGGAAGAAAAAATGTATGTGGCATTGTCTCCAAATGGTATCCTTTTTCAAAGGTGACGTGTTCAACATGATTTTCTGATAGGTGGACAGTGACAAGGTGTATCTTGGGCTTATTGCTTGTTATCTAAAAACTTGTATGCATCTACGTTATAAAAAAATATTTTCTTTTGTGCATGTTTCACTACAGAAGAATGATGAGGATGGATCTTTTAGGGACTTCAATAAGAATGGAAAAAGGAAACTAGTCTTCTTAACTTCTAAATAATACAAACACTAAAATAAGTAAAGAAAAGGGGGTAGTGTGAAGAGTTATCATCTGCATAAAGTGCGTACTTCTTCCAAAATGAATGAGAATTATCTAAGACTTGCAAGAATAAATATGTTAGATGGAAATTACAATTCTGATCTAAATGCAAAATTGACTCAAGGCAGAGGATATACATTCAAACTAGTACATTTGGCGGATTTTTTTTTTTAATATTTTTATCCAAGCGTCGAAATACCGATGCCTTACACGTCAGAAGACCGACGCTTTACACATCGGAAGACCGACGCCTTACACGTCGGAAGAACGATGTTTCTTTTTTAAATATTTTTACTTTTTCGTCAGAAAAGCAACGTTACATAAGCGTTGGAAGAGCGACGTTTCTTTTTTAGATATTTTTACGTTTTCATCAGAAAAGTGACGTTACATAATCGTCGAAAGAGCGACGTTCTAAACGTCAGAAGAGATATTGTAAGAATTGCGACAATTGTGTGGAAAATTGAAAAACGTTGGAATATTGACGCTTTTGAAAAATGTCGGAAGAGAGACGGCTTGGAAAACGTTGGAAGAACAACGAAGAAATATCATTGGAATTGTGACAGTTGTGTGAAAAATTGATAAACATCAGAAGACTGACGCTTTTGAAAAATGTCGGAAGAGCGACGGCTTGTAAAACGTCGGAAGAGCGACGGTTTGGGAGACGTCGGAAGAGCGATGGTTTGGAAAACGTCGGAAGAGCGACGGTTTCGAAAACATCAGAAGAAGTGTCGCTATTCCGACACTTTATTGAAGTGTTGGAAGTGTGACTCTAAGGCTAACCATGTTTTTTCCGGTCTCAGACTGTCGCTCTTGCGACGACTATGTGTCGGAATAGCGACGAAGTGGCCGTCAGAAATTGGGCCAAATGTCCTAGTGCATGTATCCAATGTAACTGTCTGGGTTCCTTCTTTGCCTGCGTTGTGATGTAGGTGCACCTACATGATCTATTTCATATAGCATCAATCTGTCAGCCTCTCTGGTGCACTTCCTACCATTTCTGGTGGATGGCTCTACATGAGTGGTTTCTGCCACTCCATGATCCTCTACTTGTGGTTTCTCCACATCCTAAGGTTCATCCTTTGGAACTAAGAGTTCCTCATCTTCATGCAAATCAAGCTCCCTCTCAAGGGACAATCGCATGGCTTTCTCCTCATCAAATTTAACATCTCTCCTAACATATGTCATCCTGTTAGCTGGAAAATACACCCGATATATTTGGGGACTATCAATGTACCCCACAAATATCCCAAACTCTGCTATTGGTTCTAACTTCTTCTTGGTATCTTTGGTCACATGGAAATAGACAGATGAGCCAAAAATTTTAAAATATGAAACATCTAGTTTCTTAACTTAAAAAGCCTCCTCTGGTGTACTCATGACAAGTATCCGATGAGGACTATGGTTCTGCAAAAATACCGTTGTTTTGCATGCCTCTGCCCATATATGAAATGGTAGGCCTTGGGAATGTAATATAGCAGGTGTTGCTCCCACAATTGTTCTATTCTTTATTTTTACAACCCCATTCTGTTATGGGTTCTGAGGTGCAATCAATTCTCTTTGAATTCCTTCGTTGGTGCAAAATTTCTTGAAATCATTAGAGATATAATCACCACCATGTTCGCTCTTTAGATCCTTCACCTTCTTCCCTATATATTTCTCTACCAGTGCTTTGAACTCACAAAAATTGGAGAACGTTTGATCTTTCTTCTGCAGAAAGAAGATCCAACACTTTCTAAAAAAATCATCAACAAAAATTACATAATACCTGTGCTTTGTTGTGGAAGCTATAGAGAATGGTCCACGCATGTTTGAGTGAACTATCTCAAGGATTGTCGCTGATCGGTTCTCCTTCTCATGAAAAGTGGCTTTAGTATACTTCCCCATGGTACATTCCTTGCATGTGCCTATCTGTGCAAGAGTACCCTTTGGAAGACCTGTAGAAATATGTTGCATGATATCACTATGGTGCATATGGCCCAATATCCTATGCCATAACTCACCTGTATCCCAGCTCACCACCTTCCCTTCTTTACTGCTCAATTATGTGCAACCATCTACATCAATTTTGTAGAGGTTCTTCACACGAACCCCAATCTTCTTTACCTATCCTATGGCTTTGTGATGAAGGAACACCTTTCCTTCACTGAAAACCACATCATATCCAAGATCCTCTAACATAGAAACTGAAACTAAATTATTTTTCAAGCCTGGTACATGCATGACATATTTTTATATGAAAGGTTTACTTGAATTTATGTGGAAATTAATTGTACCAATCTTGGTAGCGCTATACCTCCCGTTAACACCCATCTCGATGTGCATCTGAATATCCTTCTCCTCCAAGCTACTAAATAGTTCTTTGTTTCCTGCCATGTGGAAAGATGCTCCACTATCCAAGTACCACAGAGATAATCATAGTTGACACCATGCATACAATGAGAGAGAAGTCCAACTCAGACTGTGAGGCCAAAACTTCACTTGCTACAGCTCCTAGAGCCTTCTTGTTGTTTTTCTTCTTTTGTGGACATTTTTTGGCATAGTGTCCATGATCATGATAGTGAAAACATTTCACCTTTGACATATCATGCTTCTTGCCTTATTTTCTAGTCTTAAATTTGGAATAGGACTTCTTCCCCTTCCCATTATTTTCCTTACCAGAAAAAGCACAATTTTCCTCATCATTAGTCTTGGATGAGGATCCATCCCTAGTATTCCGCCGAAAATATTCTTGTACCAAATCTGACCATAGTCACTTCCAATCTGGTAACTTCTCCCTCCCATTCACAGAGTCCTGGTAACTATGCCAACCCTTGGGAAGGCCTAGAAGTGTTAGGCTCACAAAGTCATCATCAGTTACAGTAATCCCAACACTTCCAAGCTCATCTCGACATTGAGTGAACTTGGTCAAGTATTTCTGGATTGTGTCGCCCTTCTCTTTTATTTTCCTGAGCTTCTCCTTGAGTGCCAATTTTCTATGGTCACTGCTTCTTTGAAATAGATCTATCGAGGCCTTCGACATAGCATATGGAGTTTAATTTCCATGGAGACTCGAGACAATATGATCTCGAAATCCCTCTAACAAGATCCTCCTTGCCTTTGCTACCTTCTTCTTCCATGCATCAAGAAGTTGGGCATCTGCTGCTGCGGGCTTGGGAATATCATTATCTATGAATTCCATCAACCCATTTTCCTCCAAAAATGCCTGCATCCTGTCCTTCCATGAAATATAATTCAAACTACCCTCGAGTGCATATTCGAGTCTCAAGCCATTGAAAGAAATCTTGATTTGCTTCTAGCTCCAAAGAAAGTATTTTCAAATTTGAATATTGTTCAACAAAAACTCAATTTCTTATCTTCTATTGTGATTCTTGGCACTTTGATACCATGTATAAATTACACCAATGGATTCAATCCGATCATGAAATGTACTAAAACAAGATACTGAATCCTTCTACAATATTTTCGGAATATAAATCATGATCACTCAATCACATGCAAGTAAGAGAAAGAAGTAAATCAATGGCACAACACAAGATTTTACTAGGGAAAACAACTTCTCAAAACCCCTCCATCTTTGTTGTATAATCATCCTAGGAATCATGAAAAAATAAAATGCATGTGTGCTCACAAGAACCTCATACACTCTACCAATCGTCTCACATTGATCTAGGAAAATGTGGACCAATACATAGCCAAATTCCTGCCCACCTTAAGCCTGCCTTGCTCACACAATACCTAGGTAGAATAATTCCTATTAAATAGGAATTCCAACCTTCCTTGACTGCGCAATCCATCATGGGATTCTTGTGGCTTTATAACTGCACCTGGGAAGTTCGCTAATAATACAATTGATAATTTACTTTCCTTTAACCTTTGTCTCAACTGGGTCATCATTAGAATTGACATGCATGCAACTATTAATAGTGAATCATCAGTTACTTGGTAGATCACTACTTGTGAATTAAATCTATTTTAATTCACTTGATCTTCCACTAGCTGATCATCAATCAATTAGAACTAGTTAAACTGATTTTAACTCAATTAATTTGAGTTAACTGATTGCACACACACCACACTAGTGCTACAACTGCAACTGGACCTTAAATAATAGAATCACTCTACATGCCTATCCTTTGACCCTCAACTTGAAATTCTTGATCTAACTAATTATATCACACTTAGTTAACTATTACAAGTTGTTATGCAATAAGATTGCAATTTATTTTCCAATTTATTTAAAAATTGGTCACCCACATTAGCACCAATGTGTCACTGAATTCCTCACTCATGTGTGACCTATAATCCCACACTAGTTGTGGTGCATTTTCTTGTTGAATTTCAACATTGACTAGGTCCATAATATCTTAGGACGACTCAAAATAGGTCCATGATGTCCGAAATACATTTTGTGTTGCTATAGAGGGGCTAAAATGAGTTGAATCTTCATAAGCCATCTTGATCTCTTGGTGGAGAGTACACCATGGGTTATTGAATGGGGTAAAACACCCAATTCCAAAACATGTGGATAAAGGGATGATTTGGGCTTAAAAACTCACGATATAATCGCATAGAACTCAAGGTATTGAGTCAACATGTCTAATATGACTTTTCTATATTACTTGATCCCTCTAATAGATAAACTAACATATGCCTCTTACTTGAGGCCATTCTCTTACCTATTTATACCATTCAATTTCCCTTTGCAAGGGCTCTTTGCTCAATCTACATTTGAAAGCCTATCTTAAAAGAACACACACAAATAGAAACACATCTTAATCTAAGTTCTCTTCCACCTCTTCCAAACACACTATTTCATCCTCTATATCACGTTTTGAAGATTGTTTTTTGAAAAATTTATGTTTTTCGCCACCTTTCTGAATTTCTTCTGCCTATGCTCACTAATGGAAGCTTGTATTAGCTTCATTGATTCGTGGGAATAATTTTTGGTTTCTTAGAGTTATGATTCTGGAGGACTCTAATTTGAGTTTTATTTTGTACATTTTCATGGTTATGTAGATGTTGTCATATTAATCACCTTTCTATTTACACCTTGATTGAGTATCATGTGGTGATATTGTATAATGTTTTCTTGCATTATAAATGGGCATCTAATCAAGTTATTATTTATTAGAACCATATTAAGAAGTTTGTCTCAACATATTGCATTTTTTTTGTTTTTTTTCAATGTTTTATATTGGCACCAATCTTGGAGCCTTGATCATTGTTAGTATTTTATATTATGTGACGACAAATATGATATTATTTAACTAAACACTTCTACCATATTAATAACTTTGGTTTTTTTTTTTTTTAATGAAGTACGATGACTAGTTTTTTTTCTAGCATATCTCTATGTGGAATTCTTATCTGATTGCTATCAATATTAGTCCCCTTTTTAGACTTTGTGACATATCTTATTCAAATTTAACACATCACCCATCTTGAAAATGCGGTATTTGATTCCAATGTTTTTATGGTAATACCACTCTCTTCATAAATCACTTATGATCATCATGTCCTTATTAGATGCTTGTCTTTATGTGTAATTAATTTCAATCTTTTCATCTCCATATTGTTATGATAATATATTTTGGTGTCTTCCTTGTACACGTGAATTTTGTCTCATGTATTATTTGGGGCACTTTATAAATTTTATTTCATTTTATTTATTATTATTATTTTTAAACTATTTTTCATGATAGGCATGCCAACAATCCTTGATTCCTTGAAGAATTGTTTGAAATTTGACATTTTTGGATGGCTTTGTCATATCACTTGTATATTTTGTAGGATTTTTGGGCTTCCTAAAGCATTCTTATGGATTATCAACATATGTTTTCCTTTTAGAAAATATTCCTTGATATTTTAATGTTAAAAATTTTGGTTCTGTTAAAAATGATGATGATGACCTATTTTTCTTTCTCAATGTGTTATCACCAAATTGAATCCTGTTGGGCTGCTTCGATGGTCAACTTGGAGTAACTATTTCAAACCAGATTTTGAATGAAGATTAGCCTCTTCAGTCTGAGAGGGATCTCTCAACTTATCAAAGTATTTACTCAATTAGGTCTTAAAAAAAATGGCTAACTCTGTGAGTGTTTTAGTGTATGTGATTTTATGTGAAAAATGAGGAAGATTCAACTACCATTGGACTTATGGAGTCAGTAAAAGGAAATCAATGACAAACATTCAAACTTATGGAAGCTGAGGCTTTTTCTGTTTCAATGATAGAACAAAACTAACACATGGGAATAACCAGTAAATCAATGATAAAAGGAATTCAGAGCATATATGATATGAATTCTGAGTAATTTAGCACCAATAATATTGGAAGAAAGATATAAAAGAGACACATAAACCCATTGAAATACATCAAGAATCTCAAGTGAAGCAAGAAAAGTCACTGTCTGCCTATTACTGATATCAGAAATTACAATAGTAGCTGTATCAAAAGCATTCTCCAACCCTTTTCTCTTTGATGATCAGTCTATAAATAGACATTCTTTACAATGTAAATGATCTGCCCAGCTGCCTAGATCTTAAAATTATAACTTTGACACCTATCATAACTGAAACTACTTACTTGGAACAGAAAAAGGACAACTATCCTTTAAGAAGTTATACTCCTAATAGGACTCTACCTCCTATTTATTACATTCGGTTTTTATAACAGTGAAACAGTTACATAATAGAGATCACATATTCGAGAGACAATTCACCACCACTTTACATATTTAAAATACCCCTAGATCTAGGGAACACAATCTTACTTTTCAGGAATGGATAATCTTCACTTTAATCATTGTTCTGCCTATTGAGCTGGATGTGTGACACTCATTTTGAGTAATGAGTCTCTGTTGAGATGGCCCACTGACAGGCTACAATTCTCTATATCGTGGGTGTGCTATTCGAATGCTCAAAAACATTAAAAAATATCTCTCGCTACGAAACAAGGCAGTTTCGGCATTTTTGTAGCGTGTTTTCGTAGCGTATGAAATCCTGCCTTTTCACCTATATCCTTGCCACCTTTGCTGGTAAAAAACCTTTACTATGCCAAAACATATTGAAAAAACCAATTTACCTCCTTAATAATTGAAAAAACTGAATTCCAAAGCAAAATTGTACCTTTAGAATTTTCATATCATTTTTTTGGCTTCAAGCCTAAAGCACGCTACGAAACTGTCTAAAAAAACAGATTTTGTTGTTTTTGTAACTGTCTTGAAAAATTGATCTCCAGAGGAAAAATTTAAGTTCTCTACAAGTTATGAACCTTATCAAACTTGTTTCAGCTCAATTTTTCACTCTTTAGGAGTTTCTTCTTCATTTACAATTAATTTTCTTATGGGTTCTTCAACCACTCTCATCTTCAACCACTCTCATCTTCAACCCTTTCTTCTCCAGCCCAACTTGGATCAAATATAGCTTCTCCTTAAGGTATTCTACTTGATCTTTTAAAGCTCCATTTCTATATTTCAAGTGTAAGTTCATCTTCCTAATATGTTTGACCTCCCCTCTTAATGGATGAGTCCATTTCAACAACATTTCAGCATTGTCCAAAGATTTTGAAACATTTGAGACTTGCTCATCCCATATTTTCCTCATCTGTTCAAATTGAACCTTCTTAGATATGTGCTTCTTTGCATCTATCTTCAAATATAATATATCTTTACCTACTTCCTTCAACTGCTCTTTGAGGGATTCTATTTTTGATTTTTCAATTATTTTCTCTTTGCCCTTTCTCTGCCTAATAACCACTTCTTCCTTTGCTGATGGAGACAAATCTATGACACTTATTGACTGAGAAAATTCATTGATTTTCTCTGTATTTTTTCTCTCCATGGCTTTCTTTGCATGTCTGGTCATTGGCTTCCTTGGCTGAAATATAAAACCAACATCATCACCTGCAAAATCTAGTTTCTTAGCAGTCTTACCTTTCTTCAGTTTTCTTCCACCACCTTCAATGTGTTCAACTTCCACTATTTGTGACTCTTTAATGTCAATTGCATGAAGGATATCCTCCAAATTTCCTTTAGCTAATGTATGGATTCTAGTGATCCTCTTGTTTCCTTGTTTACTGAATTTATATTTCTGTTTTGCAGGTGCTGTTTGAGGGGTGTCAGTCTCTTACCGATGTTCTGCTCCTATGTCCATTGGTTCTGCAGGGGATGCTCTTTTTTCTTCTTCAACTTCTTTTACCATAGTTGGTGATGTAGTAGTTCTAGGTTTTGAGGTTTTCTTTGGAGTGACCACATAAATTTCATAACCACTCATAAATAAGAAAGAAATCCAATCTCTGTCTAACCTTCTCAATTCTTCCAACACTAACAACTTTATTAGACCATGATGAAAAAGAGATGTATCATTGCCTTCTGTCTTGATTTGAACCTTAAATGAAATTTTCCCTAAAATTCTGTATAAATAGAAAGGTAAGTCAAGTTATCTCTTACCTACAAAATGCAGAAGAAGTCTGAGATGGTATGAGTAGACCATGTGAAATATTCCTTCACAGGTAAAATATTTTTGAATGACCATCAACAGTTTTTCATAATTATCCTTCATAAAACTCCTAGGGATAGCATTGGTCAAATCAACTTGACTGTGTTCTTGCTTGAGAAACTCTTTACAATCCTACATTGTGAATTTTGTACCTTTAAACCACTCTTCACCACCTCTAGGGATTCCTGCAGCTAATGATATGCTCTCTGGTGTCACTGTAAGATTAAGAATTCCAACCTTTGATGATATTCTTGTGAAGTTGGTGGAAAAATCCTTTGAAACTTGTGAATGAAAACTCTGCAACCTCTGGCAGAATTGCAAGCAGCCAGTCCTTCTGAAAACCTCCATAGTAGTAGGGTCTTCATTGAGTAATTTCAAATCCATGGGCTCATACCTATGACAATGGCCACCCTTATTCGTTTTCTTTCTTGCAACCATAAATGTTTTATAGTATTCACTGCCTTGCTTTCTGATGACACCTGCATAATTTTAATTTGATAGCAACCTGCTTGGCTCGATGAAGCAGATCTCCAGGGATCGACTCACATGAAAGGATAAACCATAATATGACAAAAGGCTATTTGGGGTGAGGTTTAAAAGTTTAATTGATAGCTCGGGTTTCAATCATAGCACATGCAAGAAAAAAGGATCATGATGACATCAAACATGGCTATGTACATTTGAATTTTACCATAACAACCTTGAATGACCTCCACTTTTACTGCTCTAATCAGAAACTGACACCTCATACAACTCTGACAACGCTGGTTAAAAAACACAATTTTGTAGTGAAAACAGTTAGGCTTGACAGATTCACTACGAAATTATTAGGCAGTTTCGTAGCGAAATCTACAGATTTCCTGTGTAAATCGATACGGAAATATAAAAAATTGATAGGTGTGCACTTTTGAGTTTAAATGTGTGGGGAATGACAACTGACATGATATGAGACTGATTTGACTGAAATGTCATTAATGGAGGTGAACATAAAATTTAGGATAGGCTTAAAAATGAATTTTTTTTTGTATATCACATTGAAATGGCTTAGGAGACCTTATCCATTTGGTGAATGACCTGCATGACCCTATCAAGAAAATCTTCACAACTCAATAAGTGATAACACAATGTATGCGCCTTTTGTGATGGGTTGCCATCTCCACATGTGTTTTTTTAAGAACAAGATTTTAATTTTGTTGGAGCATTGTTATGGATCTTAACCATTTACATGCAACTTCATTGTGTCCTTTTATATTAAACATTGACACCCATTTCATTTTCAATTTCATATTTTGGAGATAATCCTTCTCCAAATTTCTCAATGTCTAGTTCAACATCACTGGATTACCTAAAAAAACCTTGAAATGATATCCTTTTATGTATTTGGTCTATGTTAGGTGTCAAAGAAGTTTTCATTAATTGGGAAATAAGAATAACACGTCCTTATTTCTCCTTTTGTTGCATTGTACTAATTTTCCTAACTCAAGTTGTCTTGGGCCAAGGCCCACTAGGATACTAGAGATAGATGATTTATTGAGACCATCTTGGTTTAATGCTCTAGTTAAATGTGCTTCTAGTGTGTTTCTTTGTTATCCTACTTTTTTAGTTTAGTGATTTGATTGTTAGCATTTTATCTTATCCATAAGTGATTGAATGGTCATCCTTTTCTTGGTATTCACAACACTTTATTTATATTTTATAACCTCTTTGGTCCCACTCTCTCCTTTTTTTTCTATGTGGTTTACAGACAACAAAGATCAGTGACCTCTACATCCATAGAATATTTGTACTAGGAATATCCACCTCAATTCTTGCTGACTCAACCATGAAACCTGACCTTGAGAGTGTTGAGAGAATCAAACCTGTGACCTTTCAATAGAAAATTTTCTTTAATGATGGGGACTCGACCAATTGAGCTAACCCTCGAGGCTCCCACCCTTTATTTCAATATCAAAGAGGGTCATTTTTTGATGATGGTAAAAAGATAATATGTTGTCACATGGCAGACAATAGAGCATTGTACTAGATATAACTTATATTTCTTAAGAAGTAACAATTATTTAATGTTGCTACATGAATGTTTTCCTCTTCTATATTTTTTCTATGTAAATATTGGTGTCTTGATTTTTGATTCGCAAGTTATTTCTTTGTCATAGTCACTCCTATCATTTCCCACCTATGGTTTCAACACTTTTGTCTCAAGGGACACATAAAATGATCCCAAAGGTTCTCTGGTAGGAGGCATGGGACCAATGAGGGTTAGGGAATTTCAACTGGATTGGAAAGGAAAAAAATAATGATGAAGAGGATGAGTTTAGTTCTCATGCAAAAACTCATTTAAAACTAACTTTTTCTAGAATTTTTTTATTGGTACACCATTCTCTAATACATATTTGATTAAGTAAACTAAAATATAATCTCATTGTCATTCTTTCTAGTTATAGAAAACGCTTTGATAATCCTTTAGGTTTTTTCTTATTACTTTTCTTATGGAAGAAATGTCAACAATGGTGTGGGAATATTTAAAGCATGCATGAAGGTTATCTACACATAGATTATTTTGTTTAATAGGAGAATGATCTACCTGGGCAATGAAATATAAATCCCTTTCAAGTAAAATATTTCATGAGATAGATGTGCAAGTTGTAGAACATAAGGTTACATAGTTTTTGAGTTTAGAGAGGGCATGAATGGGTTGAATGGTTTGAGTATTTAAATGGAGGACATTGTTAAATATCAAAGGTAGTTGAGTTAGGTAAAATGGCAAATATAGAGCACAAATCCTTTGCTTTATCATCTTTTTGAGAGAATGAGCACATTCACGATATTCCATAAGGTTAAGTAATTATTGAATTTTTGGCTTTAGATTATCCCTTTGAAAGGTATAACACACTTATTTCTCATTTTACACAACATTAAATTGAGTAGTTTTTGGTAGAAATAACCCCTCAACTTAAAACAATAACATATGGCAACGTTAATTCATAACCTTACACTTTGTACGAATAAAGTTATTGTGCCGAGAGGCGCTCTACAACCAAATATGGGGGTAGATCTCAAGCGTAAACATTTAACATGCCATGTTTAACATTTAACATTTAACATTTTTAATCTAATGTTGGCCTAATTAATTAATTTAATGTCGACCTTAAAAATCAATCTAATTATTAACCGAAGGCTTCATATTTCAACTTAAGGTGGATGGGGATCTATTGAATTTTTTTTAATTGGCCATCTAGATTGATTCTAAAGGGAATATGATCAACATATGCTTCTTTTGGATGCTTATGAATGGATGTAGTGTGTTAGAGAGTTTTTTAGGTTGAATTGATTTTTAATAAATTAAAAAAAATTGATGTCTGAACACCCTCCAATTTATTACGATTTTCAAAGCATACTTAATTTTAGAAAAACTCCCTTATATCTTTATTATAAAGGACATAAATTCTTCAATGCTTATGTTTTTTATCAAGACGTCAAATTCCTAAGCATTAAGTAAAATAATAATAATATTTTTGTTGCAATAGTTTTTTTTTGTTATATATTTATCAATGGTATATACAAATGAAGTCTTCAACTATATCAACCACATTAATAATTTTAATGTGGTTGTTCTAGTTATTATGTATAAACACAATATAAATTTAAAATATAAAGAGGTTTAAAATACTAAAACAAGAGGTAGAATAAATAAATAAAAATATAAATAAACGAGAAGGTGTGGTAAATAAATAAAACCTATTTTTATACTTACTCTAGAGGAATGGTAAATAAATAAAAATATAAATAAACTAGAGGTACGATAAATAAATACAATATATTTTTATATTTACTCAATAAAATTCTTTATATTTACGAATTTTTATTTATTTATTTAGTTGAATCCTACATGCCAAATACCATGGGACAAATGATTATTAATATCATGAGTCAAATACCATATTTATACCATACCTTATTTTTCCTCTCACGATTGCCATTTTATCAGCCTGTTTTTCCAGATGAACCTTGGTTTTCTCATTCCACCGTCACCATCTGCTTGGCCGATCATATGCCTTCACTTGATTGTTTTACCCATTCCTGAGGAACCGCTGTAATGAGTGGTCTTGTTAGCCAACCTCTTGACCTTTACTTGTTCTGAGCAGACCATCACTGGAACCAGTTTCTACCCTTAATACCGCTCGTTCCTCTAGGAGGAGTCAACTTTTAGCTCTTTTCTGACTCTTAAAAATTGAAAATATTTCCGAGACTCTTGTCGTTTTGAACTCGTTAAATGGTTGCGAAAAAATATCTACCCAGTATACGTTTACTCCTTTTTTAGGCTGAGATAGATTATTTATGAAAAAGGAATACCTTAGCCTATCACGACAAAGAGGTTCTCTCAGACATAGTTTTCTACCTTTTCGGATCTGTGAGACTACCTAAAAGAGACTACTATATTTTTATTTTCTGCTTCTTTTCAAACTCTCTAAACATGAAAATATGCCGAGTTCTTCCTCTTTCAGACTCGTTAAAACCTAAGTGACATCGGAAATCATCACCATGACGTAACCGAGTTCCTCCTTCCCAGGGCTCGTAAAATGTATTAGGATGGATTTTTCCGAAGGACAAACTTACATGACAAGCATATGCTATCCCCTTCAAGCTTGTTTTGCAAAAATAATTTGGTTACTCGCCAGCAATGGTGGGGGAAAATGGAACCAGTGCTCAGTTGTGTCGGCAGTATGTCGCTCTTGAACATGACACTCATCTGCATTCATGTCGGGTTGGGGACATCTCATTTCGTCATTTTTGCCTCCATGGGTTTGGGTAATCTATTTTTACCTCTCACCTTCTCTTTGCCACGTCACCATGACCTCAGATCCCTTGAGGTCAAATACTGCAAAATCCAGAGTCGTGTCACTGATATGTTTAAGAGAAGTTTCTGTTTGTAGTTTTCAACCTCCCTCTGGTTCTATTTTTGGTCCTGATTCACTATCATCATATTCCTCTATCTCGTGTCGATGATGTGGAATAAAATATGGCCCTCCTTCGGCCAGGTCACTTCCTGTCGACTTCAGGTCGTTATCCAGGAAGTTGATCTCAAGACTCCCTTCCGGTACCTTGGAGCTTGCATGCCTCAATGGCAAGTTCTTTTCATTCAACGACAGGTCCATATTATTGGCCTTCGATCGAGTGATTCTTTCGGTGTTCGATGCCAGATCACTGTTCACATTCCGTGGATTGTACTAGTAGTACCTTGAGGACCATTATAATCATTGGTGATTTCTCTCACGCCTGTTAACAGTTTGACATCATTGAATAATAATCAGGTTACTTTCTTGCATGTTCGAATTCATATCATTTATTCGCATGCTTGAAATTGTATTTGATCGGGTCGTGACGAAGCACAAGAACCTGGATTTTATTCTCTAGAGTCCAAGTTGCAGGATGATATGATTTTTCCATGATTGGATACATGTTTCTTTCAGATGGATGGCTACAACCATACCATGAGTCTATATGAGATCCTTCGTAGATGGATGGTTGCGACCATACCATGGTCTCCTTTTATGGATGGCTGTGTCCATACCTTGATTCATGTATTTTCATCAGAGTTTTTTATGTATATGTATACATGATTGATTTGCAGGTCTCTCGAAGATAGCGCTCGGTTCCTTGCACGTACTTGTAAAGAATTTCAACCCTCACTCGTGTTCAGACTTCATACTTTAGAGCGCATCTATTATAGAGAAATTTTTCACCATCCTTGTAATCCCTGTTCCTTGATCCTGGAGGACCCATACAATGACCCTTGTGTACTTTCCAAGCATGGAATACATACCCCTCAGCCACACTTTGTATGCCAATTCATCTCCCTTTACACCTTTTCTGGAAGATCCCTATAAAAGCTTGGTTTTCAAGGTCAATGCTTTGTCCCAGTGTCTGACCCGCACTGATAGCAGAAATTTACATTGAGACCCGCATCGATCAACACTCTGACTTAAGATCGGACCCACACCGATCCTCTTTTGGAAATTTTAAAAAATAGAATGAAGCTTCTGCAACTAGAAGCTTCGCGAGGTGGCGAGCTGTAAGTTTGTTTTGAGGATATGGCCGAGGAATTCCCCTTTGGGCTTCTTGTTCCCAAGAAATAGGAACTACTCCAAAGGATAAACACTTTTCCCATTATTTGAGGGCCCATAGAATCCTCCTCCATTTTTATATAAGGAGACCTCTTTCATCTCTGCTGCCTTAGTCTAAGTTAGAGAGAAATCATAGAGAAGAGAAGAAATCATAGCTTCGAGAGAATAG
The DNA here is from genome assembly GCA_034641835.2 of Pinus albicaulis. NCBI lineage: Eukaryota > Viridiplantae > Streptophyta > Pinopsida > Pinales > Pinaceae > Pinus > Pinus albicaulis. The sequence goes on from CM076580.1 coordinate 751,214,997, forward strand.
TGTAGAGTGTGATCGTTTTTTGTGTGTTAGGAACATAGTGAGATCTTGGAACTTTGTGTGTGAGGGTGTTGCAAACATGCTTGGATACAGATTTGCCGAAGGAGAGCCTCAACATCAAGGCTTGGTTGTAAACTCCCCTTATATTTATCATAATAAAATGCAACTGATGTTTATCTTCCACTCTTGTTTACATCTATAATGATATTTATAGCATTCCTTGATCAGTTAGATAGGTTGTAATTGTTTTATGTTTGTCGCGATTTTATGCTTGTCATGGTGTATTGACTATCTGTACAGGTATTCAGACGTTGGTAGCAGCGTGTATCAGGTTTGAATAGAGTGAGAGATGAATAATCTTCAACGGAAGATGAAAAAATAGCATCGGGACAAGGTAGGACATCTTCCTTGCTCCAAATTTCATTTACAATCTAGGAAGGTAGATGTTAGTATGTTCCTATAGTTGCTATACCCACCCCAGGGCTAGAGGGATTGCCTCTATCCGCATAGGAGATTTACCTACATAACAAATTGGTGACTCCACTAGGGAGATGATGACAACATAGCATCAGGACAAGGTAGGTCATCTTCCTTGCTCTGAATTTCATTTAAAATCTAGGAAGGTAGATGTTAGTATGTTCCCGTAGTTGCTAGACCCACCCTAGGGCTGGAGGGATCACCTTTGTTTGCAGAGGGGATTTACCTACACAACGAATTGGTGACTCCAAATTGGCGACCAAGGTCATCGGAGCAGAGATCGTTTTCTTGTGTCAAGCTTCTTAAAAAATGAAACAAAGTCATCGGAGAAGAGTTCGTTTTCTTGTGTCAAGATCCTTAAAAAATGAAACAAGCCTCTTTCAGAGCAGAGTTTGTTTTCTTGTGTCAAGCTCCTTAAAAAATGAAACAAGTTCTTCGGAGAAGAGTTCATTTTCTTGTGTTAAGCTCCTTAAAAAATGAAACAAGCTTCCTTTGGAGCATAGTTTGTTTTCTTGTGTCAAGCTCCTTAAAAAATGAAACAAGCTCTTGTGAGGATATTTCTTTTACTGTATCAACCTCGTAAAAAAATGAAACAGGTTCCCTTTTCAATTCGAGTCTTTGATTGGATTTCGTAAAATCCCAGTTGAGTCTTTCTCTTGATCTCGTGTTTGAACCTTCATTCCATCCACCTGTTAGTAACCAGTAGTCTACTCTAGTGAATGCACTGAAGCTTGGGGGGCATGTACCTTGAATTGAGTCACCATGCTGGGGGCATGCAAACTTTTTAAAGCATATTTTATCTTTGTTTCAAGCTTGTGTAAAAATGAAACCAACTTCAAGAAAAAATTATCTTTATTTCAAGCTTGTGTAAAAATGAAACCATTCTTATTTTATCAACCCATTTTTCCAGATGAACCTTGGTTTTCTCATTCCACCGTCACCATCTTCTTGGCCGATCATACGCCTTCACTTGATTTTTTAACCCATTCCCGAGGAACCGCTGTAATGAGTGGTCTTGTTAGCCAACCTCTTGACCTTTACTTGTTCTGAGCAGTTCCACCATCACTGAAACCAGTTGCTACCATTAATACCACTCGTTCCTTCAAGAGGAGTAACCTTTCAGCTCTTTTCTGACTCTTAAAAATTGAAAAGATTGTCGAGAATCTTGTCGTTTTAAACTCGTTAAATGGCTGCGAAACAATATCTACCCAGTATACGTTTACCCCTTTTTTGGGCTGGGATGGATTATTTATGAAAAATGAATACCTTAGCCTATCGCAAATAGGAGGTTCTCTTAGACATATTTTTCTACCTTTTTGGATCTGTGAGACTACCTACACAAAGGGACTGCTGGATTTTTTTTTTTTGCTTCTTTTCAAACTCTCTAAACATGAAAAGATGCCGAGTTCTTCCTTTGTTAGACTCGTTAAAACCTAAGTGACATCGAAAATCGTCACCATGACGTAACCAAGTTCCTCCTTCCTAGGGCTCGTAAAATGTACTAGGATGGATTTGTCCGAAGGAAAAACTTACATGACAAGAATATGTTATCCCCTTTAAGCTTGTTTTCCAAAAATATTTGGGGTACTCACCAGCAATGGTGGGGGGAAATGGAACCAGTCCTCAGTTGTGTCGGTAGTATGTCCCTCTTGAACATGACACTCATATGCATTCATGTAGGGTTGGGGACATCTCATTTCATCATTTTTTCATCCATGGGTTTAGGCAATCTATTTTGACCTCTCATCTGCTCTTTGCCACGTCACCATGACCTCAGATCCCTTGATGTCAAATACTACCAAATCCGGAGGTGTAGCTAATATGTTCAAGAGAAGTTTTCGTTTGCATTTTTCAACCTCCCTCTGATTCTCTTTCTGGTCCTCATTCACTATCATCACATTCCTCTGTCTCGTGTCGATGACGTGGAAAAAATTATGGCCCTGCTTCAGCTGATTCACTTCTTATCGACTTTAGGTCGTTATCCAAGAAGTTGATCTAGAAACTACCTTAAGGTACCTTGAAGCTTGCATGCCACAATGGCAAGTTCTTTGCATTCGATAATAGGTCCACATTATTGGCCTTCGTTCGAGTGATTCTGCAGGTGTTTGAAACTAGATCACTGTTCACATTCTGTGGATTGTACTAGTAGTACCTTGAGGACCATTGTCATCATTGGTGGTTTCTCTTGTGCTTATTAATAGTTTACATCATTTCTTGGTAGTCAGGTGACTTTCCTACATGTTCAGCTTCATATCATTTATTCACATGCTTGAAATTGTACTTGACCGGGTCGTGACGGAGCGCAAGACCCTGGATTTTATTATCTAGAGTCCAGGTTGCGGGACGATATGATTTTTCCATGATTGGATACATGTTTCTTTCATATGGATGGCTGCGACCATACCATGAGTCTATATGAGATCCTTCTCAGATGGATGGTTGCGACCATACCATGATCTATTTTTACAAATGGTTGTGTCCATACCTTGATTCATGTATTTTCATCAGATTTAGTTATGTACATGTATCTACGATTTATTTGCAGGTCTCCTGACGACAGCATCTGATTCCTTGCACGTACTTGTAAAGCGTTTCACCCCTCACTCATGTTTAGACTTCATACTTTAGGGGGCATATGTTACAGAGAAATTTGTCACCGTCCCTGTACTCCTTGTTCCTTGATCCTGGAGGACTCGTACAGTGACCCTTGTGTACTTTCCAAGCATGGAATACATACCCTTGAGCCACACTTTTTATGCCAATTCATCTCCCTTTACACCTTTTCTGGAAGATCCCTATAAAAGCCCGATTTTCAAGGTTGGCGCTTTGTCCTAGTGTCTGACCCGCGCCGATAGCAGAGATTTACACTAAGACCCGTGCCGATTGGTGCTCTATCTCAATATTGGACCCATGCTGATCCTCTTTTGGAAATTTTTTAAAATAGAACGAAGCTTCCATGACTAGAAGCTTTGCGAGGCGACGAGCTGGAAGTTTGTTTTGAGGATATGGCCGAGGAATTCCCCTTTGGGCTTCTTGTTCCCAAGAAATAGGAACTACTCCAAAGGATAAGCTCTTTTCCCATTATTTGACAGCCCATAACCTCCTCCTCCATTGTTATATAAGGAGACCTATTTCATCTCTACTCCCTTAGTCCGAGTTAGAGAGAAATCATAGAGAAGAGAAGAAATCATAGCTTTGGGAGAATAATGCAAAGTGTGATAATTTTGTGTGTGTTAGGAACATAGTGAGATCTTGGAGCTTTGTGTGTGATGGTGTTTAAAACGTGCTTAGATATGGATCTGCCGAAGGAGAGCCTCAACATCAAGGCTTGGTTGTAAACTACCCTTTTCTTTATCATAATAAAATGCAACTAATGTTTATCTTCCACTCTTGTTTACTTCTATAATGAGATGTATAACATTCCTTGATCAGTTATATAGGTTGTAATTTTTTTATGTTTTTCACGATTTTACGCTTGTCATGGTGTCTTGACTGTTTGTATAGGTAGTCGGACGTTCATAGCAACGTGTATCAGGTTTGAGCAGAGCGACAGATCAAGAAGCTTCAATGGAAAATGAAAACATAGCATCATGGCAAGGTAGGTAATCTTCCTTGATCCGAATTTCATTTACAATATAGGAAGGTAGATGTTAGTATGTTCCCGTAGTTGCTAGACCCACCCTAGGGCTATAGGGACTGCCTCTATCCGCAGAGGGGATTTACCTACACAACAAATTGGCAACTCCACTGGGGAGATGACGACAACATAACATTAGGACAAGGTAGGTCATATTCCTTGCTCCGAATTTCATTTACAATATAGGAAGGTAGATGTTAGTATGTTCCCATAGTTTCTAGACCCACCCTAAGGCTAGAGGGATCGCCTCTGTCCGAAGAGGGGATTTTCCTACACAAAAAATTGGCGACTCAAGGTCGTTGGAGCAGAGTTCGTTTTCTTGTGTCAAGCTCCTTAAAAAATGAAACAAGGTCTTCGGATTAGAGTTTGTTTTCTTGTGTCAAGCTCCTTAAAAAATGAAACAAGGTCATCGAAGCATAGTTCGGTTTCTTGTGTCAAGCTCCTTAAAAAATGAAACAAGCCCCTTTTGGAGCAGAGTTCATTTTCTTGTGTCAAGCTCCTTAAAAATGAAACAAGCTCTTCAAAGAAGAGTTCATTTTCTTGACTCAAGCTCCTTAAAAAATGAAACAAGCTCTTGTGAGGATATTTATTTTACTGTGTCAACCTCGTTAAATAATGAAACAGGTTCCCTTTTCAATTCAAGTCTTTGATTGGATCTCGTAAAATCCCAGTCGAGTATTTCTCTTGATCTCATGTTTGAACCTTCATTCCATCCACCTGTTAGTAACCAATAGTCTACTCTGGTGAATGCACTGAATCTTGGGGGGAATGTACCTTGAATAGAGTCACCTTGCTGGGGGCATGAAAAATTTTTCAAGCATAGTTTATCTTTGTTTCAAGCTTGTGTAAAAATGAAACCAACTTCAAGCACAATTTATATTTGTTTCAAGCTTGTATAAAAATGAAACCAATTTCAAGCAGATTTTCCTGATTTCAAGCTTGCGTAAAAATGAAACCATTCTTATTTTACCTCTCATGATTGAAATTTTATAAGCCTTTTTTTTTAGATGAACCTTGGTTTTCTCATTCCACCATCGCCATCTGCTTGGCCGATCATACACCTTCACTTGATTGTTTTACCCATTCCTAAGGAACCACTGTAATGAGTGGTATTGTTAGTCAGCCTCTTGAACTTTACTTGTTCTGAGCAGTTCCACCATCATTGGAACTGGTTGCTACCCTTAATACCACCAGTTCCTCCAGGAGGAGTCAACTTTCAGCTCTTTTCTGACTCTTAAAAATTGAAAATATTGCCGAGACTCTTGTTGTTTTGAACTCATTAAATGGATGCGAAATGATATCTACCTAGTATACATTTACCCCTTTTTCGAGTTGGGATAGATTATTTAAAAAAAAATAATACCTTAGCCTATCACAACTAAGAGGTTATCCGAGACACAGTTTTCTACCTTTTTGGATTTATTGGACTACCTACGAAAAGGGACTTCTGGAGTTTTCTTTTCTGCTTCTTTTTAAACTCTCTAAACATGCAAAGATGTCAAGTTATTCCTTTGTAAGACTCGTTAAAACCTAAGTGACATCAGAAATCGTCACCATGAAGTAACCGAGTTCCTCCTTCCTAGTGCTCGTAAAATGTACAAGGATGGATTTGTCCAAAGGAAAAACTTACATGATAGGCATATGATATCCCCTTCAAAAAATTTTTCCAAAAATAATTGGGGTACTGACCTGAAATGGTGGGGGAAAATGGAAACAATCCTCAGTTGTGTCGGCAGTATGTCGCTCTTGAACATGACACTCATCTCCATTCGTGTCGCGTTGGGGACATATCATTTCGTCATTTTTTCCTCCATGGGTTTGGGTAATTTGTTTTGAAATCTCATATTCTCTTTGCCATGTCACCATGACCTCAGATCCCTTGATGTCAAATACTTCCAAATCAGGAGTCGTGTCGCCGATATGTTCAAGAAAAGTTTCCGTTTGTTGTTTTCAACCTCCCTCTAATTCTATTTTTGGTCTTGATTCACTATCATCATATTCCTCTGTCTCGTGTGGATGATGTGGGAACTTTATGGCCCTCCATCGGCCAGGTCACTTCCTGCCGACTTCATCTCGTTATCTAGGAAGTTGATCCTGAGACTCCCTTCCAGTACCTTGGAGCTTGCATGCCTCAATGGAAATTTCTTTGCATTCGACGACAGGTCCACATTATTGGCCTTCGATCGAGTGATTCTGCGGGTGTTCGACGCTAGATCACTGTTCACATTCCGTGGATTTTATTAGTATAATCTCGAGGACCATTATCATCATTGGTGGTTTCTCTCGCACCTGTTAACAATTTACATCATTGGCTGGTAATTAGGTGATTTTCCTACATGTTCGACTTCAACTCATTTATTCGCATGCTTGAAATTGTACTTGATCAGGTTGTGACGAAGCACAAGACACTGGATTTTATTCTCTAGATTCCAGGTTGCGGGACGATATGATTTGTCCATGATTGGAAACATGTTTCTTTCAGATGGATGGCTGTGACCATACCATGAGTCTATATGAGATCCTTCTCATATGGATGGCTACAACCATACCATGGCCTCTTTTTATGAATGGTTGCGTCCATACCTTGATTCATGTATTTTCATCAAAAAATTGTTATGTATATGTATCTATGATTGATTTGCAGGTCTCCCGATGAAAACGTTTGGTTCCTTGCATGTACTTGTAAATAATTTCACCCCTCACTCATGTTCAGGCTTCATACTTTAGGGTGCATCTGTTACAGAGAAATTTGTCACCATCCCTATACTCCCTTTTCCTTGATCCTAGAGGACCCGTACAATGAAATTTGTGTACTTTCCAAGCATGGAATACATACCCCTGAGCCACACTATGTCTGCCAATTCATCTCCCTTTACACCTTTTCAGGAAGATCCCTATCAAAGCCCGATTTTTAAGGTCAGAGCTTTGTCCCAGTGTCTGACCTGCGCCGATAGCAAATATTTACACTAAGACCCATGCCGATCGACGCTCTTTCTTAAGATCGTACCCACGCCAATCCTCTTTTGGAAATTTTTTAAAATAGAATGAAGCTTCTGCGATTAGAAGCTTCACGAGGTGGTGAGCTGGAAGTTTGTTTTGAGGATATGGCCGAGGAATTCCCCTTTGGGCTTCTTGTTCCAAATAAATAGGAACTACTCCAAAGGATAAGCTCTTTTCCCATTATTTGAGGGCCCATAACCTCCTCCTCCATTTTTATATAAGGAGACATCTTTCATCTCTGCTGCCTTAGTCTGAGTTAGAGTGAAATCATAGAGAAGAGAATAAATCATAGCTTTGGGAGAATAGTGCAGAGTGTGATCGTTTTTTGTGTGTTAGGAACATAGTGAGATCTTAGACCTTTGTGTGTGAGGGTGTTTCAAACGTGCTTGGATACGGTTCTGCCGAAGGAGAGCCTCAACATCAAGGCTTGGTCGTAAACTTCCCTTCTCTTTATCATAATAAACTGCAACCGATGTTTATCTTCTGCTCTTGTTTACATCTATAATGATATTTCTAGCATTCCTTGATCAATTAGATAGGTTGTAATTATTTTATGTTTTTCACAATTTTATGCTTGTCGTGGTGTCTTGGCTGTCTGTACAGGTATTCAGAAGTTGGTAGCAGCATGTATTAGGTTTGAGCAAAGCAACAGATCAAGAAGCTTCAACGGAAGACGACAACATAGCATTAGCACAAGGTAGGTCATCTTCCTTGCTCCAAATTTCATTTACAATCTAGGAAGGTAGATGCTAGTATGTTCTTGTAGTTTGTAGACCCACCCTAGGGCTAGAGGGATCGCCTCTGTCCGCAGAGGGGATTTACCTACACGACAACTTGAATTTTCAAACCGCGATAACTTCTTCATACGGTGTCGATTTCTCGAACCATTCACGGCACCAGAGTCAAGAAGACAAGATCTATCTGGTCGCTCAGGTTCGGCACACTTCAGAACACTTTGAATTTTGATCTATCACTTAGGTCCATGGTCTAGTTCAGATCACACATCCCCATTGGAAATATTTTCGACCCCATAAGACTGATATACTGATCTGTACAGTATATGAGAGTACAACACCCTCTTCTTTTCAGCTTCCATACACTTACCTTGCATGGTTAGTGCCTTTGAACCACAACTTGAAGGTAGTCAACACTTCTCTTCCTGGATATGCTTGTCCTCCTGTCAAGAAATGTCTTCCTTGCATTCACTCAGAAATTTATGGTGAGAAATTTATAGAAGGTAGTTTAACATAGCTTCCTTGATCGTTGATCCAAGGTGGCTCAAATAAAAGTGAGATTACAACATAAAAAATGCATAAATAACTGAAATTTGCATATGTACAAATGAGTGTATGTTTTACTATGTCAAGAAGTCAACCACTTCTTACTAAGCCACTTCCACAAAGAATTTTATTTTTGAAAATATTCTTCATGTTAAACATATGTTCTCACATCAATGATGGAATCCTTGGTTCCACTTTCACCATTCTTTATGTCCTCTTGCCTCATGTGCTTGGGACGATTAGTTGGATGCAATGTCCGACATTGGGAAACAAGATGTCCCTTCTTCTAGAAATGCGTGCAAGTATTATGCACATTCTTTGCAAGTTGCCTTTGCTTCATCTGCTTCCTGTATGCCTTCATCTTCTTCCAACATCTCGATGTTGGAAATATTGTCATTGATGGCAAAGGAATTGGTAAAGAAGGAGCATTTGAAACAGTAGCTATGAAAAGAGAAAAGAAAAGTAGCAGTAGAAGAAGAGTGCATAATTAAAGCAGAATTGTCCAGAGACAAAGTAGGAGAAAAAAGGCCATCGAATAGAAAAGAATAAGTGAATGTTCTAGTAAATGGTAATTCATGTGTGAACATATGTATGCATCCTGATGGAATTTGTGATAAGTAAGAAACCCTGTGAGGGGATTAATGGTGCTATGTATGTTGTTCGAGGAACCGATGTTAATACAATCATCAATGTATCCAAACTGGTAGACAGTGGAGTTATATATATATTCGTTGAATATATGATATGAACAAAGATATGGTTTTAAGCTCCACATGGAAGGTTCTATGCTTTTAGTAAGGAGATGACTAGCTTTCATGAAGAAAGGAACGAGGAGCGAGGGAAAATCAGTTATAACGCGGAAGAACTAAAACAGAGTATTTGGCATTGAACTCTCGGTGGAACACAGACTAACCCTTTGGAATCATGAATGGAACCTGGAAGGAAAGAGGTGGAACATAACAAAAGGAAGCGCGACGGAACCCTGCGTGGAAGAGCGGAACCGTGACCAAGTGAATAGTGAAGGCGGTTTCCAGATTTCATCGCACCACCTTTCGGTGATAGGCGGTATTTGCTGGTTGGGGAGAAATTCCATAGAAACGTTGACACGTAGCAAAGTTGGACCCACGAAAACCGCTATCAAATCACGTCATCGCACGTTAATGTTCGACCAAAGAAGCCGAGCGATATTATTGAATGTCGTTGATCTGGGAAGGGGTCATCGGACGGTGTTCATTTTATATAGATGTGTGAAAGTTACCCAAGCTATGGCGTGCCATCGCGCATTATCATCCGCGCATCATCAACGAACGATATCCGTCGGATCATCTGAATCCGAGCAATGTGCTCTCCGCCGTTGGATGGAAACGATCGTTAGCGATGGGCCCCAGTTTTAAATTATATTGATTGGGACTTTTCAAATTAACGGTTGCAGGTTTAACCAAGGATTACTTAAATTAAATATAAATTATGACGAAAAAGTGTTTGGACCATCATTTGAATGTTATTCCGAAGTTGGTGGAACGAATAAACCTGGGGTCGACTTATGAAGGTCATTTCTAATAGAGAAATTTGGATTAATATCTCAATCTCAGATTGAGATATTAAAAATCTTTAGATTAATTATCTAATTTCCAAAACCAAGGAAATAAAACAATGATAAATTGTTTGGGGGCTTGGGTAGACCTCGCTGGATTATCTAATTGATCCCGTCCAGGAATACCATCAGCAGTTGGGTGGTTTTGACTCATGGTATTAATAAAGGAAAAACTATATAAGGAGAAGGGTATTATGGTTCAGGCAGCGCAGATTGAGGGGTTGTTAATGAATAAATTTTTAAGAGATATATGCATGATCGAACTCTGTCTCTGATGAATCTGAATCTATGATGAACCTATGGATATGATCTCTAGATCTAGAAATGATGAATCTCTAGGAAGATCTGAAAATGAAGTCATGAAGATCTGACCCAAATCTGATGAAGAAATTAAGAGAAAGTTGGTAGATCTGAGGGTTGAAGCCTTCAGTGCGAAAGTGAAAGCTTTCTACAAACTGGTGTTAAATTAGGGGGTTGGAGCTCCCTTCCAGTGGTGACTGGAAAATGAGAGAAGGTAGTAGCCTTCTACAGGTGGGTGCCTGCGTGCTGGTATAAGTCTGCGCCAGCATAAAATTGTAAGAAGTTTTCTTTATAATAAATATTGAAGACTGAGATAACAACAGCGGTGGTTTTCTCCCGAATTGGGTTTCCACCTTAAATACTGGTGTTCATATGTGTTGCTTATGTTTGATGGTTTGTTCTGTTATTTATGTTCATTCTTACTGCTTAACATCTGATGAATGAATGATGCAATGATCGAAGTAAAGACATAATAAGATCTCTGAACATACAAGTTGAATTCAGTAAAGTAGCATATGGTTTTAAGAAAGAAAAATTAAAAGTTCTCAGTCAGCTCTAAATACTGATTCACCCCCCCTCTCAGTATTTATTCCAACAATTGGAATCAGAGCAGGTCCTTCTGAAAAGCTTAGTCTCTAGAAGGAAGATCAATCAAGATGAGAAATCAAGATGGAATAACATCTATCAGGCCTCCGCTCTTCAACAGAAACAATCTAATCTTCTGGAAAACAAGGATGAGATCCTATCTTTAGTCTCTGGGTGCAGATGTATGGGCTATTGTTGAAGTAGGATATCAATATCCAGCCGCAGTACCAACAGATCCAACGGAAAGAAAGAATTATGAAACAAATGCAAAGGCGATTAATGCTCTATTGGGAAGTCTAACTGAATCAGAATTTGTCAAATTCATGCAGTTGAATATAGCAAAGGCAATATGGGACAAAATCATTCTAAGCTATGAAGGTGATGGAAAGGTAAAAAGTGCTAAACTCCAAACTCTCAGAGTTCAATATGAGAACCTAAAAATGCATAATGAGGAGATCATTGCTAATTTCTTTTTACGACTTGATGATATTGTAAATCGGATGAGAAATCTGGCAGAACCAATAACCGAATCTACTTTGGTTGAGAAATTTTTAAGATCACTAACGACAAAATTTGAGTCAAAAGTGTCTGCTCTTGAAGAAAAGTAGGATCTTCAAAATCTTACTGTGGTGCAACTTCATGGCATACTAACTGCATATGAAATGAGAAGAGGAGGACCATCTGAAGTCAAGGAAGCCGTCTTTAGAGCTTCTACAAAAAGGAAAGAAGTACAAGAGACAGAAGGATCAGGGTATATCTCAGAAGAAGATGAGGTAAATTTTGTAAAGAAACTCCAACTTGGTACAGGACGGTTCAGAGGTAAGCTTCCTTTCAAATTTTTTTCTTATGGAAGAGTTGGTCATTATGCTGCTAAGTGTCCTCACAAAGAAACATATGAAAAAGGAAAGGAAGTAGCAAGAAGGAATAAGAATCGGTTTAGCACTAGAAAAAGTTACTATACTCATGAAGACAGTGATGGGTTATCAGACAATGAGGAAGAATGTGAACAAGATCTTAGACTGCTTATGGCATTTGAAAAGGATTCTAGAGAAGAAAATGATACTTTTATGGATGCTTTAGAGGACAATGATTTTCTTGATGAAATCAATCAACTCAAAATATGCTTAGAAGAAAGTAAAGTAACCATAGAGACTCTGAAAAACCAACTTCAAGAAAAGGAGAAACATAATGAGAAATTAGAATGTGAAATAGTAAGTCTAAGAAAAGAAATTGAGAAAGTAAAGACTTTGAATCTTAGATTTTCTAAAGGATCTGAAACCTTAGATAAGATTATCAAGATACAACGTTCTCCTCTTCTAAAGACAGGTCTTGGATATATCAGAGAATATTCTCAGGCTTCAGCACCAAATTATCTAAAAGCAGCTACAACCAGCACACAACATTCTGCCCCTCAGCAAGGGAATAAAGAATCTTTACAGATAAAGCATGATCATCTCAATTCAAAGAACACTAACAGGAGTACCTTTCGAAGAAACACCAATCAACAGGTAAATTCAAGTAGAAGATTTTATAATCGCAGAAATTTCTTCTTCAATGGAAAATGTTTCTCATGTCACAATTTTGGTCATAAAGCTGTTCAATGTGTTGCATATAAAACCATCATGACAAGAGAAGCAAGAAAGAAAAGGATTGATATTGGAACAAAGAAGAATACCTATAACAACTTTTCTCCTCTTCAAAATGAAGATGAATTTTCTTATTGCAATAACTTTGGCCATGAAGAATCTGAATGCAGGAGCAAAGTTCAGCCAAAAGAGCATTTTCCTTCAAGCTCCAAAGTGTGGAAAAAGAAGGAATTACAAGTTGAAAATTGTGGCATAGCTTTATTTGCAGAAGGTGAAGAAAACCAATGGTACATTGATAATGGATGCTCAAAACACATGACAGGTGACAAAAAAAAACTTCTTCCATATAGTGCTCTAGAAAAAGAAAAGAATGTTACATTTGGAAATGATACTCCTGCTGTCATTAAGGGAAAAGGGTCTGTTTTTCTAAAAGAAAAGGTGAAAGCTAATAATGTCATGTATGTGGATGGATTAAAGCATAACCTATTAAGTGTAAGTAAAATGTGTGATCAAGGAACTGAGGTTGTCTTTAGTTCAAAAGAATGTGTGGTACGTGATCTTGATACAAGTAAAACAATTATAAAAGGAAAAAGAACTCCAAGCAACCTGTATGTATTGAAGAACTGCAAAGAACAATGTTACTTGAGTAAATCTTCAGAAAACTGGCTATGGCATAGAAGGTTGGGGCATCTGAGCTTCTCTCAAATCAACAAATCAAGTAGACTTAAAGCTGTTCGTGATCTTCCCAATATTACTCTACCTGAAAAATATCATATGCAAATCTTGCCAATTCGATAAGCAAACCAAAGTACAATTTAATGCCAAGGAAGGATCATCAAGTAAGCCTCTTGAACTCATTCATACTGACATATGTGGACCTGTGAAGAAAAATTCACCACGTGGTGAACAATACTATATCTTATTTATTGATGATTTCTCTAGAATTTGTTGGATTGGGTTGCTTAAACACAAAGATGAAGCATTTGAGAAATTTCAGATCTTCAAAGCACTAGTTGAGAATGAATTAGATCTAAAAATCAAGTTTCTTAGATCTGATCGAGGAGGAGAATATACATCAGATGAATTCCTTGAATTTTGTGAACAACACGGCATAAAAAGACAGTTTTCTGTAGCTGGCACTCCACAACAAAATGGTGTAGCAGAAAGAATGAATAGAACAGTTCAACAAATGGCTAGAGCTATGCTTGATGATTCCGAAACACCTGACACATTTTGGGGAGAAGCAGCACATACAGCAGTAAACATTCTCAACAAGGCACATGTTCGTGTAAATAGTGATAAAACTCCATATGAACTCTGGTATGGTAATCCTCCCACTGTAAAGCATTTTAGAATTTTTGGAAGAAAATGCTTTATCAAAAATAATGATGAAAAGCTTTGCAAGTTTGAACCCAGAGCAGATGAAGGAATACTTCTTGGTTACTCCTCTAGGAGTAGAGCATATAAATGTTACAATAAAAGACTTCAGAAGATTGTTGAATGTATTGATGTTGTTATTGATGAGTCTCCTGTAGCTCCAAAAGAAGAAAAACAAACAACAGATGAAGACGATGATGACATATATCCTTCTACATCAAATAGGAATAATATAGATAGTGAACCCAATGAAGAACCCGAGGATGATTTATCTGAAAAATCTCCATCCAGATACGTTCAAAAGAATCATCCAGAATCTCAAATTTTGGGAGAAAAGGGATCAGGTGTACAAACAAGAAGGACTCTTGTGGGATCTTCTAGCCATCTGGCATTTCTGTCCACTATTTAACCACACAATGTCAGTCAAGCTAGCAAAGATGAATGTTGGATTCAAGCCATGAATGAAGAGCTTGATCAAATTGAAAAGAATCACACTTGGGAATTAGTACCAAGACCTCATGACAAAAATGTCATTGGAACTAAATGGATATTCAAAACAAGTTAAATGAGAATGGGGATGTTATAAGAAATAAAGCTAGACTTGTTTTCAAGGGGTATGCTCAACAAGAAGGTATAGACTTTGAAGAAACTTTTTCTCCTGTAGCTAGACTTGAAGCCATAAGAATGTTTCTTGCTTTTTCAAGCTTCCAACAAATAAAAGTTTATCAAATGGATGTTAAATCTTCTTTTCTCAATGGTGATCTAGAAGAAGAAGTTTATATAGAACAACCAGAAGGATTCATTTTGGAAAATGATGAAAAACTTGTTTGTAGACTTAAAAAGGCTCTATATGGTCTCAAACAAGCTCCAAGGGCATGGTACTATCGTCTTGACAAATATCTTCATCAACAAGGATTTTCAAAGGGGTCTGCTGATAGCAACTTATACACAAAAACTGAAAAATGATAAACTATTGATTGTGGTTGTATATGTTGATGATATCATTTTTGGAAGTAATGAAGAGTCTATGAGTCAGAAATTTGCTTCTGATATGCAGCAAGAATTTGAAATGTCTTTACTTGGGGAACTAACATTCTTTCTTGGCTTACAAGTGCAGCAAGCAACATATGGCATATTCTTATCACAAGCAAAATATCTTAAGAAAATATTGAAGAAGTATGGCATGGAATATTGCAAGCATGTAAGCACACCAATGATAACTGGATGTAATCTCAGTTCTAAAGATGATTCTCCTACGGTGAATCAACTAGAATTCAGATCTATGATAGGAAGTCTACTTTATCTCACTGGGACTAGACCAGACATTATGCATGCAGTTGGGATTGTGGGACGATTCCAAGCCAATCCAAAAGAGTCTCACCTTCAGGCTGTCAAAAGAATATTCAAATATCTGCAAGGAACTCAAGACTTTGGACTATGGTATCCAAAGGATGCTGATCTTACCCTTCATGCTTACACTGATGCAGATTGGGCTGGAAATGTTGATGATCGGAAAAGCACTAGTGGTGGTGCATTCTATATGGGGCCCCGGTTAGTATCTTGGTTCAACAAGAAGCAAAGCTCTATTGCCTTATCTACAGCAGAAGCAGAATATGTGGCTGCAGCATCATGTTGCACTCAACTTCTTTGGATGATGCAAACCTTACAAGACATTCAAATCAAATGTTCACCTCCTATATCCATTATGTGTGATAATACAAGTGCCATCAGTATCTCAAAGAATCCTGTTATGCATTCAAAGACCAAGCACATTCCCATCAAATATCACTTCTTAAGTGAACAAGTTCTTGAACAAAAGGTGAAATTGGAGTATGTTTCCTCCAAAGAACAAGTTGTTGATATATTTACCAAACCTCTACCTAGGGAAGTGTTCGAATATCTCAGACAAAAACTGGGAGTAGTCTCTGCCATGCAGAAGATCAGACCTGCTTAAGTTTAGAAGATTAAATTGGATACGCTCTTGTTGAAGGTATTCAGTATGCACAGGCTAAGGGGGAGCATTGGCAATATGGAAAGGATGCATTGTTGGCATTCCGATTAATTGTTGTAGTCTGATCTCATCTTTGATCTTGTTTGTATAAGTCATTTTTGTTTGAAGATGTAGCATGATCTCAGGGGGAGCATGGTTTTGTCGGTACAAAGGGTATTGATCAACCCTTTGCCATTGATGTCAAAGGGGGAGGAAAAACAAAGAGGGGTTTCTATAAGACAAACAGAGGAAGAGTATTGCCATCAATGCCAAAGGGGGAGATTGTTGGAAATATTGTCATTGATGGCAAAGGAATTGGCAAAGAAGGAGCATCTGAAACAGTAGCTATGAAAAGAGAAAAGCAAAGTAGCAGCAGAAGAAGAGTGCATAATTAAAGCAGAATTGTCCAGAGACAAAGTAGGAGAAAAAAGGCCATCGAATAGAAAAGAATAAGTGAATGTTCTAGTAAATGGTAATTCATGTGTGAACATATGTATGCATCCTGATGGAATCCGTGATAAGTAAGAAACCCTGTGAGGGGATTAATGGTGCTATGTATGTTGTTCGAGGAACCGATGTTAATACGGTCGTCAGTGTATCCAAACTGGTAGACAGTGGTGTTGTGCTCAATTTAGTGTTCCTAAATTGAGGTCATAAATTATCAACCCGGGTCAGTAAACTGCTGAAGTGAGGTGCACTATATGTGCCTAGGTATCTGTTTCTCACTACGTTGTGTTTAGTGTTTTTATGATGTTTTTGGTTTTGTGGTTTTATGTTAAGAAGGAAAAGAACTAAATGTTGAAAAATAACAGTTGTTGGTCACACTAAAAACAGAGAAAAACCTATACTAAAGAACAGAAAATGCAAAGTTTGATAATGACTCATAGCAAGAAAATAAATCACAACATGAACTCAATAACTCATAACATAAACTCATCCAATTCATTCATTAGAAATATGTTGGAATAGCTTGAGAAATGGACAATTTTAGTACAAATTAGGTTCTCCTAAGTAAACAACCATCTTACAATATTACAAAGAATCTCATCCATGGCTAAAAGTTTATTGGGACACAATTGGAAAAAGATTATTTGTAACACAATAAGATTTCTACTCTGAATTAACTTGTCATGCTAAGATCAATCCATTCTGCAGCTCAACTTGTCACCACTAAAGCTCATTCGAAAGTTAGAGATTTTCTAAAATAGTTTTTGGGAAAAAGGCTTAATTGTGAAATTGCAAAGGATTGCAGAACAATCAAGGCCTTAAACTGATATCACTAACTCATTCCTGTCCATATGATGATGCATTAATAGAAAGTCAAAACAAGATTAGTTTGTAAACAATGAAGGCCGTGAAGTCTAATTTTTCTAGTTAATACAACTTAAAGAACAATGGATAACACTGAACTAGAATGCAATTGATCAAGCTTGAAACACATTGATCACAACTAAACTAGAATGCTTTTAGCCTAACTTTGAAATACAGTGAATTGGAACTGAACTAGAATGTCACTAATCTAACTTAAAGTACAATGAACAGAGTTATACTAGAGTGCCATTATCAAACTTGAAACACGGTGACATAATTAAACTAGAGTGACATCTACCTCCGGAGTACTACAACTAGACTAAAGATGCAACTAATCACTAAAATGTCTCAGCTTTGTCTCATTCGGAATTAGTGGTATTTTGGAATAATTTATGGAACAGGACTGGCTGCAACATGTTATGTAAATGAGCATGAAAGCATACAATTCAACAAAACACAACAAAGCTCTAAAACACCACAGCTATGTCTCATCTAGAGTTAGTGATATTTTGGAAGAGTTTATAAGATCACGACTAGCTGTAACAACTGATGTAATTGAGCACAAAATCATAAAGTTCAGAGAAATGCAACTAACTCCTAAATACTACAGTTATATCCCATCCAATGTGAGTGATATTTTGGAAGAGTTTGTAAGGATAAGACTAACTGTGGCATCCGCTGTAAGTAAGTATAAAAACACAAAGTTCAGAAAATTGATTAAACTAAGAATGAAACAAGGCTAAGTTACTTATCTAAACCATATGAACAAAGCTTCTCAGGTAGCAGGGGCCCTCTACCACCGGATTAGCACGCAAATCTACTCAATATTGACTCAGCTCTTGCAATAAAGTGATGCTTCTTTCATTAAAGGAGAAATTCTTCAAAACAGAGTATTTACGGTCTTCTGAGATCTAGCAATAAAACATAAATCTAGCTAACTGTTTCTCGGTCTCCCGAGCCATACTTATAACAAAATTACATAACTGTCTTTGAGATAAAACAAGAATAATTGTCTTTCCCAATTAAAATCAAACTAGGACTCTGGTGGTGGCCTCGTACTATGATTAAGGACATCTGTACAGTCCTTGTCCTATTAGAAGTCTGTCTCCTAGTTTTGGTTTCCCACGTGCATAACCACCTGTAGACTCGAGCTCAGACTTCGTGGAGAGCAAGAAATGATGGGGGAGTGATGTGGAATACGACCATATGCATTTTTCCTTGAGGTGACACCTGGAACCTGCGTAAACATGAGAACGACTGCGGAATAGGCGACTGGCTACAGAATGACTGTGTTCTGTAGCCGAGTCTAGTAAAAAATTGCTACAATAAAAAAATCATGAAAACATAGCAAGTTAGTCATTATATACATTCTTAAAGTAATCCTAATCAATCCTATTGATCATTTAAGCCTGTAATTGATGAGGGACAAAGAAAATGAAGTGAAATGTGGTGGAAAAGAAGGACATCTTTGGGGCTCAACAAGTGGAGTTATATATATTCGTTGAATATATGATATGAACAAAGATATGGTTTTAAGCTCCACATGGAAGGGTCTACGCTTTTAGTAAGGAGCTGACTGGATTTCATGAAGAAAGGAACGAGGAGCGAGGGAAAATCAGTTATAACGTGGAAGAACTAAAACAAAGTATTTGGCATTGAAATCTCAGTGGAACACGAACTAACCCTTTGGAATCATGAACGGAACCTGGAAGGAAAGAGGTGGAACATAACAAAAAGAAGCACGACAGAACCCTGCGTAGAAGAGCGGAACCGTGACCAAGTGAATAATGAAGGCGGTTTCCGGATTTCATCGCACCAACTTTCGGTGATAGGCGGTATTTCCTGGTTGGGGAGCGATTCCATAGAAACGTTGACACGTAGCAAAGGTGGACCCACGAAAACCGCTATCAAAGCACGTCATCGCACATTAATGTTCGACCAAAGAAGTCGAGCGATATTATTGAACGTCGTTGATCTGGGAAGGGGTCATCGGACGGTGTTCATTTGCTATAGATGCGCGAAGGTTACCCAAGGTACAGCGCGCCATCGCGCGTTATCATCCGCGCATCATCAATGAACGATATCCGTCAGATCATCTGAAGCCAAGAAATGTGCTCTCCGTCGTCGGATGGAAACGATCGTTAGCGATGGGCCCCAGTTTTAACTTATATTGATTGGGACTTTTCAAATTAACGGTTGTAGGTTTAACCAAGGATTACTTAAATTAAATATAAATTATGAAGAAAAGTGTTTGGACCATCATTTGAATGTTATTTCGAAGTTGGTGGAATGAATAAACCTGGGGTCGACTTATGAAGGTCATTTCTAAGAGAGAAATTTGGATTAATATCTCAATCTCAGATTGAGATATTAAAAAGCTTTAGATTAATTATCTAATTTCCAAAACCAAGGAAATAAAACAATGAGAAATTGTTTGGGGGCTTGGGTAGACCCCGCTGGATTATCTAATTGATCCCGTCTAGGAATACCATCAGCAGTTGGGTGGTTTTGACTCATGGTATTAATAAAGGAAAAAATATATAAGGAGAAGGGTATTATGGTTTAGGCAGTGCAGATTGAGGGGTTGTTAATGAATAAATTTTTAACAATATCTGCATGATCGAACTCTGTCTCTGATGAATCTGAATATATGATGCACCTATGGATATGATCTCTAGATCTAGAAATGATGAATCTCTAGGAAGATCTGAAAATGAAGTCATGAAGATTTGACGAAAATATGATGAAGAAATTAAGAGAAAGTTGGTAGATCTGAGGGTTGAAGCCTTCAGTGCGAAAGTGAAAGCTTTCTACAAACTGGTGTTAAATTAGGGGGTTGGAGCTCCCTTCCAGTGGTGACTGGAAAACGAGAGAAGGCGGTAGCCTTCTACAGGTGGGTGCCTGCGTGCTGGTATAAGTCTGCACCAGCATAAAATTGTAAGAAGTTTTCTTTATAATAAATATTGAAGACTGAGATAATAGCAGCCGTGGTTTTCTCTCGAATTGGGTTTCCACCTTAAATACTGGTGTTCATATGTGTTGCTTCTGTTTGATGGTTTGTTCTGTTATTTATGTTCATGCTTACTGCTTAATATCTGATGAATGAATGATGCAATGATATAAGTAAAGACATAATAAGATCTTTGAACATACAAGTTGGATTTAGTAAAGTAGCATATGGTTTTAAGAAAGAAAAATTAAAAGTTCTCAGTCAGCTCTAAATACTGATTCACCCCCCCCTCTCAGTATTTATTCCAACACTCGAAACATCATGGTTAAACATACCACAATATGCATAGCAACTCTTTCTTCCTTTCAAGCATGTAAATTGTCACGCCTTGCAGAAACATAATCAGCTTGACTATGGGATACCTCGCATGATGATTTGCATGTCCATATTTTTTACCTTCATGAGGAGATGAACTAGTAGAGGCTACAACTTTATTTTGCAGACCAACATCAATGTTCATGCCTTGAAAACTGTCCGAACTCTCATGCTTGCCATAAGCTACATCTCTACAATCTTCTTGCTGCAACATAGGATTTAAACGATGGCAATAAACTTGGAAACAAAATTGACATGTTTGTGATTTAGAACTTGGAAAAAAAGTTCTCTTTGAAGTTTCCTCACATGCCTTCATGGCTTGGGAGTTTTCGCCATTAGATTGAACATAACCAAGACCAAATTTCTTAGGTCTCTCCTCAACCAAAATAGGATCAATCATGCCTTGTGCATTCTTTCCTAAACCATTGCCTTCATAGCCCATTTTAACATTAACTTGGACCCTATACCTCTAGTGTGCTTTTCAAACGAAACAACACATCTATCTAAAGAGGAAACTGAAGACAAATTAGAGTGAATTACCTCTGCTTCACGCATGTTCTTGGTAAAATCCTCTTGGGCTTGATATATCTACATCTCCATCTCATGAATTCTTTGAAGAATTTATTATTTCTCTTGCTTCATAGCAAAAAATTTCTCAAGAATTTTAGTGCTTTATTTTCTATCTTCAAACAGAATTTGCACCATGTCCTTCAGGACATAGAAGTCTCGCTTCATGTATTCATCGAAGAATCCTGTGAAGGAGGAGGATTTTAAAACCTCACTTGATGAAGTTGTTATTATTATGTCAATTAATAAAGAACTTCAGTAAAAAATTCACAAAAATTTCAAAACAATTAACAAAGCTTCTGAACAAAATGGTTGTAGAGTCAAGCTCTTATTCAAGCAGCCTTTTTGCAATCAAACACTTCTTGTGATTCAAGGGTTGCATTGAGGTCCTTTGTGTAAGGAAGATGCCTTCAAACCTTTATTCCTTATTTTCCTCTCCTGGGATTAGCTATCAGTAGCTTTCCCTTCACCTCTAGCAAACTCAAGCAACAGTCAGTTTGCAGACAATCAAATCCTTTGCACTGTTTAAAACACCTTTCAAGTCAAACAAGCAAGCTATTGCTCTGTCAAGCAAGAAACCAAGTGCTCTGATACCTACCTAATCTGAAAATGGGTTGGATAACTTGTTATGATTTTCAAGAACCTCCCACTCAGTTAAACAAATAAAAGATCTAGCTTATACTTGACATTTAGGGAATTTTATACTTGAAATAGGTGTATGTTTGTTTAACTGTTTAAGTGTCTTTAATCCATTTGTTTTTGCTGAAATTAAACATGTGTAACAAAAATATAATGCAACAAATAAAAATCCACACATAACAACAAATTTAATCTAGGAGTTCACCCGAATATCGTGGGCTACCTCTCCTTGAGCTCTTATCATCTTGACTTGGCTCTTTGGGATTATGGGAAAATTTATTTTAAAAGTTCCACACTTAACTCCAATGGTTACTGAACTAAACCAATGGGCTTAGAATACCATATATCTCTCTGTCATGGCTTTCATCACTCTGAAACAGATCTAGGTTCCCTTAGAATTGATTCCTTCTATCGGTGCTCTGAGCTACACTGAGCTTCTCTATGGCACTAAATCCTTCAGAATTATTTTTCTTTCCCTGAAACATCACCTAATGTCTCCAGCACATATCATACACCAAAATTTCACTGCATCCCTAATCTAGGCCTCCCTCCACGGTTGGCACTAGGCTGCCCAAAACTTCCCTGTAGATTCTAGAGCTCTAGAAGTCTTCAAATGACTATGAGAATCCCTTCAATGGATTCAAAATGTTAAATATATTCAAAATAGACTATTGGTTTACTGAAATTGGCCTTTAACTGCTTTGGATTTTCCTCCAACACTTGTCGACACCCTTTGGCACTAGGGTCATTGAAAACTTCTATGTGGCTTCTCGAGCTCTAGAAGTCCACAAAAACTTCTGCAACCTCCATCAATTTATTCATAGTTCTCATTAAAATCATAAATGACTATTGGTTCGCTGCATAAGGCCTCTAGCTACACTCTCTAGGCCCTGAACTATTTCTGGCACTCGTTGGTCTTGCTGGCCCCTGGAACTTTATTGAAGAATCTCGGCCTTAAAAAGTCCTCTACAGGCTCTGAAAACCACACCATTAGTTCCAAAACATCTCAAACATACAAAATTGACTATTGGATTTCTGAATAAGTGTAATGTTCCAAATGGGGAAAAATAGGCTTAGTGGGGAATATCTTAAGATATTCCACTATAGAATCACAACAATATGGAATCACACCAATAGATCTAAACCACAGATAGACTGGTAGGGAATTTACTGGTTATATCACCTCTAAAGAGAGGGTGAAAACCAAAGGCTTCCTGGCCCGTTCCAGACTCTGTCTATAGAAGATTGGTGAAACACAACAAGTGTGGGAATGACACACTCCTCTTAGAGTTTTATGCGCTTAGGAACCTTAGATCTACAGATCTAAATAATGGATCCAAAAGAGAAGCAAAAACCAAGAAAGGAAGAAGGAGGACGCTGTATAAGCAATCCAGTGTTAAAATAACATAGATAAAGGCTGGGTTCCCTTAGTTTAGGTTGTGTGGGACCTCCATGCAGAGTTTCAGCAAAAAAAATGGGTTTAGAGGGCTTAAACAGATCTCCCACAATCAACACTAGCTGAAAATCAGCTAAAGGAGAGGGCTGAGTTAATAGAGAAACCCTCCTTTAGGAATTGCGTAGTTTCTGCTGGAAGTTACTGGAAATCAGATAGTAAACTCATATTACAGTATGACAGCAAGAAATCAGATCCATAATGAAGTTCCTTTGTAGAAGCATTGAATTTACATGAAGCAAGAGTAAGAATCCTTCAGAAATTGTAGCAATAACACATGGAAAAGCTGCAGAAAGACTTGACATCGTTTTATATGAGGAGCTTCAGCTGCTGTAGGTTAAAACTAATATCTACAACTGATAAATGGCTGAAAAATTAGATCCATACCAGATCTAGAAACTACTCAGCCTTCTTAACAAGATCCTAATGCATAAGAAAGTGTAGATCTAGCTTTTAATACACTAAATTGCAGAAAACTTCAGAGATTTCTAAAGATGGATTTCATTAAATTACATATCAAATCTGAACATGAATAAATCAGCAAGATACTTTACAAATCTTCAAAGTGAGAGGCAAGCCTCAATCACCAGAAAGCGAGTACAATCAGTAAGCTAGGCAGCAGTGAAACATGTACATGAAAATAACACAGTTCATGGAAGGGACTGCGCAGTAGCTGGAATGAACTGATACAATAGATAAAAATTACAGATCTGAAATCAAAATGAGAGTGAAATCCTCTTCCGGGTGGTCACAAGACACCCTCCCTAAGAGAAATCCCCTCTAAACAACTAGATCTTGCAGATCTAGTTCACCCACTTGCTGCAACTCACAAGCAGCTGCAAAACCCTGAACATGACCAGCGCTGCTATAGAGATGAAGCTTGGCCATAATGCCGGATAGTGGAGAGATGCATCACAATATCCTCCAAATAGCTACTCCATGGAAGGAGAGAGGATTCCTAAATAGGAAATCCTCTTCCCTTAGGCTAAACAGTGAAGAGAATAGAGTTGCTGCAACAACTTCTCAAAATTCTTCAACAACCTTTGCTTGCTGCCTCTCCTTCTTCTTATAACATGAGGGCTTGCCAAAACCAGAAACCATCTTCTTAAACTTATCCTCTTTCACACAAGAGATCCTCTTCTAGAAGTACGTTGTGCTTGATGGATAAACTTCCCTCCAAAATGCCCTGTAGGTGGGGCCAAGGTTGACCCATTCAAATGAATTTCCCCTTTTTACACTTAGGGGTGTTAAATATAATAGCCTATATTTATCCCCTTTCACATTGGGCATGTGTTTATTCTCAACTTAGGAGTTTAGTAAGCCCCTTTTACATACTTTTGTTCATGAATAAGGAAAAATGAAAATAAAATGCAATATTCCCATGAGCTGCAAAAATTGGGAATATTACAGTCTCCCCTGGCAAAATGTTGCTTGCCCTCAAGCAAATCTTATTTTAGATGCAAGCCATCTATTCCCTCCAAATGGAATCCACATAAGGAAGGCTTCCTCCATTTGCTGCAATATGTTATGTATGTTTGGTTCCCAAATTTGTCTTATACCAATGCATGAGGTGACTTCCAACTGCGAGGTTAATTGTCCTCTTCTTACCATGAAGTACAAGATGACAAATACATGATGTCCAACATCATCACAAACACATGTGAGTCATAAAGTAAGGTAGCTCCTACCATAAAGGAAGAGCTTCATCATGCAGAACATTCCTCCATCTCACGTTTGTGAACTTGAATAAGCATTGCTATGCCTCCATTCTTAGCCTAGTTGGCCTTGTTGGATCCAAACTCCATCATTTCATCGTTATGGAAAGAAGAAGGGAAGGAGTAATATGGGTAAAAAAAAATATTTCAAGCCATATTCTCCCAAAATCAACCACCTAAGCAAGGCCCTTTGCTGCCATCCTCCATCTCCTTCATGTAATATGGAAAAGCCATGCTTCCCAAAGATGATGTGCATGCCTTCCTTTGCTGCAATTATCTTTGATACATAAGGCATGAATCAGAAAATTATGAGCCATGGGGTGGTCACCATACTCATTCAAAGCATCAAATAAACAATTGATCTTGCTGCCTTATTTCCTCCTCATGTGCATCATGAAACCAAACCATGCTAATGGACATATGATGTGTCACATCAGTCCAATACAAAGCACCATCATCAATGCACATCTTGAGATAGTCATGCCAAATTTTTCACCATGCAAAACACATAGACATAGGAGATGTCATGTGGTGGCCATACCTTCTCAAGTGAAACAAAATTGTACATGCCTTCTCTTGTTGCAACATAACATTGAAATCCAAGGCATGATTCAGAAAATAATGAGCTATTGGGTAGCAACCACACTCACCCAAAAGCAACCATAGCAACAAGGACTTTGCAGCCTTCTTGCCTCATCAACATGTGGATCTTGGAGAAAAAACACAATGATGAACATGTAAAATGTCTCATCAACATAGTGCAAGAAAGATCCCTCATACAACATCATGTGGGAGTCATCCCTCCTCCCAAGCCAAATTTCATGCATGAAATATACCTCCAACAGAAATGCATGTGGACATATGAGACATACTTCAAGCATAGGTGAATACATGGACATAAGATTTAACTTTGTGATGTCCAACTCTCCTTCTAACAACCACATCATCCATGCTTCCTCTTCATATGATTTACTAATGATGTACCAAGCATGAGATAAGAGAATGAGAATCTTGGGTAGAGAACATGCTCACCCCAAGGCAACCAGCGTTGCCATGCCCCCTTATACCTTTCATAACTGATATTCAAGGCATAGATCAGAAAAATAGGTGCCTTTGGAGAGTGATAGGAGTCTCCCAAGGGAAACTAGCGTAACCAAGATTTCTGGTCCATATATGTCTGCAAGTGATCATGTGACCCCTTGCTCACCATCCTCATACACGCACTCAAATATGGAAGTTGAGTGACGTGCTACAAAATCATGGCATTCTCCATTTGTAGAATACCATCTCCTTGAACCCACTGAAGAACTTTGCATCTCATTGAATACTGAAATGCATCTTTGTTGTGATCTCTTAGTGAGACCTTCTTCTCATGTATGGTCTTCCAAAACCAGTGAAGCTTTGGATCTGCAGCAATACCTCCAACATGCTCCAAGAATGATGAAGCCTATTTGTCACAACCATTATGTGACAGCGCTGTGACATAATTTTGCTTCAAATCAACACTTTGATCTAACCCTTGGCTATGCATAGGTCTTGAAATAATATGTGCTGAAATCTTATGCATACCTTGGATCAACTAATATGTGGGAACCTCTTGATAGAAAACAAGAGTTCCTCCATCCGGATTAATGATGTCTCCAACTGCTGGCAAGGATGATGGGCTCCTTCCTTCAAGTATACCAATGCTGGAATATTTCTTCTCCTCCTCATGCATCTCCTTATTCATGCATGGGACCCCATATGATAAGGACTCAAGACTATCTTGCAAAGATGCACGTGCCTCTTCTCTAGATGCAAGCTCCTTAGCAGCAGGTAGTGAAAATGGAGATCTCTTTCCCAAAGTGACAAGATTGACATTCTCCTTTGTTTCCTTGGGAGATGTCTCTTTGTAGCTCATATTTTTCCTTTCCTCCTCAAACTCCTTGAGATTTTATTCAATACTTCTCAATGTTTGAAAAAAGAAGCAATGATATCTCTTCTTCAGTCATTCTCCCTGTCTTGTGATGACAGGAAGTGTTTAGTTCTTCCTCTTCATCTTGAAACCCTTTAGGAGTTTCTTTGCATCTCTTTTCTTAATTGTTATACGTCTCACATTCTTCAGAGAAAGTGGGCATAATGGATCTGTGAGGAGTTCTTGGATCCTCCGGTCTTCTACTTTGCAGATAGGAAGTGCTAGGGCTTCCTTCTTCTTCTTGAAATCTCATGCAGCTTTTACTGCAACTTGCTTCTTCTCGAAACCCTCTAGGAGTCTCAGTGCTTCTTCTTTATCTCTTCTAATTTACCTCTTGGGAGAGTCCCTTCTCAAATACAAAAAATGATGAGAATAATCTCATCTACTCCATCAAAATTTTCTCTGATTCTGCTCTTTAATCCACTGGTAGCTTGATCTCACAGGCTGTGCCAGAGATCATGCTCTAATACCACTGTAATGTTCCAAATGGGGAAAAATAGGCTCAGTGGGGAATATCTTAAGATATTCCACTATGGAATCATAGAAATATGGAATCAAACCAATATATCTAAACCAAAGATAGACTGGTAGGGAATTTACTGGTTATATCACCTCTAAAGAGAGGGTGAAAACCAGAGGCTTCCTGGCCTGTTCCAGACTCTGTTTATAGAATATTGGTGAAACACAGAAAGTGTGGGAATGAAAAAATCCTCTTAGATTTTTCTGCCCTTAGGAAACTTAGATCTACAGATCTAAATAATGGATCCAAAAGAGAAGCAAAAACCAAGCAAGGAAGAAGCGGTAAATTCCACTCACAGGAAAATATGCAATAGCCTCAAGGAGGACATTTTATAAGCAAGCCAGTGTTAAAATATTGCAGAACAGGGCTGGGTTCCCTTATTTTAGGCTGTTTGGGACCTCCATGTAGAGTTTTAACAAAAACAATTGGGTTTAGAGGGCTTAAATAGATCTCCCACAATCAACACTAGCTGAAAATAAGCTAAAGGAGAGGGCCGAATTAATAGAGAAACCCTCCTTCAGGAATTGCGCAGTTTCTGCTGGAAGTTACTGGAAACCAGTCAGTAAACTCATATTACAGTATGAAATCAAGAAATCAGATCCATAATGAATTTCCTTTGTAGAAGCATTGAATTTACATGAAGCAAGAGAAAGAATCCTTCAGAAATTGTAGCAATAACACATGGAAAAGCTGCAGAAAGACTTGACAGCGTTTTATATGAGGAGCT
Source organism: Pinus albicaulis (assembly GCA_034641835.2). Taxonomy (NCBI): domain Eukaryota; kingdom Viridiplantae; phylum Streptophyta; class Pinopsida; order Pinales; family Pinaceae; genus Pinus; species Pinus albicaulis. The sequence goes on from CM076580.1 coordinate 751,243,031, forward strand.
TTAGCTACTGTAGGTTAAAACTCAGATCTATAACTGATAAATGGCTGAAACATCAGATCCATACCATATCTGGAAACTACTCAGCCTTCTTAACAAGATCCCCTTGGGGTTTTATCAAAATAATGCATAATAAAGTGTAGATCTAGCTTTTAATACACTGAACTGCAGAAAATTCAAAGATTTCTGAAGATGGATTTCATTACATTACATATCAGATCTGAACATGAATAGATAATTAAGCTACTTTACAAATCTTCAAAGTGAGAGGTAAGCCTCAATCACCAGAAAGCGAGAACAATGAGTAAGCTAGGCAGCAGTGAAACACGTACATGAAAATAACGCAGTTCATGGGAGGGACTGCGCAGTAGCTGGAATGAACTGATACAACAGATAAACATTATAGATATGAAATCAAGATGAGAGTGAGATCCTCTTCTGGGTGGTCACAAGACACCCTCCCTGAGAGAAATCCCCTCTAAACAACTATATCTTGCAGATCTAGTTCACCCACTTGTTGCAACTCACAAGTAGCTGCAAAACCCTGAACAGGACCAACGCTGCTATAGAGATGAAACTTGGCCATAATTCCGGATAGTGGAGAGATGCATCACAATATCCTCCAAACATCTACTCCATGGAAGGAGAGAGGATTCCTAAACAGGAAATCCTCTTCCCTTAGGCTAAACAACCAAGAGAATAGAGTTGCTGCAGAAACTTATCAAAATTCTTCAACAACCTTTGCTTGTTGCCTCTCCTTCGTTTTATAACATGAGGGTTTGCCAAAGCCTTAAACTATCTTCTTCAACTTATCCTCTTTCACACAAGATATCCTCTTCTAGAAGTACGTTGTGCTTGATGGATAAGCTTCCCTCCAAACTGCACTGTAGGTGGGGCCAAGGTTGACCCATTCAAATGAATTTCCCCTTTTTACACTTAGGGGTGTTAAATATAATAGCCCAGATTTATCCCCTTTCACAGTGGGCATGTGTTTATTCTCAACTTAGGAGTTTAATAAACCCCTTTCACATACTTTTACTCATGAATAAGGAAAACTGAAAATAAAATGCAATATTCCCATGAGCTACAAAAATTGGGAATATTACAATAAGGCCTCTAGCTCCCCTGACTAGGCATCAAACTGTTGTTGGCCCATGGTGGCCCTGATGGCCCCTAGAACTTCTCTGAAGCAAAAACCTGCTCAAAAATCCTCTTATGTCTCTAAAACCCTCACCAATGAGTTTGGAATGTTGGATATAGTCGAAATTGACTATTGGCACTCCAAAATTGATCGAATCTAGCTCAAGATAGAGCCTGAACTCATTTTGCCCAATAACCCCTAAAAATCCTCCACTAATTTTGGAGAATTGAAGTTTAACTCCAGTTAAAAGTAGAATCATGGCCAAAAATGTCGTGCCAACCATAAAATCCACCAATCACTAACTGTAGCATTTAATTTTTCGGGTTAGTTGGGCACATGTCCCGGAACATGCAGTTAAGTTAAACTTCACATTGAAGCTTTGGAGCGGATAAACCGTAACCTCGTGGCTATTAATCTGCATGTGAAAAAAGTCCAGAAAATTTTTGGCGGTTGGAGTTTTAAATGCCACGGTTTCAACTTTGTATTATGGTTGAAAGGTCATGTGACCACTCCACGGGCCACTGGCGCCCCCCCCCCCCCTCACCCCCATGTGTAAATATTTTAAAACATAAATATTTCTGCTCTCCAATGGTTGTTAAGAACGAAACACAACCCGGTTGGTAAGGACCTTTGTGTGCAAGCGGGGAGGTCAGGCGGTCGACTCCTGGGCAGTCCGCCAAAATTTTTATTAGACCATTCCTGGGCCACATGGCGGCGTCCGAGCCTGCCTCATGGAAACCTCCAATTGATCCAAATTAAAACACTTGCTATTAATCCAAAAACCACAACGTGCCACTTGGCATGATATTATTGGTCCAAATAGAATATTTCGGGGAATATTCTAGGAATATTTCGAAGAATATTACAGGAATATTCTGGGAATATTCTTAAGAATATTCCTTGTTGAAATTTGGCTACTAGAGGACAGGTGTTTCCCTAAGGCTTTGATCTTTGGCCTAGGGAAAAGTGTCCAAAAGAATTTAATTTTTCTCCTAAAGTGATTTTACAAAGTTATAAAGTCAAATCTAATTTAAAAGTGACTTTAAGTGATAAAGTTACTAAAGTCTAATTTTAAAGTGACTTTAATAAAGTCAATGTCAAATTAGAAAGAAAAAGTGACTTTGGAAATAAATGACTAAGTGGGTCTTTATTAAAGTGGGGTGAATTAAAAAATAGAAAGTGAGATTTAAATGAGTATTTAATCTCAACCCTAGATCTAAAGCTATCTCAGCCATTGGATTTAGGGATTCCCCAAAAGTCACTTAGGGTTAGGTTAAAGGAGGAAAATGAGGAAAATGTCATTCATTCTTTCATGAGCAGATTGAGAGAAGGAGAGAAGGAGAGCAAAAGATATTTCTGGGCAATGAGGAGGAGGACATAACTTGGCACACAAACTGAGGCAGCACTTTAGCAAGTCCGTATAGCAATGAAAGGCACAAATTTCGAGGCAGATTTGGGCATGAGTTTCAAGGCAGACTGTACAACATATTTGGCACGTATTCCAAGGAGTTCGTACAACAAGGTTTGGCACAAATTTCGAGGAGCAGGTTGCTGATTTTCTGGCACACTTTTCATGGCAGATTTGTGCACGAAAATTGAGGCAGAAAATCGTACAGAAGCTTTGCTGTTTTTTTGCATAGAAATCGAGAAATCCGTACAACAAAATTTATTGTTGTTTGCATAGTTTTTTAGGCAGTCCGTACAGCAACATTTATTGCTGTAAATTCTGGGCACAGAATTCGAGGAGGTCATACATCATTTATTGATGTTTCTGTTTTTGCTGTGTACACGTTTTTAGAGGCAGTGGTTAAGCACGGAGAATGAGATAAGTTGTATTTATTACTTGCTGAAATTTTCTGAGTATTTCTCTCTCACTGTAAAAGCATTTTCCAGAAATAAGAAGAGCTTTCGAACTGGTTTTCCCCAAGAGTTGTAGGGGTTTTTTCCAGGGTCACATTGACCAAAAATCAGCGTGTCTATTTTCTATGTGTGGCTGATTTATTTTGTTGAGTTTTATTTTTGCAATTTCCAGCATTTAAAAATTTCCAGAATTTGTGTTTTCAGAAAAAAATTATTTTTCAGCTTGTTGAATGTATGGCTATGGGAATGGGCATTTAACTATATGGAGAAATAAGGAGAAACTGAAAACCGGGGTGGGAAACATAAATTTCTACATTCCTTGGAATATTCTTTTTTTGAATTTTTCCATAACCAGTCAAACTTTGTCAAAGTCCAAAAATTGCAGTTTACTGGACTTTTCAAACTGCGATAACTTCTTCATACATTGTCATTTTTTCGAACCGTTCACGGCGCCTGAATAAGGAAGACGAGATCTATTCGATCGCTAAGGTTCAACACACTTACGAACACTTTGAATTTTTAGCTATCACTTAGGTCCATGATACAGTTCTAATCACACCTCCAATAGTACCTGATATGAAAATGGGTTGTATAACTTGTTATGATTTTCAAGAACCTCCCACTCAGTTACACAAATAAAAGATGTAGCTTGTACTTTAATTTTGTGGAAATTTTTAATTGAAATAGGTGTATGTTTTTTAACTGTTTAAGTGCTTTAAGTCCATTTGTTTTTGCTGAAATTAAGCATGTGCAACAACAATATAATGCATAAAATAAGCATCAACACATAACAACAAATTTAATCTAGGACTTCACCTGAATATCATGGGCTACATCTCCTTGAGCTCTTGTCATCTTGACTTGGCTCTCTGGGATTATGGAAAAAATTCTTTTATAAGTTCCACAATTAAATCAAATGGTTATTGAATTGAACCAATGGGCTTAGAATACCATCTATATCCCTGTCATGGCTGTCATCACTATGAAAACAGATCTAGGATTCCTTAGACTTGATTCCTTCTCTCGGTGCTCTAAGCTACACTCAGCTTCTCTATGGAACTAAATCCTTTAGAATTCTTTTTCTATCCCTCAAACCTCACCTACTATCTCCAACACACATCAAACCTCCAAAATGGACTGATCATTTGCTCAAAATGAGCACTAACTCCCAAATGTAGGTCTCCTTCCATAGTTGGCCCTAGACTGCCCAAAAATTCCCTGTAGGTTTTCGACCTTCAGAAGTATTCAAATGACTCTGAAAATCCCTTCAATGGATTCAGAATGTCAAAAATATTCATAATAGACTATTGGTTCACTGAAATTTGCCTTCGGCTACTCTAGTTTTTCCTCAAACACCTGGTGGCACCCCTGGCTCTGGGTCAAAGAAAAATTCTATGTGGCTTCTCAAGTTCTAGAAGTCCTCAAACGATTCTAAAAACTCATCCAATGGATTCAGAAGTTTCAAAACAATAAAAAATGACTGGTTTTCTGAATAATACCTCTAGCTTCCCTTTCTAGGCCTCAAACTGCTGTTGGCACTTGCTGGCCCTAGTGGCCCCTGGAACTTCTCTGAAGCATCTTGGCCTTCAAAAGTCCTCTATAGGCTCTTCAAACCACACCATTAGTTCCAGAAAATCTGAAACATCCAAAATTGACTATTGGATTTTTGAATAAGGCCTCTAGTTGTCCTGGCTAGGCCTTAAACTGCTGCTGGCCCATGGTGACCCTAGTGGCCCCTAGAAATTATATGAAGAAAAAACCTGCTAAAAATTCTTATGATGGCTTTTCAAACCTCACCAATGAGTCTGGAATCTCTGAGATAGTCGAAATTGACTATTGGCACTCCAAAATTGGTCGAATCTAGCTCAAGATAGATCTTAAACTCAATTTGTCCAGTGACCTCTAAAAAAATCCACTAAAAGTGGAAGAACTGGACTTAACTCTAGTTGAAAGCGAAATTATTCCAAAATTGGCACGCCTACTCCAAATCTTCCACCAGCCTAACCGCTCAATTAAATGTTGGTTGATGGCACCTGTCACAAGGTTTTTGGTCTGCAAACCATAAATGTCGGTGGACTGTGAAATCTGTTAGCACGAAACTGTAGCATTAAATGTTGGTTTTTTTTTTGGGGGGGGGGGGGGGGGGGGTATGGGGTTGTGAACATGGCCCTTACCCCGCGGTCTTCCAAAACCGCAACCTTAACTACCGGCGTGAATGTTGCATGTAACCCGCCATGTGAACACATAACCTGGAGTGATAACCATTGGAAAATACCATTTGTTGTCGGGGTTTGGCTCTTGGACAAGGGTAATAGTCATGTGGGGAGCGGTTGGCCCCTCCAAACCTCGAAATGGATAACCATTAAACCTTAAATACAAGGCGAAGACATATAGTGTTAAGTAAAACCATAGCACATACGGTAAAAGTGGGCGCGTGTGTAGGTTTTAACCCTGCACAGAAATTATCTGCAAATGAATCTTAAAAATAGAAAATAAACAATAGCGAGAGCATAAAACATAAAACATATATACACAAAGATTTTCCCCTGGATCCCAAATTAGAACAACCAACTTGATTTTTCATTATATCCCTTTTAGTGTTACAACACATATATATATACTTACCGAAGAATACATAAACCCCAATCCATTAACCCTGGATTAGAACATAACCGTAGTTCCCTTGACTAGATCTACAAAATACCAGGGGCCAAAAACCATCATGCCCCAAAACCATGTGCAAAACCCATGCAAAAAACCATGGGTGGGTCCGCCCACCCAAAAATAGGGTCTAATTTTTTTTTTTCCCAAAGTGCTGCCGTGGACCCCAAACAGGGGGGCTACCACCCCTCTGTGACCCCCCTGTTGCACTCGACACAATGTACAAGGAGAGCATTCACCCCCCCTGTGACCCCCCCTATGCATGACTAGTCATGGAAATAATATAACACATACCCAACATCGTGCATGCGGGGAGGTCAGGTGGTCAAATCCCTGGGAGTCCGACAAAATTTTACACCACAAGACTGGCCCACGTGGCAACCTTCCATTGGCCCTTTAAAAACCACGTACTGTCCATCAACCAATAGCAGGCTGAAACATGCCCAAATATTATTGGTCCAAGAGGAATATTTTGGGGAATATTTCGAGGAATATTCCAAGAATATTCTAGGAATATTCCAAGAATATTCCAGAAATATTCCCTAGAATATTCTCTTTTTTAATTTTCCCAAATCCGGTCAAAACTTGGTCAAAGTCCAAAAATTGCAGTTTACTGGACTTTTCAAAATGCGATAACTTCTTCATATGGTGTCAGTTTTTTGAACCGTTTATGGTGCCAAAATCAGGAAGACGAGATCTATCCGGTCACTCAGGTTTGACACACTTCCGAACACTTGGAATTTTGATCTATCACTTAGGTCCATGATCTAGTTCTGATGACACCTCCCCATTGGGAATCTTTTGGAACCCAAAAGGATGATATATTGATCTGTATAGTAGATGAGAGTACAACACCCTCTTATTTTCAGCCTCCATACACTTGCCTTGCATGGATAGTGCCTTTGAGCCACAACTCGAAGGTAGTCGACACTTCCCTTCCTAGATGCACTTGTCCTCTTGTCAAGAACTCTCTTCCTTGCACTCACTCAAAAATTTCTGGCAAGAAGTTTACGAAAGGTAGCTGAACATTGCTTCCTTGATCATTGATCTAAGGTGGCTCAAACAAAAAAGAGATTACAACAAAAAAGATGCATACATAACTGAAATTTGCATATGTAGAAATGAGTGTATGTCTTACTGTGTCAAGAAGTCAAACCACTTATTACCAAGCCACTTTCATGACGATTTTTGCTGTTGCAAATATTCTTCATGTGAAACATCTATTCTCACATCAATGATGAAATCCTTGGTTTCAGGGACAAAAAAATAATTCTGAAGGAGTTAGTGCCATAGAGAAGCTCAATGTAGCTCAGAGCACCGACATAAGGAATCATGTCTAAGGAAGCCTAGATATGTTTTCAGAGTGATGAGAACCATGAAAGGGATATAAATGGTATTCTAAGCCCATTGGTTCAGTTCAGTAACCATTGGAGTTAAGTGCGGAACTTGTAAAAGAATTTTTTCCATAATCCTAAAGAGCCAAGTCAAGATGACAAGAGCTCAAGGAGACGTAGCCCACGATATTCGGGTGAAATCCTAGATTAAATTTTTTGTTATGTGTTGATGTTTATTTGCTGCATCATATTTATGTTGCACATGTTTAATTTCAGCAAAAAAAAAGGACTTAAAGCACTTAAAAAATTAAAAAACATACACCTGTTTCAAGTAAAAATTTCCGCAATACAAGTTAGATATTTTATTTGTTTAACTGAGTGGGAGGTTATTGAAAATCATAACAAATTATCCAACCCATTTTCAGATTAGGTTGGTATCAGAGCACTTGGTTGCTTGATTGATAGAGCAATAGCTTGCTTGTTTGACTTGAAAGGTGTTTTAAACAGTGCAAAGGATTTGACTGTTTGCAAACTGAATGTTGCTTGAGTTTGCTAGAGGTGAAGGGAAAGTTACTGACAGCTAAGTCCAGGAGAGGACAAGAAGGAAGAAAGGGCTGAAGGCATCTTCCTCACCCAAAGGACCTCAAGGAAACCCTAGAAGCACAAGAAGAGTTTTTTTGCAATAGGCTGCTTGAATAAGAGCTTGACTCTACAAACATTTTTTCAGAAGCTTTGTCAATTGTTTTTGAAAGCTTTGTGAATTTGTTTTGAAGTTATTTGGTTCATTTTCACGATGAAAAATTCTTCAAGTGAGTTTTCAAAATCCTCCTCCTTCAAAATATTCTTCGATGAAGACATGAAGCGAGACTTCTACATCTTGAAGGATATGGTGCAAATTAAGTTTGAAGATAGAAGAGAAAGCACTAGACTTCATGAGAAATTGATTGCTATGAAGTAAGAGAAAGAAGGACTTCTTCAAAGTATGCATGAGATGGAGATGTAGCTCCATCAAGCCCAAGAGGCTTTAACTAAGAACATGCGTGAAGCAGAGGTAATTCACTCTAATTTGTTTGTAGTTTCTTCATCAAAAAGATGTGTTGGTTCATTTGAAAAGAACACTAGAGGTATAGGGTCTAAGTTAATGTTTAAAATGGGCTATGAAGGCCATGGTTTAGGAAAACATGCACAAGGCATGATTGATCCTATTTTGGTTGAGGAAAGACCTAAGAAATATGGTCTTGGTTATGTTCAATCTTATGCTGAAAAATATACAGCCATGAAGGTATTTGAGACAACTTCAAGAAGAAATTTTGTTCCAAGTTCTAAACCACAAACATGTCAAGTTTTTTTCCAAGTTGATTGCCATTGTTTAAAGCCTATGTTGCAACAAGAATATTGTAGACATGCAACTTATGGCGAGCATGCAAGTTCAGACAGTTTTCAAGACATGAAAACTGATGTTAGTCTTCAAATAAAAGCTGGAAACTCTACAAGTTCATCTCCTCATGAAGGTAAAATGGATGGACATGAAAATTAGCATGCGACGTATAATTATTCCCATAGTCAAGTTGATTATGTTTTTGCAAGGCATGAAAAATTTGCATGCTTTAAAGGAAGAAAGAGTTGTTGTGCATATTGTGGTATGTTTAACCATGATGCTTCAAGATCCCAGAAGAGGATGAAGGCATACAAGAAGCAGTTGAGGCAAAGGAAACTTGCAAATAAGGTGCATAAGACTTGCACACATTTCTAGAAGAGAGGACATGTTGTTTCCCAATGTTGGACATTGCATCCAACTAATTGTCCCAAGCACATGAAGCAAGAGGGCAGAAATACTGGCGAAAATGGAACCAAGGATTCTGTTGGTGTCCCGTGTTTTGATAGTTTGGAAAATCAAAATAAAAGGCAACATCAGAACCAATATTTAGAGTTATAGGATCTAGTCCTCCTGTTCTCAGAGAGGGATCTCTCAAATGTTTGTTTGCAAAGATTAATATTGTGTGTTTAGAGTATTGGTTTTAGACTAGTTATTAAGTGCAGGTGTTTGTTTGTTTGATTGGTTGAATTGATATAGTAGAAAATGAAAGATCTAGGAAAGGAAGGTAGAAAGAGGAAGTAGTAGCTTCATTGGGCAATGGAGTGAAAAAGAGGTCATGACAAACTTATCAATGGATAAGGGATATCAGAGGGAAAATCTAACTTGGCCACAGGATCCTTTGGTTTTTGGAATGAGATGGACATCAATGATTTGGAAAGAGAATTTAAATTCTCAACAAAGGGAATTTGAAAACATAACTTGAACAATAAAGAGCTTTTTGATAGACAGGGCTAACCATGAATTATATAAATCACACCTTTAACCAAATAAGGATTTCAAAACAACTTTTAAAATGAAATCTAAGATTCAGGGAACACCCTATTTCCTCAAAGATTTTATTTCAAATGATTTAGAAAACATAAAAGATTCACTGATAATTGCAGTCATAGAAGAGGGAACACCTAAATACATCTATGATCACAATTATAACGACCTTTAAGCCAGATTTTTAATCAAGGACAAAGGGCAAGATCAGAAAAGACCTCCTTGACTCACTGTAAACAAAAAATTTCAAAGGGAGACTTCAGTAACAGTTTTTAAGTGGCAGCAGACAAGCAGGGAGAACCATAAATCATGCTGAAACCAACTATTCGAACTATTAAGGAAATAAACAAGCATGAAGACTAAAGAGAGATTAAAGACTCTAAAATACTTCAGCAGAAGAAAACATGAAACAGTGAAGGATGAACAGGTCTAAGGTGCTTCCAGGAGTCATTTCTTAGCCTAAAACTTTCAACCTACTGTAGTAAGAAATTATGGAACAGAACGAAAACAGGAGAAAACATTAAATAGTTTAGAATACTTCACCAATAGCCAAGATCATGGATCCAATGCTAGAGCCTTCTCAGTAACAATCATGCAACAACATCATCAGGGCTTCCAAGACTTCAATTTATTCTTCAACTTCAACAGACTATGTATTATTTCAGAGAGTTTCAGTATTACAACTAGTGATCAACCAACAACTTCTCATCTTCTACAGAAGTATTTATAGAAGAATGAGGAGGTGAGACCTGATAAAAGATCTTCCAGAACAATTAATACAGGCTAAGGACTTCTCAGCCTTTGAGGGGCTCAATGGAGAAGTGTACATATATTCTCACTATATTAATTGATTTATATTTAAGATTAAGCTCGGTGGGAGCTTTTGTGGACTTTATGGCTCTGTGTCATGTGATAGTAACTCTGCTGATATTTTGTGCATTAAATTCCTTAGCAGAATTAAATCTTCGGCTGCGTTGAGGCAAATATCTGATTTTGCTCAATAACTTCGACCTCTGTTTCCATGCTTTGAAGTACAGGTGGCACTGTGGTAGCTGAGAGGAATCAATTTGCCTCAGATGTGGCGGTGGAGGATTTTCTGTCTGATAAAAATTTATGATTTTCCTTTAACTGTGTTTTAATTTGGGGGATTAGGCTTTTTATAATCGATCTTAGCCGTGATCCCCGCAAATTTGTCTTCAATATTCTGTTCTGCTATGTTCTGTCTTCAACACTGATACTCTTTTAATTGTGATTTAATAACACAGTGTCTTGTTGATGTGCAGGCTGCGCAGGACTCACATGGCATCAATGCCCGTGAAGTAATTGATGAGACGTGGATTCGAACCCTGTGGAATGATCTTCCTTTGATGAATGAAAATCTAGAGGATCGTCACCCTCAGTTTTCATTTCCTTTATTATAATGGGAAAATCCTTCGAAACCTGTAAAATACACAAAATATTATGAAATCTTGTGTTTGTGGGGTAAACTGCTTTAGAGGGTGTGGGGAGAGAGCGTGGCCGTTGGATGGCATCATCCAACGGTCGAGATTAGTTAAGAGAAGGTTAACAGTGATCAATGGTGGTGATTGGTTTTTATTTAACAGTGTGAAGGAGCCACACTATTTGGAAAATAAGAGAAATGCAAAGAAAATAGAGTAAAAACCTTTATTTCGGAAGAAATATGATCAAAATAAAGGTGGGGGGGTTCGGGGTAATTGTGGGCCATTGGATGAGAACGGCCCACGAGATGGACAGTGGAGACCACGCGTTAAAACCCCTGGTATAGGCAGAGGGCGATGGGGAAAATGAAGTTTAGATCTGAGCTGTTGATCTGCAGAGATCAACGGTGGAGGGCGCACAAAATAACACAATAAGGAAGGTGGTTTCGGGCTGTAAAACAGTGGTTTTCGCGCGAAAATAGGGCGAGAAGGTAGTTTTTCCTTTTGGAACGCGATATGCATCCCGTCATGACACGTGGATTTCAAATACCACCCTCATCGCGTGATTTTTGAAAATTATCCACCGTGCTTGAAGCTGCACAATTTGGAGTATGGACCGTCAGATCTGGGGCCTCAGATCTAACGGGGGAGAGTGAGCGCGAATTGAAAAATATGCGCAGGCGGTAGCTGGGTGGGCGGTTTCATTCTGGACCGTCAGATCTAAGATTTGAATGGCGAAGATTGAATTTCGGAGAGGGAAAGATCCACAGAAGGTAGGCCCTGTTGGGTTAAAATGAGCCGTTGGATTGGAAATATGAACGGCCAGGATTGAATCTGGGGGTTCAATGGAAATGATACAATGGCGGAAGACGGGTCAATGAGGGCCGTTGATCTGCGGAGATCAATGGTTGGGATTGGTCGAAAAACATTAGGAGCGGAATGCATAAAATATAACCAAAGTCGTGATGCGCAATCTGGACCGTCCGATCTGGACACCTTGGACGGTCTAGATGCAATCAGAGGCAAAGGAATCGGCGAGGCAAAGGACCTAGAGTGAGACGGAGTGATTAGTTATGGGCCATCGATCTACAGATCAAATCGACGGCAGGGAAAGAATTGGGAGATGTCAATCGGAGGTGGAGGAAAGTTTAACGCGCTCGATGAAAATTTTGCGATGCGATAATGCGCGGGCCGTTAGATCGACCTAATGATCAACGATGGAGATCGTGTTTAAGACACACACCGGTGGAAAACTTTATAATAATAAAAACCCAATATTTAATAAAATACAAAGGTTTCACGCTTCGGGGGCGGGATATATATATATACATATGGAATGGTCATGGCGCCCGACTGCGGGGCCTGTGGTCTTTATGAAATACAATATGCCCGGGGCGTATATAATAAAGGGCTAATCATAATCGGAAGGTCGGGCCTTCGGGCTTTTCAATCTAACCATTCGATAGTTGCGATGAGATTACGCTTCGGGTCTTTTTAATCTACCCATTTTACTATATATAAAAAACACATTATGGGCACGATTAGACCAAAACTTTGGAAAGAGGGGTTTTTTAACTTTACAAAGAAAAATATTGATCGGAGATGGTTTATTCAATGGTCTTAGCACCCGATGTGGGCCCACGGATTAATAAAACAAAGATAAGATCGGGGCTGTGTACAAGGGCTTAATCGCATCGAAATTTTTACAACATGGAAAACAAATTTGTGCGCTGGGATTTTGTGATGCGATTAGTGCTGAAAGGGGTTAGCGCTTGGTTCCAACACCAAAGCGTAGGGTGGGGAAGTGGTTAGGACTTAGCCCAAGGGGGCTTAAGTCCATAGTCAAAAACACTTGTTTTTATGAAAATTTTCAAAGTTTTTGATGAATTTGGGGGTTTCGATATAGTTTAAAAATGAGTTTTAAACTATGTGAAAATGATTTTCATGAATGGAAGAAGGGAAAATCATGAAAAATAGAGGATTTTCATGGAAAAAAGGGTAAAAAATGGAGGTTAGTTTGTGAAGTGGAAGGAGGGGAAAATGGTTTTTTCAGTAGTCTTTTCTCTTTGAAATCAACAGGATATCAGAGTTTGAAATGGAAACAGCAGTGAAGATTTGGACAGAGGAGATGATGTCTTCAAAAGTCTTCAAGAGATAACACTTTTTAGCAATAAAAGTGTTTCTTGAAGGCTCAAAAAATGTTTTGGCCACCTTTTGATTGTAACAAAGTTTATAGGTGGCCAACAGATTCCATCATTTGTGAGAACAAATGTTTCACATGAAGAAGATTTGTAGAAGCAAATGTCGCCATGGAAGTGGCTTGGTAAGAAGTGGTTTGACTTCTTAACACAGTAAGACATACACTCATTTGTACATATGAAAATTTAAGCTATGTATGCATGTTTTTTGTTGTAATATCTCGTTTTTTTGAGCCACCTTGGATTGATTATCAAGGAAGCAATGTTTAGCTACCTTTGGTAAATTTCTCACTAGAAATTTTTGAGTGAGTGCAAGGAAGACAATTCTTGACAGGAGGATAAGCGCATCTAGGAAGGGAAGTGTCAACTACCTTAGAGTTGTGGTTCAAAGGCACTAGCCATGCAAGGCAAGTGTATAGAGGATGAAAATAAGAGGGTGTTGTACTCTCATCTATTGTATAGATGAGTATATCAGTATTTTAGTGTCCAAAATATTCCCAATGGGCAGGTGTGATCAGAACTGGATCATGGACCTAAGTGATAGATCAAAATTCAAAGTGTTTAGAAGTGTGCCAAACCTAAGCAATTGGATAGTCTCATCTTCCTGATTCCCGTGCCGTGAACGGTTTGAAAAATCAACTCTGTATGAAGAAGTTATCGCAGTTTGAAAAGTCCAGTAAACTACAATTTTTGGACTTTGACCAAGTTTCACTGGATTTGGGAAAATTAAAAAAGAGAATATTATAGGGAATATTCCTCAAAATATTCCCAAGAATATTCCTCTTGGACCAGTAATATTTGGACAAGTGTCAGCCTACTATTGGTTAATGGAAGGTACGTGGTTTTTAAAGGGCCAGTGGGAGGCTGCCACATGGCAGGCTCTGAGGCTGCCACGTGACCCAGTCTTTTGGTGTAAAATTTTGTCGGACTCCATGGGAGTCGACCCCATGACCTCCATGCATGCACACACCCACTTTTTTCGTCAGTTCTATGGTGTTACTTAACACTATATCTCTTCACCTTGTATTTAAGGTTTAATGGTTATCCATTTTGGGGTTCGGACGGGCCAGCCCCTCCCGACATGACCATTACCCTTGTCCAAGAGCCAAACCCTGAAAAAAAAGGGTCTTCGCCAATGGGTATCGCTCCAGGTTATGTGTTCACATGGCAGGTTACATGTGACATTCGCGTCGGCAATTAAGGTTGCGGTATTGGAAGACTGCGAGGTTAGGCCCTGTACCCAACCTCCCCAACCAACCTTTAATGCTATGGTTATGTGTTAACGGATTGCACAGTTCGTCGACAGTTATGGTTTGTAGACCAAAAAAATTGTGACAGGTTCCATCAACCAACATTTAATTGCTCGATTAGGCTGGCGGAAGATTTGGAGTAGGCACGCCAATTTTTGCATAATACCACTTTTAACTAGAGTCAAGTCCAGTTCTTCCACTTTTAGTGGAGTTTTTTAGGGGTCAATGGACAAATTGAGTTTAGGCTCTATCTTGAGCTAGATTCGACCAATTTTGGAGTGCGAATAGTCAATTTCGACTATCTCAGACATTCCAGACTCACTGGTGAGGATTGCAGAGCCATTAGAGGACTTTTGAGTAGGTTTTTTCTTTAGAGAAATTTTAGAGTCCACTAGGGTCACCATGGGCCAACAACAGTTTGAGGCCTAGCCAGGACAGCTAGAGGCCTTATTCAGAAATCCAATAGTCAATTTTGGATGTTTAAGATTTTATGGAACTAATTGTGTGGTTTTCAGAGCCTATAGAGGAATTTTGAAGGTAGAGATGCTTCAGAGAAGTTCCAAGGACAACTAGGGTCAGCAAGTGCGAACAACAGTTTGAGGCCTAGCTAGGGAAGCTAGAGGTCTTATTCAACAAACCAATAGTCATTTATGACTATTTTGATACTTATGAATCAATTGGAGGATTTTACAGTAGCTTTTGAGGACTTATAGAGCTCGAGAATCCACAAAGAAGTTTTATTTGACCCTAGAGACAAGGGGTGCCACCAGGTGTTAGAGGCGAAACTAGAGCAGTCAGAGGCCAATTTCAGTGAACCAATATTCTATTATGACTATTTTTGACATTCTAAATCCATTTAAGGGATTTTCAGAGTCATTTGAAGAATTTTTAAGGTAGATAACCTACACGGAAGTTTTGGGCAGCCCAAGGCCAACTGTGGAAGGAGGCCTAGATTGGGGAGCCAGTGCTCATTTGAGCAAATGATAAGTACATTTTGGAGGTCTGAAATGTGCTAGAGATAGTAGGTGAGGTTTCAGGGAAATAAAAATAATTATGAATGAGTTAGTGCCATAGAGAAGTTGAGTGTAGCTTAGAGCACCGATAGAAGGAATCAAGTCTAAGGAAGCCTAGATTTGTTTTCAGAGTGATGACAACCATGAGAGGGATATAAATGGTATTCTAAGCCCATTGGTTCAGTTCAGTAACCATTGGAGTTAAGTGTGGAACTTGTAAAAGAAATTTTTCCATAATCCCAAAGAGCCAAGTCAACATGACAAGAGCTCAAGGAGATGTAGCCCACGATATTCGGGTGAACTCCTAGATTAAATTTGTTGTTATGTGTTGATGTTTATTTGCTGCATTATATTACTGTTGCACATGTTTAATTTCAGCAAAAACAAATGGAATGAAAGCACTTAAATAGTTAAAAAACATACACCTGTTTATAGTAAAAATTTCTGCAAAAGTCAAGTACAAGCTAGATCTTTTATTTGTTTAACTGAGTGGGAGGTTCTTGAAAAGCGTAACAAGTTATCCAACCCATTTTCAGATCAGGTATCTAGCTTATACTTGACATTTGCGGAATTTTATACTTGAAATAGGTGTATGTTTTTTTAATTGTTTAAGTGTCTTAAGTCCATTTTTTTTTTCTGAAATTAAACATGTGCTACAACAATATAATGCAACAAATAAACATCCACACATAACAACAAATTTAATTGAGGAGTTCACCGAAATATCGCGGGCTACGACTCCTTGAGCTCTTGTCATCTTGACTTTTCTCTTTGGGATTATGGAAAAATTTATTTTACAAGTTCCGCACTTAACTCCAATGGTTACTGAATTGAACCAATGGGCTTAAAATACCATCTATATCCCTGTCATGGATGTCATCACTTTGAAAACAAATCTAGGCTTCCTTAGACTTGATTCCTTCTATCAGTGCTCTAAGCTACACTGAGCTTCTCTATGGAACTAACTCCTTCAAAATTATTTTTCTTTCCCTGAAGCCTCACCTAATGTCTTCAGCACATATCAGACCTCCAAAATGGAGTGATCATTTTCTCCAAAAGAGCTCTGCATCCCCAATCTAGGACTCCCTCCATGGTTGGCTCTAAGCTGCCCAAAAATTTCCTGTGGCTCTTTGACCTTCATAAGTATTCAAATGGCTCTTCAAATCCCTTCATTGGATTCATAATTCCAAAAATAGTCAGAATAGACTATTGGTTCCCTTTAATTGGCCTTCGGTTGCTCTAGTTTCGCCTCCAACACCTGGTGGCACCCCCTGGCACTAAGGTCAAAGAAAAATTATCTGTGGCTTCTATAGCTATAGAAGTCCTCAAAAGCTTATAAAAACTCCTCCATTGGATTCATAAGTATCAAAAAAGTAAGAAATGACTATTGGTTTGCTGCATAAGGTATCTAGTTGCCTTGGCTAGGCCCCGAACTGCTGTTGGCACTTGTTGGCCCTTGTGGCCCCTGGAACTTCACTGAAGCATATTGGCTTTCAAAATTCCTCTAAAGGATCTTAAAACCACACCATTAGTTCCATAATTTCTGAAACATCCAAAATTGACTATTGGATTGTTGAGAAAGGCCTCTAGCTGCACTAGCGAAGCCTCAAACTGCTGGTGGCCCTTGGTGGCCCCGGTGACCCTTAAAACTTCTCTGAAGGAAAAACCTGCTCAAAATTCCTCTGATGGATCTACAACCTGATCCTAAAATGGGTTGGATAAATTTTTATTCTTTTCAAGAACCTCCCACTCAGTTAAACAAATAAAATATCTAGCTTGTTCTTGACTTTTGCGGAAATTTTTACTTGAAACAGGTGTATGTTTTTTAACTGTTTAAGTGATTTAATTCCATTTGGTTTTGCTGAAATTAAACATGTGAAAAAAAAATATAATGCAGAAAATAAACATCAACACATAACAACAAATTTAATCTAGGAGTTCACCCGAATATTGTGGGCTACGTCTCCTTGAGCTCTTGTCATCTTGACTTGGGTCTTTGGGATTATGGAAAATTTATTTTACAAGTTCCAAAATTATCTCCAATGGTTAATGAACTGAACCAATGGGTTTAAAATACCATATATATCCCTGTCATAGCTGTCATCACTCTGAAAACAGATCTATGCTCCCTTAGACTTGATTCCTTCTATCAGTGCTCTGAGCTACACTGAGATTCTATATGGTACTAACTCCTTCAGAATTATTTTTCTGTCCCTAAAACCTCACCTAATGTCTCTAGCACATATCATACCTCCAAAATGGACTGATCGTTTTCTCAAAATGAGCATTGGCTCCCCAATCTAGGCCTCCTTCCACAACTGGCCCTGGGCTGCCCAAAAATTCCCTGTAGGTTTTCAACCTTCATAAGTCTTAAAATGAATATGAAAATCCCTTCAATGGATTCAAAATGTCAAAAATAGTTAGAATAGACTATTTTTTCGCTGAAATTGGCCTCCGGTTGCTCCGGTTTCGCCTCTAACACCTGGTGGCACCCCCTAGCTCCGAGGTCAAATAAAAAATATCTGTGGATTATCAAGCTCTAGAAGTCCTCAAAAGCTTTTGAAAACTCCTCCAATGGATTCAAAAGTATCAAAACAGTCAGAAATGACTATTGGTTTGCTGAATAAGACCTTTAGCTGCCTTGGCTAGGCCTCAAACTGCTGTTGGCACTTGCTGGCCCCTGGAACTTCTATGAAGCATCTCGGCCTTCACAAGTCCTCTAAAGGCTTTGTAAACCACACCATTAGCTCCAAAACATTTGAAACATCCAAAATTGACTATTGGATTTCTGAATAAGGCCTCTAGCTGTCCTCAAACTACTGCTGGCCCATGGTGACCCTAGTGGCCCCTAGAACTTATTTGAAGCAAAAAATTGCTAAAAAGTCCTCTGATGGCTCTGAAACCCTCACCAATGAGTTTGGAATGTCTGAGATATTCGAAATTGACTAGTGGCACTCCAAAATTGGTCGAATCTAGGTCAATATAGAGCCTAAACTCAATTTGTTCAGTGACCCCTTAAAAACTCCACTAAAAGTGGAAGAAGTGGACTTAACTCCAACTAAAAGTGGCATTATGCCAAAATTGGCGTGCCCACTCCAAATCTTCCGCTAGCCTAACCGCACAATTAAATTTTGGTTGATGGCACCTGTCACAAGGTTTTGGTCGACAAACCATACTTGTCGGCGGACTATGCAATCCGTTAGCACGTAATCGTAACATTAAAGGCTTGTTGGGGGATGTTGGGCACATGGCCCTAACCCCCTGCAGTCTTCCAAAACCGCAACCTTAACTGAGGGCATGAATATCGCATGTAACCCGCCATGTGAACACATAACCTGGAGTGATAACCATTGGTGAAGACCATTTGTTGTCAGGGTTTGGCTCTTGGATAAGGGTAATGGTCATGTGGGGAGGGGCTAGCCCTCAGGGCTGGCCCCTCCGAACCCTCAAACGGATAACCATTAAATCTTAAATACAAGGCGATATAGTGTTAAGTAACACCATAGAACATGCGGTAAAAGTGGGCGCGTGCATGCGGGGAGGTCAGGTGGTCGACTCCCAGGGAGTCCGAAAAAATTTTACACCAGAAGACTAGGCCACGTGGTGGCCTCCGGGCCTACCACGTGGTAGCCTCCCATTGGCCCTTTAAAAACCATGTACCATTCATCAACCAATAGCAGGCTAACACTTGTCTAAATATTACTAGTCCAAGAGGAATATTCTGGGGAATATTACAAGGAATATTCAAGAATATTCTAGGAATATTCCCTAGAATATTCTCTTTTTTAATTTTCCCCAAATCCAGTCAAACTTGGTCAAAGTCCAAAAATTGCAGTTTACTGGAATTTTCAAAATTCGATAACTTCTTCATACGGTGTCAGTTTTTCGAACCGTTCACGGTGCCGAAATTAGGAAGACAAGATCTATCCGGCCGCTTAGGTTTAGAACACTTCTGAACACTTTTAATTTTGAGCTATCACTTAGGTCCATGATCCAATTTTGATCACACCTCCCCATTGGGAATATTTTGGACCCCAAAAGACTGATATACTGATCTATACAGTAACATCACCCTCTTCTTTTCAACCTCTATACACTTTCCTTGCATGGCTAGTGCCTTTGAACCACAACTCGAAGGTAGTCGACACTTCCCTTCCTGAATGCGCTTGTCCTCCTGTCAAGAACTGTCTTCCTTGCACTCACTCAGAAATTTCTGGTGAGAAATTTATAGAAGGTAACTAAACATCACTTCCTTGATCATTGATCCAAGGTGGCTCAAACAAATGAGATATTACAACAGAAAACATGCATACATAACAGAAATTTTCATATGTACAAATGAGTTTATGTATTACTGTGTCAAGAAGTCAAACCACTTCTTACCAAGCCACTTCCACGATGAATTTTTTTGTTGCAAATCTTATTCATGTGAAACATCTGTTCTAACATCAATGATAGAATCCTTGGTTTCACTTTCGCCAGTATTTCTGTCCTCTTGCTTCATGTGCTTGGGACGATTAGTTGGATGCAATGTCCAACATTGGGAAACAACATGTCCCTTCTTCTGCCAATGTGTGCAAGTCTTATGCACCTTCTTTTCAAGTTGCCTTTGCTTCATCTGCTTCCTGTATGCCTTCATCCTCTTCCAACATCTCGAAACATCATGGTTAAACATACCACATTATGCACAACGGCTCTTTCTTCCTTTCAAGCGTGCAAAATTGTCATGCCTTGCAGAAACATAAGCAACTTGACTATGGGAAGAATTATACCTCGCATGCTTCTTTGCATGTCCATATTTTTTACCTTCATGAGGAGATGAACTAGTAGAGGCTCCAAATTTATTTTGCAGACCAACATCAATGTTAATGCCTTGAAAACTGTCTGAACTCCCATGCTCGCCATAAGCTGTATGTCTATAGTCTTCTTGCTGCAACATAGGCTTTAAACAATGGAAATCAACTTGAAAACAATCTTGACATGTTTGTGATTTAGAACTTGGAAAAAAAGTTCTCTTTGAAGTTGCCTCACATGCCTTCATGGCTTGGGAGTTTTTTCCATTAGATTGAACATAACCAAGACAATATGTCTTAGGTCTTTCCTTAACCAAAATAGGATCAATCATGCCTTGTGCATGTTTTCCTAAACCCTTGCCTTCATAGCCCATTTTAAACATTAACTTGGACCCTATACGTCTAATGTGCTTTTCAAATGAACTAACACATATTTTTGATGAGGAAACTGAAGACAAATTAGAGTGAATTACCTCTGCTTCACACATTTATTAGTTAAAGCTTCTTGGGCTTGATGGAGCTGCATCTCCATCTCATGCATACTTTGAAGAAGTCCTTCTTTCTCTTACTTCATAACAATCAATTGCTCATGAAGTCTAGTGCTTTCTCTTCTATATTCAAACATAATTTTCACCATGTCCTTCAGGATGTAGAAGTCTCACTTCATGTCTTCATTGAAGAATCGTTGAAGGAGGAGGATTTTGAAATCTCACTTGAAGAAGTTTTCATCATGAAAATGAACAAAACAACTTCAAAAAAAATTCACAAAGCTCTTAGATTCAAGGTCCTTTGTGTAAGGAAGATGTCTTTAGACCTTTATTCCTTCTTGTCCTCTTCTGGAATTAGCTAACAATAGATTTCCCTTCACCTCTAGAAAGCTCAAGCAACAGAGAGTTTGCAAACAACCAAATTCTTTGCACTATTTAAACACCTTTCAAGTCAAACAAGCAAGCTATTTCTCTGTCAATCAAGCAACCAAGTGCTATGATAGCTCTGCAATCCTCACCAATGAGTCTGGAATGTCTCAGATAGTCAAAATTGACTATTGGCACTCCAAAATTGGTCAAATCTAGCTCAAGATAGAGCCTAAACTCAATTTGTCTAGTGACCCCTAAAAAACTCCACTAAAAGTGGAAGAACCGAACTTAACTCCAGTTAAAAGTGGAATTATGCCAAAATTGGCGTGCCCGCTCCAAATCTTCTACCAACCTAATTGCACAATTAAATGTTGGTTGATGGCACCTGTCACAAGGTTCTCAGTATACAAACCATAAATGTTGGTGGACTGTGCAATCCATTAGCACGTAACCATAGCATTAAAGGTTGGTTGGGGGGGGGGGGGGTGTGGGCACATGTCTCTAACCCCGTGGTATTCCAAAACCACAACCTTAACTGTCGATGCAAATGTCGCATGTAATCCACCATGTGAACACATAACCTGAAGTGATAACCGTTGGCGAAGACTATTTGTTGTCAGGGTTTGGATCTTGGACAAGGGTAATGGTCATGTGGGGAGGGGTTGGCCCTCAGATTTGGCCCCTCTGAACCCAAAACGGATAACCATTAAACCTTAACTACAAGGAGAATACATATAGTGTTAAGTAATACCATAGCACAAATGATAAAAGTGGGTGCGTGCATGCAGGGAGGTCAGGTGGTC
Organism: Pinus albicaulis; assembly: GCA_034641835.2. Lineage (NCBI taxonomy): Eukaryota > Viridiplantae > Streptophyta > Pinopsida > Pinales > Pinaceae > Pinus > Pinus albicaulis. The sequence continues at coordinate 751,264,739 of CM076580.1, forward strand.
GACTCCCAGGGATTTTGAAATTTTTTTACACCACAAGACTGGGCCACGTGGAAGCCTCTAGGCCTGCCACGTGGAAACCTCCCATTGGCCCTTTAAAAACCATGTACCATCCATCAACCAATAGCAAGATGACACTTGTCCAAATATTACTGGTCTAAGAGGAATACTCTAGGGAATATTCTGAGGAAAATTCCAGGAATATTTCCTAGAATATTCTCTTTTAAAATTTTCCCAAATCTAGTCAAACTTGGTCAAAGTCCAAAAATTGCAGTTAACTGGAATTTTCAAACCGCGATAACTTCTTCATACGGTGTTGGTTTTTCGAACCGTTCATGGCGCCAAAATCAGGAAGACGATATCTATTTGGTTGCTTAGGTTCGGCACACTTTCGAACACTTTGAATTTTGAGCTATCACTTAGGTCCATGATCTAGTTCTGATCACAACTGCTGGCGCCAATAGTCAATTTTGACTGTCTCAGACATTCCAGATTCATTGGTGAGGGTTGCAGAGACATCATAGGACTTTTGAGCAGGTTTTTTCTTCAGAGAAGTTCTAGGGGCCACCATTCTGTTGGGTTTGTGTTATATTCTTTCCATGACTAGTCATGCACGGGGGGGTCACAGGGGGGCGATAGCCCCTATTGTACGTTGTGCCGGGCAGAGTAGGGGGGTCACAGGGGGGGCGGAAGCCCCCCCTATCGGGGTCTGGGGCAGCGACCCGAGAAAATTTTTCTGGGCCTTATTTTTCGATGGGTGGACCCACCCATGGTTTTGTGCATGGGTTTGCACATGGTTTTGGGGCATGATGGTTTTCGGCCCCTGGTATTTTTTAGATCCGGTCAAGGGAACTAAGGTTATGTTCTAATCCAGGGTTAATGGATTGGGGTTTATGTATGCTTCAACATGTATATATATGTGTTGTAACACTAAAAGGAATATAATGAAAAATCAAGTTGGTCGTCCCGATTTGGGATCCAGGGGAAAATCTCTGTGTATATCTGTTTTATGTTTTACGTTCTCACTATTGTTTATTTTCTGTTTTAAGGTTCTTTTGTAGATAATTTCTGTACAGGGTTAAAACCTACACAGTCAAACTTGGTCAAATTCCAAAAATTGCTGTTTACTGGACTTTTCAAAATACGATAACTTCTTCATACGGTGTCGGTTTTTCGAACCGTTTGCAGTTCCAGAATCTAGAAGACGAGATATATCCAGTCACTCAGGTTCGACACACTTCCGAACATTTTGAATTTTGAGCTGTCACTTAGGTCCATGATCCATTTCTGATCACACCTCCCCATTGGGAATCTTTTGGACCCTAAAAGATTGACATATTGATCTGTACAGTAGATGAGAGTACAAAACCATTTTCTTTTTAGCCTCCATACACTTGCCTTACATGGGTAGTGCCTTTGAACCACAACTTGAAGGTAGTCGACTCTTCCCTTCCTAGATGCGCTTGTCCTCCTGTCAAGAACTGTCTTCGTTGCACTCACCCAGAAATTTCTGGCGAGAAATTTATAGAAGGTAGCTGAACATCACTTCCTTGATCATCGATCCAAGGTGGCTCAAACAAACGAGAGATTACAACAGAAAACATGCATACATAACATAAATTTTCATATGTACAAATGAGTGTATGTCTTACTATGTCAAGAATTCAAACCACTTCTTACCAAGCCACTTCCATGATGACTTTTGCTGCTGCAAATATTCTTCATGTGAAACATCTGTTCTCACATCAATGATTGAATCCTTAGTTCCACTTTCGCCAGTCTTTCTATCCTCTTGCTTCATGTGCTTGGGATGATTAGTTGGATGAAATGTCCAACATTGGGAAACAACATGTCCCCTCTTCTGGCAATGTGTGCAAGTATTATGCACCTTCTTTGCAATTTTCCTTAGAATGGGCCACGTGGCTGCCTCCCATTGGCCCTTTAAAAACCAATAATATTTGGACAAGTGTTAGCCTGCCATTGGTTGATGGATGGTATGTGGTTTTTAAAGGGACAATGGGAAGATGCCACGTGGCCCAATATTGTGGTGTAAAATTTTGTTGGACTCCTCGAGAGTCGACCACCTGACCTCCCCGCATGCACGCACCCACTTTTACCATCTGTGCTATGGTGCTACTTAACGCTATATGTATTCGCCTTGTATTTAAGGTTTAATGGTTATCCATTTGGGGGTTTGGAGGGGCTAGCCCTGAGGGTCAACCCCTCCTCAGATGACCATTACCCTTGTCCAAGAGCCAAACCCCGACAACAAACAGTCTTTGCCAATGGTTATCGCTCCAAGTTATGTGTTCACATGGCAGGTTACATGTGAAATTCACTCTGGAAGTTAAGGTTCCGATTTTGGAAGACCGTGGGGTTAGGGCCATGTGCCCAACCACCCCCCCTCCCTCCCCCCCAATCAACCTTTAATGCTACGGTTACGTGCTAACGGATTGCACAGTCCACCGACAGTTATGGTTTGTAGACCAAAAAGCTTGTGACAGGTGTCGTCAACCAAAAATTAATTGCGTGGTTAGATTGGCAGAATATTTGGAGCGGGCATGAAATTTTTTGCATAATTCCACTTTTAACTGGATTTAAGTCTATTTCTTCCACTTTTAGTGGAGTTTTTTAGGGGTCACTGGACAAATTGAGTTTAGGCTCTATCTTGAGCTAGATTTGACCAATTTTGGAGTGCCAATAGTCAATTTCGATTGTCTCAAACATTCCAGACTCATTGGTGAGGGTTTCAGAGCTATCAGAGGACTTTTAAGCAGGTTTTTTCTTCAAAGAAGTTCTAGGGGCCATTAGGGTCACCATGGGCCAGCAACAATTTGAGGCCTATCCAGGGGAGCTAGAGGCCTTATTCAGAAATAAAATAGTAAATTTCGACTATATTGGACATTAAAAAGCTATTGGAGTAGTTTTAAGAGCCATCATATGACTTTTCAGGAGGTTTTTTCTTCAGTGAAGTTCTAGGGGCCACCAGGGCCACCATGGGACAACAACATTTGAGGCTTAGCCAGTGCAGCTAGAGGCCTTTCTCAACAATCCAATAGTCAATTTTGGATGTTTTAGACATTATGGAACTAATGGTGTGGTTTTCAGATCCTATAGAGGCCTTTTGAAGGTTGATATGGAGATAAGGAAGGAGATAAGGAGGGAGATAAGGAGAGAGAAAGAAGAGGGATGGATATAGTAACATAGAGAGAGAGAGAGAGAGAGAGAGAGAGAGAGAGAGAGAGAGAGAGAGAGAGATGGGGGAAGAGAGAGGGGAATAGGAGAGAAATGGGGAGAGGTAAAGGAGGAGAGTGGTGGGGGAAGATAGAGAATTGGAGGGCAAAGGTAGAGAGAGAGAGGGAGAGAGAGAGAGAGAGAGAGAGAGAGAGAGAGATGGGGGAAGGGAGAGGGAGGTAAGATAGAAATGGAGAGAGAGGAAGTATGACAGAGAGAAGGAGAGTGATGGTGGAAGAGAGAGGACTGGAGGGAAAAGAAAGAGAGAGTGAGAGGAGATAGGATGGTAGGGAAGAGAGAGAGAGAGAGAGAGAGAGATGGAGGAAGGACAAGAGAGAGGTCTTGAGAGAGAGGAGGAGAGAGGGAGGGATAGAGGAGGATAAAGGCAGGGGGAGAGAGGGAGGGATAGAGGAGGATAAAGGCAGGGGGAGAGCGGGAGGGAAGAAGAAATACATAGAGAGTGAGAAGTGGAGAGAGAGAGGGAGTGACAAGGGAGAGATGGATACATAGTGTGTATGTTTTGGAGTGAGATAAATAGACAAAGAAGGAGAGATGGAGAGAAGGGGGAGATAAGGATAGAGAGGCAGTGAAGGAGGGATATAATAACAGAGTTGGAGGGTGAAAATGGAGAGAGAGGATGTGAGAGAGTGGAGAGAGGGAGGGGAAAGAGAGATGGAATTGGAGGGGGAGAGAGAGGGAGTTAAGAAGAAATAAATAGAGAGAGAAATGTGGAGAGAGAGAGGGAGTGATAAGGAATATGGCGAGAGAGGGAGAGAAGGGGAAGAGTGAGAGAGAGAGAGATGAAGAGGATGAGGGAGGGATATATAGATAGATTGGAGAAAGAGAGTGTATGTTTTTGGGGTGATATAGAGAGACAAAGGGATATAGAGATATAAATGGAAGGTGAAGAGAGGGAAGAAGAAAGAGATGTAGAGAGGGAGGGAAGGACAGAGAGATTAACAGATATGGAGTGAGAGAGCGTGTGTTTTTTTGTGGGGGGGGGTGAGATAGAGAGAAAAAAGAGATATGGAGGGAGATATAGATATATATGGAGGGGAGAGATAGGGAAGAATATTTATTGCAATATATGCATTGATTTCAATGTAGATGGTGATTTATAATACTACTTGATTTCTTGCATTAGATGCATTGATTTTAGTGTAGATGTTTATTTCTAATGATATTTTATTACTTGCAGTAGATGCATTGATTTTGATTTAGATGATTTCTAATTCTATTTGATTACTTGCACTAAATGCATTGATTTAAGTGTAGATGGTTATTTCTAATCCTATTTGATTGCTTTTACTAGATGCATTGATTTCATTGTAGAAGATTTCTAATCCTATTTCATTTTTTTCACTAAATGCATTTATTTCATTTTAGATGGTGATTTCTAATCCTATTTGATTGCTTGGACTAGATGCATTGGTTCCAATGCAGATGTTGGTTTCTAATCCTATTTTCTTACTTGCAATAGATACATTGATTTGAGTGTAGATGTTGATGTCTAATCCTATTTGGTTGCTTGCATTAGATGCATTTATTTCAGTGTAGATGTTTTTTTTTAATATTATTTGATTTCTTGCATTAGATGCATTGATTTTAGTGTATGTGTTGATGGTACATTAATTTTAAAGTGATTGAATTAACAGTGTGCATTGATTTCAATGTAAGCACAAAAAATTATTGACAATGTACATTGATTTTTTTATTATAGTAATTCAACCTATTAATAATTGAGAGAAAGAGAGACAAGGTATGATGTTTACTACAACAACTCAAACTAAAGATTTAAATGGTTTACGATTTCAACTTCCCTTTTCATATAATCCATATGAAAATATGACAAAACTAACAAGGGTGAAAATAAGAATTGTAGAAGAAAATAGTTTGAGATTGATCACAATGAAGACTATTTGTAATTGAATACATTCTTATTATTCACATTTTCTATCAATTAACACTATTACATTGTCACTTTGCATTATTTTATTTCATCATTTTTCATCATTAAAGTTATTAACAATATTAATCATCTCAACAAACTGAGGTAACTAAGCAAATTTAAAACTAAAATTACCAGATTAATCTTAGACATATTTAGCATATTTAAAATGATTATATTAATTAAATGTATTTACATATTACTAATAAAATTAATCATATCTTCAATAGATTTTCCTTGGCCGTACACGACTGAAACCAACCTAGATCCATCTTAGCTCCGGATTTATCAAGTGTCAACAATGATCAAATATCTCGAAGTGCAAACATTTCCTCAAGTTTTTCACTCAGAAAAGAGGTTTGCACCTCAAGAGATTTGATCCCTCTTATAACTTGATAGATCCAAAGTTAAAATGGATATAGGATGAAATATATTAATCCATTTAGTGAATCATATATAGTGAAATGTAACATAAAATATTACATATATGAATCCATTTAGTAAATCATATATAGTTAAGTGTAATATATGATCTCTTGGCTAGATTAAAGTATTATATGTATTAATTTATTAGTGAATTTATTTATAATATTTTGTTTTTATGATAATGATTAGTCAAAGTATAATTTAAGTTGTATTTTTGATTTTTTTTTGAAAGTTTACCACCAGAATAAAAGTTTTAAATACTTTCTAAAATAAAATTATAAAATATATGTTCATATATATATATATTTTTACCGCATTACAAAAAAAAACACTTAATTATTATAAAAATGTCATTTAAAAGAGAAAAAAGAAAAGAAAATTTATTTATTATTTTCCTTTTCATCTCAATTTTGATTTCTTATCATCTTTCTCTTTTTTTTTTAATTATTATTTTGATTTTGTTTTTCATTTTCATTTTAATTTCTAGTTATTCTTAGCCTTTTAAATTTTGAAATATTTCTAAATTGAAATTCTAATTTTGAAATATTTCTAAAGTGAAATTCCAAAGGGTGGGTTTGGTGACTATGTGGCTTAGTTTGTGTTAATGTGTATGTTCTACTATTTGAGTTGGGATTCTTATTGATTGAGTAACTGGATTTTTAGTTTTTTAAACTTTGCATTGTAGTTGTTCTAATTCTCTGCCAATTCTTTATTATGTGGTTTCATTGCATCTATGAATTGAAGTACTTCATATTCTATATACATATTAGACATTTTTAAAATAGATTTACCACTTTGATGCCATATTTATCTAGTGGTTGTTTATTCACATAATACTTTCATTTATTGTGTGAGGTAAAAAAATTCTATCACATAATCTTGAGTTTTTACTCACAACATTGGTCAAGTTACAAATTTAGAATTACAAGTTACAGTGACAGATAGAACGAGAATGAACCATTGAACCCAAAGAGGAACATGGCATAAATTTTGTCAAGAACATGAGTTGAACCATTGAAAACACACCTAAATTAGAGCTTTTGCATGAATTATATCTTCAAGAATATCCATGGTCCATGTCAATATGGAATCCCCTATTTAAGTGCTGAAATTGACCATACCGTATTCTCCATTGGAACACTAAGAAACCTAAGTTTACATTACCATCAACTGCGACCTTTTATTTCTAATGATTCTTACACAGAGTAGGCCTTCAAATGGACTTTTATTTTTTCCCTTTCTAAATTTGAACCTTTCTTGCAAATTATAGGCCATCACCTCATACTTTTACCATTTAGATGGTTTTGTCCAAAAAAAAGCTTCAAGAAAAAAATATTTTATAAATTCAGTTACAAAATGATTACTCCTTTAGTGTCCAAAATGGTGATCAACAAGACTCTCATTACCCTCTCCTCCTTGCTCTTTGATGCGAGAAGAGTTGCCAAGTAAAAACATTCTTGGTTTAATGATTTCGTCTTCTCACCATCTATATTATATTGTTGCCTTCTTATACCCTAATTTTTTTTCATGATTCATTCTTCTCCTTTAAAAATTATCAGTTATACACATTATTTGACTATATGTCAATTATATATTATTTATGTCAATCATATATTGTTTGTATCGATTGTAAATTTGAATATTGAAGATAAACATAAATGAAATAAAACCAACAATTAACTTTACCACTTTACTCATTGAATACATGTAATATACAATCCACATAAAAAAAAATACCCATTACCATTGCCTAGATCTAGTTATGTTTTAAACTAAATCACATAATAAAGGAGCCAAATTTGCAAACCATTCAAAATAACCATTTTCTAAAAATAGAAAACATATATCTTGTTAAAACCAATAAAATAAAAGGACAAAAGTGGAATGACAAAATGTAAAGTATATGACGCTAAAGAGGATGTAAGAGGAACACAATGACATAAAGAAATTAACCTAGAGTCTTGAAAACCCCAACCAAAACCTAAACGTCTTTTTCGCTTTCATTTGTAAATAGTGACACTAGATGTGTCACTTAGAGCACTAATTGTGACAAACATTTGGGGCGTATTAGACAAACATAAAAATAGGGATTTGTAGAGCCCATTTAACATAACAATGCTTTTATTTGGAAACTTTGGAGTGAGATGAAATATTTGTAATTTTTTTTCTTTCAAAACATAAATCCTTATTTCTATGTTGATGATTATAATTTTATTTTTTAATAGATGATGTAATTTTTTAATGATTTTGTTCATGTAGGATATGTTTCTTTTAAATAATAATTTAATAGTTTTATATTCTTAAACTTATAAATTTAATTAATTAATATTTTATTTGTATGAATGGTGAACGAAGAAACAATTTAATATCTATTTTTATGTTTTTTAAAAAAATGATTCTAAATTGATTATTATAAAATTTATCATCTATTTTGGTGGTTTGTGGATGGAAAAATTGGATCCATTAGTTAGTAAGGCTCACTTAGATACATAATACATTTCAGTAATTTGGGGTCCAAAAATTCTAGACCCTGATTGAAGCCTTGAGTAACTACTTTTGGGTTTAATAATTTTCAAACAAAGTTTGCAGCACCTTGACATTTTTCTTCACATTGAGAACTTTTCAATGATGTGAAGATCACCTTGTTAGAAAACACAAAATGCAATTTTTTTTCTTATATTGATAATTACTTGTGATCTTATTATCTTCTCTTTATGTTCTTATATTATCTTATTTTTATCAAGAAATCATCAAATCAAAACATGAAAATCAAGGACAAGAGATATAGGCACTCAACAAGGGATAAAACACCTCTATGAGGGAAAACCCAATCAAAATCTGCCACTAGAAAAATTAAATTAAGATAGAAAAAGACCTTAGACCAAATGACCTTCCTCACTCCACTAAGTCAGCCCTCAAATTTGTCATTCCAACCTTCAAAGATCGAATTCAACAAAAAAGTTTCGATACTACATCAATACTACATCAAGGACAAATTTTCGATCCTACCGCATCATAATTTTGGCCCAACTTCAAGACTACAATTTTGGCCCTTCTGCAGCTTCAGTTCCTTTGCACATGTGAGATAAGAGAGAGAAAATTTTGACTTCCTTAGCTAGATAAATACTTCCTTATCATTTGCTAGTCCTTTCCTCCTTCTTCCTTGAGTTTCACACCTTTTACTGTTTCCAGATTTTTCAATTTGAAATTGTGAGAGATGTGCTTCCAAACGAGTTGATTTTCTCTAATATATAGTGAGTCTGTGAGGTTGAATTCCCTTGTTGAGGCCTACTTGTCCTTTATTGAGCCCGACTTGGTGGAGGCGGCGTATAAGACCTAATTTACAATAAAATAAATTTCTTTCTTGACTAGATAATCCAAAGAAGGGTCTATTACATTATGATAAGGATAAGGACACTTGGCATAAACCCTAGAAACATTCAATGGAGGCTTTTACCTAAAATCCATTGACCCAAACATGAAACCCATGCTTTAATAATTCAATTTCATTTATAAATTCAATTATTTTTCTTTCTTTTGACAAATGCATTACATCACGACTCAAATAAAGTTATGAAGATTGACACTAGTTACATTTTTCAACACACCTTAGTTAGAGTTCATATGTGGAACTTATGCTTCTTTCAACTTGGCATATCTTGTTGACCACCATGATATCAAGTGGATGCCATGCCAAAGTTCACTACTCTTGTACATGTATCTAGTAATATATGGATTTAAAAAAAAATTCTATAGGGTCCAAAACCCTAACCCTAATTAGGAGTTTAGGCATGTAAAATATCTAAACCTAACCCTAAACCTAGATATCTATGATACCATCTTAAATAATGGACCATTGACATAGGAAGGGGTTTATTATTAAGGTATTGTTTATTGTTCCATATTTGAGTAGAGCATCTGGGAGTGGGATACTAAAGCATAACAAATAAAGTAAAAAACCTCATAGAGGCTATTCAGGCCATAATTTCCATTGAAAATCTATAGTGAGTGCATCTTCCTTGTATTTTCATTCCATAATTGAGAAGAAAAATGCAAGGAATAAGCCTCACCTTCTAGTTGGGTTTTTCCCATATTTGTTTTTTCCATGACACATCTTGTGTTCTAATGTGTAGATTGTGTGTTACTTGCTTAGTTTGTTTCATTTCATTATTTTATTGTAATATTAAATATGAAAATATAAGTAAAACATTTCATAATAAGAGAGTGAAAAATATTGTAAACTTTGTTGGCATGAGCTATTCCAATGAAATATCTAGGTTAGTTTACAAATATATTGGTACAAAAACAATTTTTTTTGGGGTTTTCTGGGAAGTTTTAGGATGTAGGAATTAGTGTAAGAAATATGTATTAAAACCCTAGATACGATGGATAATTAGAATAAAAATCCATAGGAAGAGTCAAAGGAGAGATTTTTAAATCTAGAAATACAAGTCTATTCACATCTCTCACAAAATGGCCACCCTTACAATAACTCTATTGGAAAAAAATTGGATATTTTGGTGAATTTGATAGATATAACCTAGAATTTGATGTGGATGGGAAATTTAGAGACAATGAAGACCCAAAGGAGCTGAAAAAATGAGCTAGGGAAAGGGATACCAAGTTCTAATGCTAACACCTTTCCTGATATCTAGTTAAAATGGAAGTGAAAGTGGAAATTAAACACTACCAGGTGAGATTTATGTTGTTAAAAAACAACTAAAATTTTATTTCAATTTTCATAACATAGGAGAAGATAAAAATAATAATTTTCATGATTGAATTTCAAGGTTCATACCCAAATGTTGTGGGAAAGTCATATGGAGATGTTCAGGATGGAGGGTGATCCCCCAATAACTAAGCAGGGGGTATTTAATACCCTCATTAAGTTCCAATTCTACCCAATTGGTTATGATGATGTCCAATAGATCCACTAACATTACCTTTTCCTAAAACAAGGGAAAAATGTGTAATAACTCAACATCACATTAAACAAGCCATTATGTTGAGTATATCTCCCAAGAACCTGGATGTACTCTTTAAGTATCTAGAAGGTCTACTGAGTGATTTAAGAAGGGAATTGATGCTCTTTAAACCTAGGAAAATTGATGAGGAATTTTTTCAAGCATAATTCCTGGAGAATATGGGTAAAGAATAAATGACAAACAATTTATTCTAGGAAAAAACATCACCAATATTCTTCTAAGGAAGGAAAGAATAAGTGGAAAAAAAAGGATCAGAAGATAACAACCGCTACACATTAGTGTAAGGATATCAAAATGACTAGATACCATTGTAATATTTATAGTCATAGCAATAAAAGTGTTGGAAGATACATTCAGAGCTAAATCCAAACAACTACTAAAACGATGACATGAAGAACTAAATAAGATAGCCATGGAATTAGGTAACAAAGTAGAGAGAAACTAAGATGAAGATGAAAATATTGTTTACAATACGATGCAAAAGAAGGTTAATAGGAGTAACCTTTGTCCCAAGGAACATAAGGAGATGATTAAAATCTTCCATATATATCTAGGTCGAGAAGGAAAAGGTGAGTGCTCTTCTTGAGTTTGATTCATAGGCCAAAATATCATAGCAAAATATATGTTCAAAAAGCTTGTATTTGATTCTCATGACCATCCTCATCCATATCCAATGTATGGGTAAATAGGGATGAATATCTCAAGGTCACTGAGTAGTTTAAGTTTGAATTTTCTATAAGTACAAACCATATTGTTGAAGTAGAAGTAGAGGTAGTACCACTTGATGTGTGTGATGTAGTGTTGGAATACCCTACATGTAAATGAGGGATGTAATATTAATGAGGAGTGAAAACCGATACTACTTTAACAAGGATGGTAATTCCTTCATTATCATTTCACACAAAGAAAAATCCAAGATCTCTCTAGTAAGTGCTAACCAAGCAAAGGGATTGATCAGATCTAGTACAAATTTTGTATTACTATTTTTAAGAGAGAATTAGATAGGATATGAATTAATGAAAGTAAAGGAAAATATATAGGGATGAAATAGAGAGAAAAAACATCAATTGGATGATATTTTGTAGGAGTATAAAGAAGTGTTCCAAGAGCCTAAAGGGATACACCTAAGAGGGAAATGGAGGATGAGATATAGTTGTTGCTCGACTCCCCATTACTAAAAATTGGGAGGTATTGACAGTCCACCATGGATAAAATGAGATGAATAAATAATTGCAGGTGACTATTGGAGTAGGGAGTAATTCAATCAAATGCCTCATCTTACAAGTCAATTAATCATATTACCCAAGAAGGATGAGACATGTAGAATGTGTATCAACTATAGAGCATTGAATAAGATCACCTTTAAGAGTAAATACCCTTTGTCAAGGATTAATGACTTATTATATTATTTACAACATTCCAAAATCTTCAAGTCTTAAATTGAGATACACCAACTATGAGTAAAATAATAAGACACTTGGAACATCACCTCCAAGAAAAGGAAAATTTTATATGAATGACTGGTAATTCATTTTGGTTTATGTAATGCACCGACTACTTTTATGTGTTTGATAAATGATGTATTTATTCCCGTTATAAATTCATTCTTAATGGTGTATCTAGATGATATGGTTTATATCTCTATGGAAGAGCATATCTCACATCTCGTGTAGGTGTTAAATACCTTAAAAAACAATCAACTACTGGAAAATTTTAATAAATGTGAATTTTCTTAGTAGTTATTGGTTTATTTGGAGTATGTAATTGTTGGAGGGGAATTTACGATAGATCCCATAAATGTGGAGACCATTATCAAGTGGCATAATCCTACTAATGTCACTGAGGTTAAGAGATTTACGGGGACAACACAATACCTCTTGTGAAAATTCTATTGCAGTTACTAGTTATTATTCTTATATCTTTGCATATTATTTATCTTCTAGAAATTAATTCACGACAAATAGTAAAAATAACACAACTGGAATTTCACGAAAAAATAATCACAGAAGCTGAGAAAATAACACACACACAAAATTCAACATCAATATTTTTGGACAAACTATCCCTGGAAAAACCCCAAAGGGAAAACCAGTTCTACAGATAAGGGTTTGTTTTATTTATTTAGCAAAACTATAATTAAAATTTACATATGATGTTTGTTGTAAAATAACAAACCTCCAGAAAATTAATTTCTTCACTTTTTCAATCCGACTCGAATTCCTGGAAGAATCTTGGCCCTCTAAATTAATTCGAACTCTCTGTGTGACCCTGAATCGATCCAACTGGTGCATTCCATCAAATTACTTAGCCTCTTTGGAATCTTGCACTAACTGGGAAATTAACTCGACCTCCACTGGCATTTCGAACTTCATTGGAAAAGCTGAATTCTCTTCTATAAATTGATCCCTTTATCAATTTCACACTTTCCCTGACAATTTTTCCTCACTGAATCAACTCACACTGGATAGAGAAACTATACCACTATAGATAAATCAATATCCCTCTATCACTAAGAATCCAAAAATCTTTGTGAATAATACCTCTTCGACAAAATTATCCCAATCATTGTTGATCCTTGCTGCTAGTGACTCTTATGGTATCACTGTGCCCTTGCTAACAATGAAATATTTTTCTCTTGAACTCTTCGAATTGATCTCCAAAATCCCCATCAATCTCCTCTTACAATCTCGCGTTGACAAATTAACGACCATGATCTAATTCCAATTAATGTATAAGATCACATCGACTTCTAAAATTCAATTTTCTATAAGTATCTAGAGAAAAATCGATTTGTATCAATTAATCCCGATTAATTAACCCATTTACCTAAGTTATACTTAGAAAATTAGTTGAAACTGGTTAATTAATTTAATTAAGAATTTTTTTTTGGGTATTGGAGATAATTAATCCACCTATGTTCCTTAGTCTCATAGACACCACATGATACTAGAAAAATTTCCCTAGATAGAAAACCTAACACTCCCTCTTAGCGAGGAAGGTGTTCTCCACTACTCCCAACTTGTCCTTGAAGAAAACAAAATTTTCTTTACCCAAGGCCTTCATTAGAATATTTTCAACCTGTTGATATATGGAAACATTTTACACAATCCCCGATGAAGTGGTATATGATTTTAATGTGTTTCACCTATCATGAAACATTGGATTCTTAGAGAGCTTAACGTAACTCTAATTATCACAAAATATATTGGCCGACTCTAGCGTATGACCAAATATTGCCACTGGCAACTTCCAAATCCATATGGCCTCATATGTAGCCATATTGCTCATTTTCCATGTATTCTTCCTCTGTAGAACTCAGTGCCACAAACATCTACTTCCTATTATACCAAGAGACAACCACTAATCCAATATTGAAGAAACACCTTGAGGTGCTTTTTCGATCCATTGCACTACATTCCAAGTCTGCATGTGTATAACCCATCAACCTAGCACCATAACCTCACGTAAATTGCAACCCATACTCAATTTTTCTTTGTGTATCTCGCAAAACATGTTTCAATACTGTTCAATATACCTTCTTAGGATCAACCATGAACTAACTAAGATTTTTTAATGTGAAACAAATGTCCGGCCTAGCATTGACCAACCAATAATTTGTCTATACAAGGTGGAGTCTAGTGCATCCTGCTCTGCTGCATTTATCTTCCTCCAATTGGTAATCATAGGAGTATACACGGGTCTACAATCCAAAGTTTTGAATTTATTCAAAATCTCCATAACATTTATCCCTTAACCAAGGAAGACCTCCCCATATTTCTGCCATACCTCCAGAACTACAAAATAATGCATCAACACCAAATCCTTCATCTAAAAATATACTTCCAAGTCCCTTTTGTAGTCCTCTATGAGTCTCGGTGACCCTATCAGAAATAGATCATTCACATATAACATAAGAATGAGAGGCCCACCTCCTACCATCAAATATTATAGGTTTGAGTCAGCCTCACTCTTCACAAATCCCATCTGCAAATAAATATAGATTTGACCATACAATGCTTTGGGAGCTTGCTTGAGTCCATATAACACTCTCTTCAACTTGCATACATGATTATCTCTCCCATGTGTCTCAAATATCTATGATTGTTCGATGTACACCTTCTCATTTATGAAACCATTGAAAAAATCCATCTTGATATACATTTGGTGAATTTGACATCCCATCTGTGCAACTAGAGAGATCATGATCTTGATGGAATTCTATATGGGCATTGGAGTGAATGTTTCATCATAGTCTATGCCCTTCTTCTCAGATAAAACATGGCCATAAACTTGGCCTTGTACTTCTCCACAATACCATCTATAGTGTGTTTGATCTTATAGGTCCAACATGAACCAACCGCCGCCCTATCCAATGGTCTAGGAAAAACCTCCCACACATCATTAATCATGATGGAGTTGTACTCCTCCACCATTTCATCCCTCCACACTTGATTTTTTGTAGCCTCCTGATAATTGGAAGGCTCACTATCAATGATATTTATCATCAATGCCTTTAGCCTAAAAATCTCTCTGACAGTCTCCTGCCCTTGGTGCTTGATCTAGGAGCTCCCAAAAACTATTGTGCATCTCTCAACGTCTGAAGCACCTCTCAATTTCTTCTCCCATTGGTGGTGGATGGATCTTCATGATCCTATGCCTGCTAATACTTCTCCACCTATTGTGAACACTCCTATGCACATATAACTTTGCATGTACTAGTCATTATACTTGTACCAGTGCCTTGAGGCTGAGATTCCTATTCAGCCCTTGGATATTGTGCTGGTTCACTCTTATCAGTGAATGAAAACTCACAATATCTCTTGAAGGATTTCTCATCCTAAAATTTCACATCCAGTCTCATGATAATCTTCCTTCTACCTAGAATATAAATTCTGTATGCCTTGGAAGTTTCATTGCATCCAACGAAATAATCCTTCTCTGCAGTCAAATCCAACTTAGTACGTTTGTCATTTGACACGTGAAAATAAGCTATGCTTCCAAAAATATTGAAGCACCTAACTTCTAGCTTCTTTCCTTTAAATGCCTCCTCGAGTGTCATCTTCCCGAACTCCTTGTGAGGAATATTGTTCTGAATGTATAGTGTTGTACTACACACCTCTACCTAGATAATTCTAGGCATGTCTTAGGCATACACCATTTTCCTCGTTGCTCCAAATATTGACCGATTCTTCCTCTCGGCGACCCCATTTTGTTGTGGGTTATTTATCTGGGAAATTTTCTTTGTTAATGTTAGTATAATTGCATAAAAAAGCACGTAAAACCATAGATACAACAATTTAAGAAGAAGAACATGTAAAAGAGACTATAAAGACAACACAACAATGTTTGATAACATAGTTGACCCGATATGGGCTACGTATTTGGGCCTAACTTCAAAGTGGAGAGGCCTATTCATCAATCTCAAAAAAAAAAAAAAGGCAAGTAATTGGAAAAATATGTCATTATATCTCACTTCTGAGAGTGACCTAAAAATGGGTTGCTCAAATCCCAAATATGTCTACACCAATGAAATCCTTTTGAAATTATGAATAACATTAGTATAAAGTCAAATATATTTTGACACTGTAAACTTTGGACCCCCCATAGAATCTTCAAGATTCCATATTAGAATCTTTTGGGAATATTCTAAGTAATATACCCTGGGAATATACTCCTTGAAAATTTTCCCACAGAGGTTCCGCAGGCCTGGCCCCCCGGTATCCTAGTTCTACCCACTCTAGGTTCCCTCTGCTTGTTGACTCTACTCCTCCGCTTTCGGCTGCCTATCATATGGTGAGGGTGAGCATACATATCTCCACGTCGATGAAATTTTGAAAGTCCCGCCGATTGGAATATCAGTTGACATAATTTTTTTAAGGTTTATGTTGGTTGGATGGGTCATGGGTTCAAACCCTACAATCCCCTTTTAAATATAAAACAAATTGTTATATGAAATGATTGGCGCTCTTGGTAGAAAAACTAGTTTTAGAGGACCTGCCTTTTTAGCTGTAATTAAGCCATTATCCAAACTTATCAGAGCTTCTACCAAATTTAGCCCCCCAGCCACCAAATATGGTTAGACCACCAATTTGGCACTGGTCAAAATTTTTCTAGCGCCAACTATAATTTTGTTCCTTTTTCCAAGTTTGACTGTAAATTTTACTAGTCGTAACTTTCACGTACGAGCTCAGATTGAGGCACCATTTGCATCATTGGATTCCTTGTGAAGATATATTCAGTTAGTCACTATTTTTTGCTGATTTTTTGAGGAATTTGACTTGTAGGCATTTTAGGATCCTCTTGGATCATTCCTCCCCACTAAAGGACTTTTGGCCTCCAAAAGTTACATAAAGAGATCATACCTATTTTTTATGATTTACAACAGAATCCATATCATTTTCTATCCAAAAAAAGGCCAAAAAATCACTATGTTGCATACTCAAGTGATGTTATACACTTCATCACTTTTACAAGTTTTTTCCCATCTATGGGATCTTTAGAAAAAAAACATGTGATTTAAAATGGTGTTCATACTAAACTACTTAAAAAGGCTACTCATCTCTTACCTAACTTGGCTAATGGGATTTTATTCTTGTAGCTAAATTCCTTGTTGAACCGCTTCATCAATTGGTTCCTTCACAAGTGCTTTCATAGGCTTCTGGTCCCTCTTTGGACATAGCTCTAGATGGAGCTTCCAACATGTGGCTTTGTAATTTCCACCCTTGTTACAATGGTTGCAATGGATTCTATTCATATAGACTTTCTTGACCTTCTTCTATGTCTCCTTCCTGGGTGACATAACCTTCCTTGAAATTTTACCTTTAGCATGGATTTGGCAAGGCAAACTTGACTTCTTTCTTCCTTTGAAATTCTCGTTATTACTGTAAGGTGATGTGCTCTTATCATCATGCATTGAATCAGACTTGTTATTTGAAGACTCTCCTGTATCAGAGGGTTTGGAGTTTCTTTCTTCAGTTTCCCCTCTGACATAACCCGATCTTGCATATCGAGGTAGTTCCACCACTTGGATGGGATTCAAAATTCCCTGAAAATTAAATCATAGGCCCTTTCCTTCATATCCATATTCTTCGTTAAATTCATACCAATTCCCTTAGTGTTACTTTCAAATGCACCAAAATCATCGCAAAAATGAGAACATTAAACTGAAGAATCATTGAGATTGTTAACCTCAGTTTTCGTTTCTGAAGCAGGTGAGGATGGCTTCATTGAGCCTTCATTGCACTTCAACTTTTCCAAGGCCTATTCTATGGCTTGTAACTGAAGCTGAAATCCATGCTTATCCCCTTGTTCTTCTTGTAGCATTCTTCTCAGTTTAACATTATTTTCTTGATTTCCATCATTGGTCCAACACCTATAATCCCAACAACTGAAATCTTCATCTCATTTCCTAAATAAAAACCCAGGTCAAATAAAAAACTAGGTCATGTTGCATTGTAGCAATAGTTTTTTTCTTATGTTTTCCACCATACTTCTTAGGCTTTAATTCTAGATGTAGTTTCCAACAATTCTCCTTATCATGCCCTTCTTTAGAGAAAATTTTAAGAATAGAAAATTATCTTAAAGTTTAAAAACATTGGTGAATATCACTAGTCCCTAATATGCAAACTATAAAATTTTTATTGATGTATTTGTAAAATTATAAAAATTTATAATGATTATATATATAATCTATATAATGATGGCTATTTTTAAGGTAAAATAATTTTATATTGTAAAATTTGGGCAAATCATTTTTATAAAAAATGGAAATTGGCAATTTTTTTTTTTGGAAAAATCGTGGTAAATTAGCCCACCTAGGAGTATTAGCCCCTAAAATTTTGCATGCCCTTATTTATTGCATTGAGTGTAAGGGGGATTTTATTCGTTTTTATTTGTTGTCATTGTCTTCTTTGCATGGTCTTCTTGTTCATTATTTTCCATGTCCTAAAGATGAATTGCTTGCAAGCTAGCTTCATCTAGATTAGTGGGATCAAACAACAACAATAAATGCCAAAGGTAGTTGTTCAAAGCGCCAATATATTTCATCAAAGTATATAGTTAGTCTAAAGTAATATTAAATGCCAATTATTGATTCCTAAACTCCTCTATAAAAATTTGAACATTCTAACCTTTTCCTTGTCTCAACTTTCCCATTCCATCACGACTTTTTTCTTGTAACCCAATGGATAAAATTTCCCTCTTAATGTAGAAAGGATATCAAACCATAAAGAAAGGAGTTTACCATTATGTTGGCTACCTTTCTGAAGCTTTCTCTCCCACCATTCAAGAGCTATGCCTCCCATTCGAAGAGATTCTAACAAGATCTTCACCTCGTCTTATTCAGTCTATTATATACGACAATAGACTTCGATCTGTCTAATCTGGTTGTTTAGGTTCTCTACATTAGACTCTCCATTAAACATAGGAAAATCAAATTTCAGATCTAACTTCAACAATGGTTTTATAGCAACATTATTCTGATGATGATTAGAATTATGAGAATGAGACGATGAATAAGAAAATTCACTTGAATATGGAGATGGAGGTTTAGGAGGGTCTCCTCCATTCCCTTGATTTTCCGAAGCATTGTCCTTTGCTTTCTATTTCTTCTTATTTTCCTTCTTTGCTATTCTCTTCTCATAATATACAAACAATTTATCTACAATGTATTTCATCCTTTATAAATATTTGTAATTATCAGTGTAAACATCATCATTCTCCATTTTATTTCTTCGTGTTTCATGTCTAATCTCGGGGTCAAAATACTGGAATTTTCCTTCACCCTCTTTGAGCTTGGCCCTAGTTATCATCCACACTTGCAATTCACATAAAAAATAAGACCACTCTGATACCAACATGATTCATGATCTTTTATTTGGTGATGTTAGTAGAATTGCATAAAAGAGCATGTAAACAATAAATGCGACACTTTAAGAATAAGAAACACATAAAAGAGACTATAAGGAAAATCCACTGATGTTTGATAATTAAGTTCACCTAATATGGCCTACATCTTTGTGCCCAACTTCAAAGTGGAGAGGCCTCTTTTTTCATCTCAGAAAAAAGAAAGGAAAGTAAATGGAAAAATACATCATTATACCTCACTTTTGAGAGTGACCTAAAAATGGGCTACTTAAATCCCAAATATGACTGCATCATTGAAATCATTGTGAAATTCTGAATAAAATGAATATAAACTCGACCATATTCTGACATTGTCAACTATGTACCCCCTTGAGAATATTCAAGATTCCATAACAAAATATTTTGGGAATATTCCTAAGAATATTATAGGGAATATACCATGGGAATATACTCCTCAAAAAAGGTTCCTATGCGAGGTTCCATAAGGTTGGTTCCCCCTACATCCTGGTTTCGCTTTCTCTAGGTTCCCTGTGCCCGTCGACCCTTGCTCCTCCGCTCTTTGATATTTGTCGTATTGCAAGTGTGAGAATATATATTTCCGTGCTAGTGGACCTTTCAAAGTATCACCAACTAGAATACCAATTGGATAAGTTTGTTTAAGGCACATGTTGGTTGGATGGGTTGGGGTTCAAACCTCGTGAACCCTTTTTAAATATAAAGAAAATCGTTATATGGAACTATCAGTGCTTTTGGAAAAACCTCCAGTTTTGGAGGACCTGCCATTTTAACTGTAACTAAGCCATTCTCCAAATTTATCGGAGCTTCCACCAAATTCCTCCCCTCAGCCACCAAATTTGGTTGGACCGCCAATTTGGCGCTGGTCCAAAATTTTCAAGCTCCAACTATAATTTTTTTCCTTTTTCCAAGTTTGACTGTAAATTTTACTGGGTGTAAATTTTACATATAGTCTCAAATTAAGGCACCATTTTTTTCTTTGGATTCCTTGTAATGAAATCTTCAACTTGATGTTATTTTCACTGAGTTTTGAGGAATTTGATTTGTATTCCTTTTATGATCCTCCTGGATTAGTTATATAGAGTTTTCAAGTCTCTCTTAATTCCCTCCTTCACACATAACTCCTTGAAGGTCGTCTCCACATACTCACCTATATTATCTGTATGAAGCACATTTATCTTCTTTACTGTCATGTTCTCCACAAGAGCCTTAAACTCTTGGAAGCGACTAAAGACTTCATCCCTTGTGTTCAAGAAATATATACATGTATTCTTGGAGAATTCATCAATGAATGTTATGAAATACTCATAAACCCTAAGAGATTTTGTAGTAAATGGTCCACATATATAATAATTTATCTAAGTCACCTGACACGAGGACCCGAGACACACAGGACACGCAAATTCGAGTGTCTGAAACGTAGACCCCCCGAAACAGGACACGTAGGACACATTATATATATATATCAATGATTTCATATTACAAAAATTCTCATGATGATACAAATTCAGGCATACATCTAGATTCTAGATTCTACATTGTAATTTGTAAGTTGTAACATTATGCACATAAATACAATCATGAAAAATTCATCAATTATCTAATAGGATAAAGGAAAGAAACTAAAATTTTCTAATTAATTCATAAAATTAAAAATGTGTTACATAGGTTTCGAGTCCTTAGGAATCTTAACTAACAATGCCAATGGAAAATAAAAATAGAAAATACAAAACAACTACAAGGTATTAGGTAGTTCATTAATCATCATCATCATCAAAATCAACATCAATTTCATGGTCACCACTTCTCTCCTCTGCATCCTCCTCCTTTGTATCCAATGTAATATCTGCATCAACTAGTGTTGAGGATGGCCCCTCAAGAGTATCACCATCATCAAAAGTGACAGGCTCTAGCACTGGCGCATTAGGACCAAGTTTCCAAGTGCCAACTCAACCCTATTGTCCAGACCCATATGATTATGAAACACATCCTACATATTTGTCTTTCCCTTCAACCACTCCTCCATTTTCCTGTAAATAAGACAAAGGTTGATGTGAACATACATCGTTTTCTCTTCCCTGGACTACTCAAGCATGCTCTTCTTCAAACTATACAAGTTCCCATATGTGCTCAAATTCCTCTCACAACAAGAGGTTGAAAGAACAATGCACTTACTGGTTTCTTGAATCATCTCCAAAACGCTCCAAAACCACTTGCTACTATCTCACACACACCGACAACAAAAGAGATACATTACAATGAAGGTAAAGTGACCCAAATCAAGATTTTAAAGAGTTGTGGCACACTTGTCGAGAGGGACATGTGTCCCAAAATCATTACATGTTGCTTGGGAAAATCATATTTTCTAGTTCCATGAATCACTCATGTTTAGACATGCTTTTCCATGAATTAGACATGTGTCCCTCGAGAATCATGTCCAACACATGAGATTCGGGACACGTGGGGTGGAGGGAAAATCCAGTTTCTTGGGAATTTATTAAATCAAGAACACCCTTGGATCTACTGTCACTTCTTGGAAACACTGCTTTCAAAAAATTCCCAAGCACACACCCTTTGCACATATCATTGTGTTATGTGCTAATTTCTAGAACTCATCTTACGGTCTCCCTAAGTAATGTAATTTCTCCATGATGTATGTGTTCCATCCTTCTATGCCACAATTCTCCCATGTTGATGTTAGTGTTATTTCTCACTAGTTCCTTTGGATCATCCAACTGCAATTTGTATAACTTGTTTCTCCTTTCCCCAATTTATTTCGCTGATTTCCATTATTGGTGCTTAATGTACACATTCAAAACTCAAAAATAGACATCATATCAATTATCTTGAAGATCTGAAAATGAATTTAGGTTCATCACTAAACCTGGCACATGCAACACTCCTGTAACATTAGTTTTCCTTCCTAACTACCTCTAAAAGGTAATTGTCCCTCTCCCAAGAAGAGTTCACTTGGAATTATTACCAATATGAATCTGAAAGCCAATATATTTTTCCTAGCAATTGAAAAAGTACTCTAACCTCTATCATGTGACATGACGCTCCATTGTCAATATACCTGACACCTGTGGATGTAGAGCTATAGAGGAAATATATGAGAGTGAATTAATCCTATAGTCTTAAAATGTAGATCGTTAATATAAGTTGAAGCTACTATCTATTCCTGCCCTTTCTTCTTCTTGTCGCCCTTCTTCCTGTTCGAACATTGACTGACATAGTGACCATTCTGACCGCAACCAAAGCACTTGATTTTACTTGATTCCTTTGTCTTCTCTCCTCCCTTGGGCCCTTTCTTAGATCCATTCTTAGCCTTTCCATTTATTTCTAGGGCCACATTCTCATCATCCTCACATTTACAGGGCTTCTAATTTTGCCACTAACAAGACTCAGTCTAATCTCCTCATGAGTGAAATTGCTCCAAAAACGATCCCAACTTGGTAGTGTATCCCATCCATTGATCACCTGAACAAACACATCCCACAAATTTGAGAACCCATTCAAGGCTATTCTCTTGAGCTTGTCATCAATTAACTAATCTCCGACAACTACTAACTCATACTTGACAAGTGTTAGCCTGGTGAGGTAGCTAACAACTTCTTCACCCTTATTCATTTGGGTATTTCTCAGCTTCTCCCTGAGAATCAAATTCTTCACAGTAGTGTTCTGGAACAAATTTAGGATGAAATACCACATCTTCTTTGAAGTATCCAAGTTTGTGATCTGTGGAACAATGCGATCCTTAACCCTGTCAAGAATTATTCTCCTTTCCTTGACATCCTCCTTCTTGTATGCTATGAGTTGTGTTGAATATTCTAATATGGCTACAAAATTTATCTCATAATATTTGAGACCATTATCTTCTATAAAGAAACAAATTCTAGCTTTCTAGAAACCAAAATTTTAAGTTCCATCCAATATATCCTGATCTCTCAATCCAACTGAAGCCATTTATAGAAACCCTCAGAAAATAGACAAGACCAAATAAATCTGAAGGAGTTTGAAATAGGTTTTATAAACCCTTAATTTCTCTTCATGTGCTCTATGCTAAGTCTATTATGTACTCAAATTTTCACTTCATTGAGCTGCTCTGATACCATGTGAAAATTATATTGCAGTTACTGGTTATTAATCTTCTATATTTGCAGATTATTTTTCTTTAGGACTTTAATTCACAAAGATATTAACAATAACACAACTGCAATTTCACAAATAAATAATCACAGGAATTTATAAAATAAGTGTAACAACCCCGGGTTAAGTTTTCATGTAATAAAGGACATTAAAGGAAAAAATAAGACCAAGTTCATGGGACATGTATTCCAAGTTTAATGGAGGGGGGAAACATTATAGTGAACATAATTTGTCGTTAATTAATGGATATGGAAATTGGTAATGGTATTGGAAAAGGAGAAAAGGAAACAAATGACAGTTAATTAAAGGAATAAAGGAAAATAGGAGAAAAGGGAGATGAAAAGACACAAATATGCATGCAAGAGAATTATAGAGAAATTAGAGGAAAATGAAAGAAAAAGGAAAAAGGGAATGAAGAGACTAGACATCAATGATACAAAGGAATCGGTGAAATAACTCACAACTTTTGTCAGTTTTAGCTTTGGATCAATTTTAGAAAGAGATCTCCAAGAAGAGAGAGAGAGAGAGAGAGAGAGAGAGAGAGAGAGAGAGAGAGAGAGAGAGAGAGAGAGAGAGAGAGAAAGGGACAAGAAAATGAAGCAAAGTAAAAGTAAAGGAAAGAAAGGGAGTGCAAGGAGAAGATTGGAAAATCAACTACAACAAGAATATTTTGAAGGTAACAGGTTGCTTGCTTGGATTTGATTGCATGATGCATGCATTTGGTTTACATGATTATTTTTTGTCATTGGCATGGGATTTTACTGGATTGACAATGGTTTCAGCCTTGGCTTACCATTTTTTTGGATATCCATGGTTTGATGAGATTCATTATTGTTTGAGCTTTGGATTTACAGAAGATTTTGGATCCAAGTGAGGTGGTCTTAAGAAAATCCCAAGGGTTGGCGGTGGAGATGGTTTATTCCGAGAAGCTCTTGTCAAGTGGGCAGAGATAGGAAAATTCCTTTGGGTATCGTGAAGAAATTCTAAGGCATCCACGCTTGTGTTGGTTTGGTAATTTATGGAATGGTTTAGGTGAAATCACTATGGTGGAGAATTGAGGCGGTTTAACCTCTGAAAGCCCTGGTTGGTTTTATTTTGGTTTATCCCATGAGATCCCATATTCATGCTTGGAATATGGCACATGGGTGATTGGATGAAAGAAATATTTGGTTCATCCCAATCTATGGTCGGGTGGTATGTGGAAGTCCCTAACTTGGTTGGAATTTTCTTATGTATTTATGTATTGATTCTTATTAAGAATAATAAGCACATTTTTTGGTCATTGTGTTGATTTTATGACTAGTTTTTCATGAATTCATTATGGTTAAATGATTGCTATATTAATGGTTAAATTATGTGCTCTTGTTATGGATCTTATTCATGATTTGATAAGTTATTGTATAGTTAAATGCATGAATTGGCTAACAAGTGTTGTTGCAGATAGCTTGAGGGGGTAGTGAGTCTTCTCGATGATTCTCTGGTGATATGAATGAGATAATGATCATATATGAATTCATGACCTGTAGCTACTATGTTTACTATATGTTTGACAAAATGTTTATCACATCTTTGGTAATTCGGGAAATTTATGAGCCTAGTATATCTTGTGTATACTTTTGATTTCCTTAGAATTTATTCTGGAAAGTTTTGGGAAAATTTGGGTAGTGGCTTGTAAGCTAGCATGAAAATGTGGCACTGATTTCGCAGCCACATGCATAGTTCTGGAAAAATTTTGTTGCAACGACACAATGGCAAGACTATCTGTGTGGTTGGATATTTCTAGCCACATGCACAAGTTACGCAAATAGACCGTGAGCTCAATTAAAAGGAAGTTCCAGCTCAGGTTCTAATCATTGGAGGTTGTTGGCTGAAATCTAGGTGATCTGGTGTTCCTGAGAGGTATCAGTAAGTTTCCATTTTGTAGGTCCCACTTCCATAACTAGAACATGGATTTTGGTTCATATCATACTAACTCTCAACTCACGTTTACCCTGGAAGCAGGTAAATGTGGGGTGGGGTGTTATAGGGTGGTATCATAGTAGTTCCATTCCCTGTAAACTTTTCTCTGGTACTGGTGTCACAAAGTGGTATCAAAGTGAGGTTTATAGTATTGGAAATAAGGGTACATGCAAATGGTTATGGTTATCATACATGTGGTTATTATTAAATTTTGTGTTATCACACATAATGTTGATATGTTGTTCCTATTATTATATATTGTGCCAATATGGATTGAATTTTTTAGATGAGATAACCTCCCATGAGAGACATTAAGATATTACTTTTATTTTTTTTCTATTTTAGTTATCTAAAATGGTATATTTGTAGGAAATAAAATATTAGAGATGAAGAGTAGAATGGTGGACTACAGTTCACATGAATCCCCATTTAGAATTGATGTGAATTCAATGGAATGGGAGAACTCCATCGAGAAAAAAGGAGAAGAGTATTCTCTTGATATAGTATATACATTGAGGAGTCTGAGGGAAAATATTAGAAGTTGTAAAAAAAATAATAACAAGTTGATTGATGCACAAGAAATACTTTCAAGGGCTCAAGAAAATCTAGCTGAAGTTAAAGCAGTTATTCTTCAGAGCCTTTAAGAGTTTCAAAATTAGGGATTAACGAGGATCAATTATGGAGATATGAAGGAGAAGAAGATTAATGGGGAAAATGGTAGCAGTTCTCAGAAATGGAATAGGTTGGATAGGGAGGATACAATGAAGGGTGTAAAATTCTTAGATACACATAAGAAGAGGACTGGTACACTTTGATTTTATTCTAGCTCTTATTCTAGGAGAAATCATCGCCATTATCACCAGAATCATAGGAAGAGTGAGTATTTTACAGAGGATTTCAAGAAAGCCAAGCCTCCTACTTTTGATAGTGACTTGAAGAAATAAGAATATACAAGAGCATGGTTGCTTGGGATAAGGAATTTTTTCAAATTGCATGACTAGTCAGAGAACATAAAATCCAAGATAGCCACCTTTAGTATCAAAGGAAAATAATATATATGGTGGGAAGATCTAAAGAATGTAAGATTAATTAGATAAGATAAGCTCACTTAGGGTGAGTTTTAAAAAATATTCAGGAAGAATTGCCTGTCCGAGAGATATTATGATGGAAAGGCTAAGGAGTTCTATGAGATAAAGATGGGTTCCATGAAAAATGAAGAGTATACAACCAAATTTCTAGAGTTGCTGAGGTATGTGCCCTATCTCAAAGATGAGAAAAAAAAATTCAAAGGTTCACCAGTGGATCAACATTGTCATTTAAAGATCATATTGAGTTTTATGAGCCTTTGTAATTGGATGAAGCTACGAGGAAATTAAAGCATTGTTATGAGGATTCTGTTAAATATGTAACTAGGTACGATCTTCATAATGATATGTGTCATCATGATTTTATGTAATTAATGAAAAGAAGAAAAATAAAATTATTTTTATGCTTGAGACATGGGTTTCATGCTCAAGGAATTTTATAGATTGATCTCCCATTGTGAGCTATTCAGATTGGTCATTAAGTCATAAATTCAATTGAGTCATTGTCATGTATTGAAGACCCATTTGAGCATGTTACATATTGTAAAATAGAATTTATTTGAGTCATTATAATAGTAAAAAACCCTTCAAGACATTTTTAGAAGTACTTAATCAATTTTTCCTTCCAAAGAATATATAGATCGTTCTAGAAAGATATTCCCGCATAGGCATGAGGACAAGTCGACTTATTTACATGGGAAATATCACTATATAAAGGAGGAATCAACATCCCTTGGTAGAGCATCCATCAAGAATCCAAAATAAAAATAAAAAAGTGTGAGCTTAGGATATAAATAATTCTCTCATCTAGCAAAGGGAAAGAGAAGAAGATCGAGGTATTTTTTGGCATGGTTTTTGGGTCACCTTCCTCACACGTATGAATGTAGTCAAGGTTTCTATTGTAAGTTCACATCCGTACTTGAAGAGTCCAAGAAAATAATTCAATAAACAAGCATCCTTACTAGCTGAGATCACAAGGAGAAGTGTCCAAGTCAAGAGAATGGAAGGAACCTCACCAAACTCCTCCAATCAGCTCCCATGTACGAAATTGCAGTGATTTCAAGAAGACCAAAAATTGTAGGTCTATGTAAAGAGGTCGAATTTCAAAAAATCTGAGATCAGAAGTGTAAGAAGAAAAATTTTCAAGCGTTGAATTGGAAGAGAAGAATACGTTGTTCAAAAAGGTCTTGTGACTTGGTCTTGGTAGGTCAAGGTATTGGTCTTGGAATTCATCAATTGAAGGTTCTATAAGAAGAATAATTTGGTAGGTTTTCCTCTCAATATTAGAGAGGTTTTGGCCCTGGTTGAGCTCCTGTATATTGTGTCCATTGTCACATTTTTGTTTATATTTTTTATAGTTGTTTGATGAAAAGAACACAATAATAATCAAGCTAAAGAAGAACCTAATCAAGAGAAGTAAAAAATATTCACAAGAAGTTATCATTTCTACAGAAATCACCTCATCTATCTGCCCTATATTTCTCAACATGGTATTAGAGCTAATGTGACAAATAAAGGAAGGGAAACTCAATAAGGGACACTCAATCATTCAAGGATCAAAGTTATAGAAAGGTATCAATGGAATCAAAGCTCAAGAATATTCTATCATCTCCAAGGATTTTCGAAGACAAGGTCTACATCATCTTCTTGAAGAAAATATCAATACCCTAGCTCGTTCAAGGAAAGAGTCTATACTTAAATAATTCTTGGTAATCTCACTCAAATGATCATCACAAGGAAGGAGACCATAAAATACCCTACATTTACTCAAATAGAAGAGATCTGCAAATAAAATTAAAAGTCTACTCATCCAAGGGAAGCAAGATCAAGGGTATTGTCATCATCATCAAGGATTCAAGGTGATCTCCCTCTGTTTGGATCAATTTTGAGAGAATACACCCTCTTCAAGAAGAAATATTCTACTTCCATATCATCATCAATATCAAGAAGGTAACAGATTGAAGATATTGACATCAAGGAATATCTTCTAAAGTAATTATTTTTATGTCCACATTTGAACCTATCAAAATTTATTTTTGAAAGGAGAGAAACAAGTTGGTTGGGTGTACAAACTTTCTTGCATGGAAGAAGAGGACTGATTTAATCCTCATAGAAAATGAAGCGGTGGACCATGTTAAGGGCTCAATCACTAAACCTCCAAAGGAATATGGTAAAGAAATTTCAAGGTATATGAAAGGGGAAGTAAGGGCTCAAGGGATTCTCATAGAATCCATCAAGGATCCCCTCATTCCCTATGTATCTAAATTAGAAACATAAAAATAAATATACGAAAAACTTGTAGAATTATTCTCCGTAAGCACTCCAGGAGAAATAATCTCGTTAAGACAAGAAATATACAAGATGAAGATATAAAAATAAGAAGGAATAACCTCATACTTTATGAGGGTGTATGAAATAAGGGACAAGCTACACGAGTTCTGTAATATTCCCAAGTGGGAAAAGCAAGAATATAGTGAAAAATGATTGAAAAATAGTGTAAATCATCATTTAAAAGAAAGAGGCCAATATGGATACCTTTCATATGTTATAATAGTAGCAAAATATGCGTAAGAAATGGGCCATAATATACACAACAAGAAAGTACCAGCCTCCAACGGAAAAAATACCTCAATATGAGGTGCTACAACTATATATAAAAGCTGGAAGACCCTCACAACGTTGTTTTATTAGATCAACTACAGAAAATGATTATACATCAGATATAGGGCTGATATGTGCCTCAAAATATAGAGTTATTATATATTTGAGCACTATACAACCTCCTTTGAAGAACCCCTTAAGGGTTTTCAGCAAAACACCAAGTACAAGATGTAGATCTAAGACCTAAGGCTATATATCCACTGCAAAATACAGATATGGAAAGTGTGGCTGATCTGATATGATCAATACAATAGCATCCTCAAATATGTCCTCTAAGTGAAGCGTCATATCCCCTTCACTAGAAAATCAGCTCTCCAAATGGTGTGCCAAACCACCCTGCAACTCCTCCTACAGAAATAACGCAGATCTGGAAGTAAATTGCGCTGTAGGGATGAATAACTAGTTGGATTGATGCCAAGATCTGAAAATATGCCTAAAGGCCTTCAATATTGTCCTCCCAATGGAAAGGAGGCCTCCTCCACTGAAAATGAGCAATGAAATGGCCTAGATCTAGAGATCTAGTCTCCACTTGCTACAACCTGCAAAACAACCAAACCCTCAACATGATTTGCACTGTAAATGAAAGATGAAGCTTGGCCTTAAGAATGATAGTGGAAAATGTAGTACAAGACTCCTCCAAGAGCTTCTCAATGGAAGAGGTGGGATTCTCGATCAGGAACACCCAGTGCTAAACAACACTCAGTCTCAGCTAAATAGCAAGAGAAAGATATATGTCTAAACAGACCATATATTCAGAAATATCATATACATCAACATAATGAATATGGCTGCCATCCTCTTCCTTAAATAAGATATGAGCTTGCAAACCCTAAGCCCCATCCAATAATAGCACTACTTTCGCACAAAGAATCTCCATCTAAAATTGCACTATCTATCATTGATGACCACTCCTCCATGACATCGTTGTTAATTTGGTCAAGGTTGACCCATTCAAAGTGATCCAGCCCCTTTTCACACCAAGTGTGCTTAATTAAGTTGCCCAAATTGATCTCTTTCACATTTGGCATTGATTTATTCATTATTAAGGAGAATTATGGACCTCCTTTGTCCTCTTATTCTTTAAACAAAGCAGCAAAACAAAATTGAATATTCCAACTAGCTCATGGCTAATTGGGAATATTACAGTCCTCCCTTCCCAAATGTTGCTTGTCCTCAAGAAATTGACAAGGTGAGTGCTGCAACTCTTCTCCTCCTCCATTGGTGACACCAACATGTGATAAGCTTCCCTCATAAGCTAAGTGTTCACCAATCTATCCCTCCATGAATTTCTCCTCCAAAGTTCTCATGAGATGCAAATAATCCATCCCATAAGGAGAGAATAGTTCAAATGAAACAAACATGGTTTTCCCAATGTTCTCCCTAAAACATGTAACATAATAAACATGGATAATCTCGCTCCCATAGGGCACATACATTCCTCCCATGCTCCCTCCAAAAATTCCCATAAAAAGTATAAGTACATCATCAATGTATGGGATCAAAATTAAGTACATGCAAACATAAATTTGTGCAAATGGAGGTGGGTCATAGTCCCACATGTGGAACCAGCATAGTAAATATCCTGAATGCATCAGATAATGATATGGTAAGTGATTTCCCCACCACTTATTTGCTGCCCAAGTCATCTCATCATGGCTGAAAATGTGAGGTATGTTTGGTGCTTTTGGAATGCACCCACAATGATACAAAATCTCCCTTTGTCCTCCAAGGGAGTGGCCATGTTCAAAAATGTTTGTGGCCCAAATTTTGCCATGAATTTTATATGGAATAATGCTCCTCCTTGGATATATGGACCTCATATACATGGTAAAAGAATGCAAATGATCATCACATGAAACATTAGGTACATAAGCATATTCTTCGCCAAAATTTCTCCTCATACAAATGGGGTGGTGCATAGATATATCTCCTCTCATTCCAAAAGAGGAAAGAGGTGGCTGAATTAACTCCATAGAGTCATGTCTCTCTTCCAACTCCACATGTCTCATGAATATTTGAAAATGCTGATGTAGTTTCTCTTCAAAGCCCTTCCAAGTGTAGCTTCCCATGATAGTGTTGTAGGCCTTCATGGAATAAGTGTGGTTGAAAAAGAACTCTTCATAAGCTCTTTGTAGCAACTTCTCCTTGAGCTTGGAGGCTATTGATAATAAAATCCTACCATGATAGTAGATGGCTCCTTCTTGGATTTAATAGCTCTATTCATGTAGCTGGTCATCAAGTATCATGCATGTGAAAAGATCCTTGGAATAATCCACCAACAATTAGGATTTCCAATATGGATCAATCTCCCATAGTGACAATGCTGATGATCTATCACAAAGAATGTCCGTCATATGGTTATTCTCCTCCTTGAAATATTTCATGCCAAAGGTATATGATGGAAGGTTTCTATCTCCTCCTTTCTTCTCTTCTTGCATATGCACATGCTCAAGTAAATATTGAAGATTTTGGAAGTTATTTCCCCATGGGAGGCTATCATCTATCCAATACTTCCTGGTTTTAGCCAAAGCATGCATGTTTGGCCACCATCTTATATCATGTATGGAAGATTTCTCTCCAAGTGAGATCATCTTCTGAGTCTCCATAGCCAAGGAATGGTCTCCTTTCCCCATGATGGTGTCATCCTCCAATCCTGTAGCGTTTCCTCTCAGCATAGTATGAGATGAGAGAGTGGGTAATTATGATAGTGGAATAATATCTCCCTCCTCCTTGAGCCTACCCAAGACTCTTAGCGCTATATCTTGGTCTTCTA
Source organism: Pinus albicaulis (assembly GCA_034641835.2). Taxonomy (NCBI): domain Eukaryota; kingdom Viridiplantae; phylum Streptophyta; class Pinopsida; order Pinales; family Pinaceae; genus Pinus; species Pinus albicaulis. The sequence goes on from CM076580.1 coordinate 751,296,836, forward strand.
ATTCTTCCATCCTTCCTGGATCTATGAATGGAGCATCAATATGTGAGACATATTTCACAAAATCTGGATCAGGTGGTCTTCCAGGTGGTTTACCAGAATATAGTGATGTCTCATGGACCATTCTCATGTGCATGATAGATGGGATCATCATATCCTTGCTTCCACTGCGCAAATCCATCTCTTTTTCTTGTGTGAAAGTTTTATGATAATGGGGTACCACTCATAGTGCCTCTAATTGGAGCAATTGCTCCATCCTCACCTCCAAGTGGTGGTGGATCATCTCCTGCTATTCCAGCGCTGTGACCCTTCCCTTGTTCTTCTTCTTCTTCCTCTTCATCATCTGAGAAGACCTATATGTAGTGTGCCTTTCCTGTCACACATCTATGTCCGGGTGCCCAAGCTTCTTGGCATGTGAAGCAAAGCTTCCTCCTCCTCAAATATTTCCAAACATCATCATCAAGAGGTTTTTTATATTGGCTCTCCTTTGAAGGAGGAGCCTTCTCTTCTTTTCCCTTTGATGGAAAAGAGGGCTTGTGCTGAAAAGTTTCCTTTGATTTTGGCAAGGCATATTGAAGGTCTCTAGCCCTTTCAATGGCATCTTGTAGGGTAGTGGGTTTGGTAGACTTAACAAACCCATGAAGAGGTTCATTTAACCCATCAATGAACATATACACCCTTCTTGCTATAGATAAATCAGGAACCGTAACAGAAATTCTTAAAAATTCAGAAATGTAAGTTTCTGGATTACCTGATTGTTTTAGCTTTGCAAGCCCCATGAATGGTGCTTCAGGGTATCTTCTATAAAAAATTTCCACCAACCTTCTAGTGAACTCTGAATATGCAGTTACATTAGAATGAACCAATGTAGACAAGCCATGGAACGACCGGTCATGTGCTTCACCCTCAAGTTGCAGGGATACAATCTTAATGGCCTCCATTTCTGGAACGTTTTTCAATTGGAATTAGATGTAAATATTCTCTACCCATGATTTGGCAGTGCACTTGGATGACCCATCAAAGTTGGGTAAGAAAAATCTACCCATAGTGTGGTGTCGATCATGATTCTGAATGAATCCACCACTTCTATTGTGATGCCTTGGTATTCTATTGTCCTTGATTTGAAAAAATTCTTGAAAAATAAAGTGATCCTTGAATCTATGAGTTTGATATTCATACTCCATAAAATATTCTTCAAGGGATTCTTGCTCTTGAAACCCTTCATTTCCCACAGCCAAGAATGTAGGAATTGTAGAGCGTTAGGAAACTTGTGGTTGTTGCACTAGTTGATAATTCTAGTGGTGAGACATGCCAGAGCCTTCACCATGATGAAATACTTTAGGGGATTCCTTGAATCTATCCATTCTCATCTCTTTGATCTCTCTAGCAATGTCTTGCATGGCTCTAAGAAGGATCTTAGGGAAATCCTCCTCTTCATCTTCTCCTCTAGATAAAGGGGTTTTACCCTTGTCTTCTTTTTCATTTGTATAATCAAAATTCCGGTGTCTTCTTCTTTGATACCTATTCTCTCTATCAGTAAGAGGCTCTCCTTCCTCAGATGAAATATTGTATTTTCAAGATGCACAGTCTGTGCCAAGATTATGCTCCGATACCACTATAATATTCCCAAATGGGAAAAGTAGGAATATAGGGCAAAATTCTTGAATAATAGTGTAGATCATCATTTAAAAGAAAGAGGCCAATATGGAGACCTTTCATATGTTATAATAGCAGCAAAATATGCATAAGAAATGGGCCATAAGATACACAAAAAGAAAGTACAAGCCTCCAACAGACAAAATCCCTCAATATGAGGTGCTGCAACTATATATAAAAGCTGGAAGACCCTCACAAAGTTGTTTTATTTGCTCAGCTAAAGAAAATTATTATACATAAGATATATGGCTGATATGCGCCTCAAAATATAGATCTATTGCAGATATGAGAACTGTACAACCTCCTTTGAAGAACCCCTTAAGGGTTTTCACCAAAACACCAAGTACAAGATGTAGATCTAAGCCCTAAGGCTGCAGATCCACTGTAAAATACAGATATGGAAAGTGTGGCTGATATGATATGATAAATAAAATAGCCTCCTCCAATATATCCTCTAAGTGAAAGGCAGATCCCCTTCACTAGAAAGTCAACTCTCCAAATGGTGTGCCAAACCACCCTGCAACTCCTCCTACAAAAATTACGCAGATCTGGAAGTAAACTGCACTGTAGGGATGAATAACTAGTTGGCCTGATGTCAAGACCTGAAAATATACCCAAATTCCTTCAATACTATCCTCCCAATGGAAAGGAATCCTTCTGCCCTGAAAATGAGCAATGAAATGGCCTAGATATAGAGATCTAGTCTCCACTTGCTGAAACCTACAAAAAACCAAACCCTCAATAGAATCTATGCTGTAAATGAAAGATGAAGCTTGGCCTTAAGTCTGATAGTGGAAAATGTAGTACAAGACTCCTCCAAGAGCTTCTCAATGGAAGAGGTGGGATTCCCGATCAGGAACACCCAGTGCTAAACAACACTCAAACTCAGCTAAAAAACAAGAGAAAGATATATGTCTAAACATACCATATATTCAGAAATATCATATACATCAACATAATTAATATGGCTTCCATCCTCTTCCTTAAATAAGATATGAGCTTGCAAACCCTAAGCTCCATCCAATAATAGAACTACTTTCACACAAAGCATCTCCATCTAAAACTACACTATCTCTCATTGATGACCACTCCTCCATGACAACGCTGTTGATTTGGTCAAGTTTGACCCAGTCAAAGTGATCCAACCCCTTTTCACACCAAGGGTGCTTAATTAAGCTGCCCAGATTTATCTCTTTCACATTTGGCATTGATTTATTCATTATTAAGGAGAATTATGGACCTCCTTTGTCCTCTTATTCTTTAAACAAAGTAGAAAAACAAAATTGAATATTCCAACTAGCTCATGGCTAATTGGGAATACTACAAGTTGGGAGAAATAATGTCTGACAAGGAAATGACTATCGTAGTACTCAATGCACTACCAGAAGAATGGGGAAACTTCACATCAAGCATTGATGGGAAGAAGGAAGCTACTCCATTGAATGATATATGGTCTCTGTGAAAAATTAAAGAAACCAGATTGAAGGAAAAGACTGATGTAGGATCAAATGAGCAAACTCAAGCATATGCTTCTATGGAAAAGAGGAAAGGTAAATTTGGGAAATTTATTCCTCAGAAAAGGAATAAGAATATGGTGAAGGTTCAATGTTATGGATTTCAAGAATATGGGCACTACAAGAGAGATTTTCCTAAGCTTAAAAAGGACAAAAAAAAAATAGGAAGGGAAGATGCCCATATCACTGAAGAAGTGGAAGAAGCTGAAAAGAAGAAATCTAAGAAGGAGGAAGTAAATGATCTCTACTATGATTGAGATAGTCTTCCTCGCTGAGTTCTTTTCAAATTTTTGTCTTAAGTTTTTCTATTGTAAAAATAAATATCATGGTAAGAATCATTAGAAGCATGATAGGATGCATCATGGCATCATAGAATCATACGATTGAAAGCGAGAGCTCATGAAATCCTCTTAGAAAAGCATGAAAGAAAATTGAAATAGAAGACTATGGAAATCACCTATAGAAGGATGTAGCTTTTGGTGACCTCATTAGAAGCATAAGCAATACTTATGGGAAGAATAAAATAATCTAGTATAAAGCTCATCATACATCATTCAAAAGAAGCATTTGCTGGATGAGGATGATCAAGATCATCTGTTGGAATCTTCATTGAAAGGTTCACCTATTGGAAGAAGAAAGTGCCTCACTAATAATTATGCCTTATATGGGGTTAATTGAATGAGGGTATGATGTCATAATACATACAACAGGTCAAGGTGATTGAAGTTATTTCAATTAAGGAAGTTGTTGAAGGAAGTCTAGATGACCAAAAGGAAGAAAATGAGCTATGTATGCCCATATTTGATAAAATTAAGTCATGTCATATAGTTGGAGATAACATGGATGGACGATATACGTCAAGAGCATGATCAAGAGAAAGGATATCCTCCTTTGGAAGGATGCATGAAGGATTTTTTCACACATTTGACTAGATTAAATCAACATAATATCCTCTCATATGGAATGTGAGGCGGTTTACAAAGTTGAAGGAAGTATGATTGGAAGTTCTTGGGAAGAAATATGTGAATAAATAAAGGAAGAGATCATGAAAAAATGAAACTATGGAAAAGGAAATCAATATCCAAGAACCAAAAGGATTTGAATATGATGTCTCCATGGGAAAGTTATCAAGTTCTTGATAAAGTATAAAAAATATAGAAACCATTGACGTTGTATATATTTTTGGAGGTGTGACAATATATATGTGGGATACTGATGCAAACTAGGATATGTCATGATGAAAGACCATCACAATTTATTTAATGTTCATTTTATATTTTAAAAAAATATTTGGATGAGATGTCATGAGTTGTAGATGTCATCTACAATTGATACTCATGTGGTAGGATGAAATATCCTGAAGGAAACATGGCATGGAGAAGGTAACAAGGTATGAAGAAAGGCAAAATAGGGACTAATGGATAACTTTCTGCTGAAAATAAGGATGAAGTGACTAACATGATTCATGAATGAAAGTGATGGATGGTTTGGTCCCTACAATAAGTCCCGAGAGATTTAGACTCTATAACAAAGAAGAAGTTAATGACATCGAAGGAGAGTGTCCTACAAGTAGTCATTTGTCCCATGATCTCCACCTAAAGAGTTGTTGGAAGCAAGTCCCTATTCAAGAGGGATCTTCATCAAGTCCCTTATTATGAGGGAGCTTGGATAAATTCCTTTTATATGAATGGGTACATTCCTTCATTGGAATGGGTATGAACTCCATAGTTGAGAGGGGGAGATATACACATCATTCTTGTCTTCACTTGGGAAGATAGAATGGAGGATTTGGTAACCATATATCATTAAATACTCTTTGAGGATGTGATAGGGAATATAAGATAAGAGTAGTCATAGAGGACCGATATTATTTGAGGACTGGGAACCCAAGGTAAGAATAGTCCTGGTGGAACATATTCTAAGAACCAGGGTGGAGTATGTTCTGAGAGAGATAATGATGAGGGTGTCTGTAAATCATTGGTATCACCAATGTTGTGCTTTGATCTCGTGGAGAGATAGAGTGGTTATTCAAGGCCTTTCTAAGTGACAATGTTGGATGATATGATGCTAAACATATGGATTACCAATCTAACTCTTCTTATGAGAATTATTCAAATTGAGAATTTCCAAGTACCTTGAATGGATTATGAATACCTCCCTAGTTAAGAGGGAGTGGTGAAATATGTAACTAGGTTTGGTCTTCATAATGACATGTGCAATAATTATCTTATATAATTAATGTAAAGAAGAAAAGTAAAATTATTTTTATGCTTGAGACATGGGTTTCATGCTCAAGGAATTTTATATATCGAGCTCCCATTGTGAGCTATTAGGATTGGTCATAAAGTCAATTGATTCAGTATCATGTATTGAAGACCCATTTGGGCATGTTACATATTGTAAAATATAATTTATTTGAGTCATTATAAGAGTAAAAAACCATCCAATACCTTGTCACAAGTACTCAATCAAGTCAACCTTCCAAAGAAGATATAGATCATTCTAGAATGAGATATCGACATATGCATGAGGACAAGTCAGCTTATTTACATGGGAAATATCACTATATAATGGAGGAATCAACATCCCTTGGTAGAGCATCCATCAATCATCCAAAATAGAAGAAGAAGTGCTAATATAGGATAGAAATAAGCCTCTCATCTAGCGAAGAGAAAGAGAAGAAGATCAAAGTATTTTTTTCATTGTTTTTGGATCATCCTCCTCACATGTGTGAATATAGTCAAGGTTTTTGCTATAAGGTCGCATCAGTCCTTGAAGAAGCCAAGAAAAGAGGTCACTAAACCAACATCCTTGCTATCTGATATCACAAGGAGAAGTTTCCAGGTCAAGCTAAAGGAAGGAACCTCACCAAACTCCTCCAATAATCTCACACGTGTGAAATTGCAGTGATTTCAGGCAAACCGAAAATTGCATGTCTTTGTAAAGAGGATGAATTTCATAGAAGCCAAGATTAGAAGTGTAAGAAGCCAATTTATCAAGTGTTGAACTGAAAGAGAAGAATAAGATGTTCAAAAAGGTCTTATCACTTGGTCTTGGATAGGTTAGTAGGTCAAGGGTCTTGGTCTTGGAATTCATCAATTGAAGGTTCCATAAGAAGAAGAATTTGGTGGGTTTTCCTCTCAATATTGGAGAGGTTTTGGCCTTGGCTGATCACCTATATATTGTGTCCCTTATCTCATTTTTATTTATATTTTGATATTTTTTTGATGAAAATAACACAATAATAATCAAGCTAAAGAAGAACCTAATATAGAGAATTAAAAATTACTCATAAGTAGTTATCATTTCTAGAGAAATCACCTCATCTCTCTACCCTAGATTTCTCAACATAGTAAAATGATAAGCCTAAGTTCAAGTGTGACTGGAAAGGTAATGAGAATACAAAAGGAAAATGGTCCAAGAAGTGAGGAAGATATCATGATTAAAGTGAGAAATAAAATGTAGCCCCTCAAGAAGTTTAATGCAACTGAGAGAGGACATGGGTCTCAACCTAGAGAGCAATAGAATAAAGGAAAGGGCAGGGAATTGTTGAAGTGTTGGATTTGTGATAAATACCATAACAAGAAGGATCTTTCATTGTACTAGGGTGCTAGGATACAAATTTACAATGCTCAAGAGACATAGATAGTTGGGGATGTTGGTCAGAGCATTCCTCAAATCTATGCAACACTTCATAACAGGCAGGAAGACCATCACACATCAATTTTTGAGATGGAAGTTAAGCTTTGTGATCGAGTTGTTTCCATTTTTATTGATCTTGGATCTAATTATAGATATGATTGTCCTAAATTGGTGTATCAGTGTCTTTTGAATATATAATTGCATGAAAAATCATGTTTGCTGCAGTTGTCTATAGGGACCGAGAGAAGAGTTCACCATTGGGTGAGATCTTGTGCATTTGAGTTGAATGGTATGTCTACATCGACACATATAAATTTTCTTCCTTTGGGTGAATATAACATTATTTTTGGCATATATTTTCTATTTACTCATAGGACCAAGGTACATTTTTATGAGAAGGCGATTGAGTTCCCGGATAATGATGGAGAAAAGAGAAGCCTGCATTAGTAAGAATGGTTACAGCTATGCAAGCTAAGAGAAACTGTACGAAAGGGTGTGTATTGTTTGCAGTTCATGTTTCTAGTGAAAAAGGGAAGGATGTTGATGATGATGAAGTCTTAATGAAGTATCATGTCTTACAACAATTTCAAGTGTTTTTCTTGTAGATATTTTAGAGTTGCCTCCTCATAGAGAGGTGGATTTCTCTATTGAGTTTATACCAAGAGCACCACCAACATATAAGGCAAATTATAAGGTTACCACTCCAAATTTGGTGGAATTGAAGTTACAACTTAAAGAGATGCTTGACAAGGGATACATAAGTCCAAGTGTGTCTCCTTGGGGTGCACCAGTGTTGTTTGTAAAGAATAAGGATGGTACTATGATATTTTGTATTGATTATAGGCAGTTGAACAAGGTTACCATCAAGAAAATGTATCCATTTCTTCAGATTGATGATTTTTTTGATCAACTTAAGGGAAATACAATGTTCTGGAAGATTGATATGATATCAGGATATCATTAGGTGCATATCAAAGAAGAAGACATCTACAAGAGTGGATTCAGTTCAAGGTATGGGAATTGTTGCTTTCTGGTGGTTCCTTTTGGTCTTACCAATGCTCCAGCCACCTTCATATGTTTGATGAATAATGTGTTGCATCCTTGGAAAATTTTGTGATAGTTTTTTTTTTATGATATATTGGTATATTCCAAGAATGAGGAGGAGCATGCAGAGTACCTGATAGCAATATTGATTTTCTTGATAAGGAATAAGTTGTATGCCGATCTCAAAAAGTGCAGTTTCTTTCAATATTAATTTCATTACTTGGGACATGTTGTTTCCAAATAAGGGATAACAATGGATCTAGAAAATATTAAGGATATCATGGAGTGGACAACTCCAAGGAATGTGGATGTGGTAATATCAGTCACAGGATTAGCAGGTTATTATAGGCAGTTCACCAGGAACTTCTCCAACATTATACATCCTATCACATCCTTGCAAAGGAAAGGGAAGAAGTTTGAATGGACTGAGGAGTGTGTAAATATTTTTGAGTAGTTAAAACATTTCCTAACAAATGCTCCAGTTTTGAAGATTGCAGATCCTAATAAGGAGTTTGTGGTTTGTAAAGATGCTTGTAAATAAGGATTTGATGGAGTCCTGATTTAGGAAAGGTAGGTGGTATGATATGATTCAAGGAATTTGAATGAGAACAATCATAATTATGTGAATCATGATATTGAGTTAGAAATTATCATTCAGGCATTGAAGATGTGGAGACATTATATCCTTGGTAGGAGGTGAATCTTGATGAGTGATAATAGTAGATTGAGGTACTTGTTTGACCAAACCAATTTGAATGCAAGGAAAGTTGGATGGTTGAATACTCTCAGTGAGTTTGATTTTGAGATTACGTACATCAAGGGAAAAGAGAACAAATTTGCAGATGCTCTTAGTAGGAGAGTGCAGGTGAATCATATTTCAGCTGTGAGCTCTTATGGGACAAACAGGAGAAGATATTACATGCAGGGTAACATGATGAGAAGTACCAACAACTAAAACATAGATTGTAGCAGAAGGGTGAAGGTGATCAGGATGAGGATTATCACCTCACAACACATGGCTTGGTCAGATTCAGGAACATGATTTATGTGTCAGATAATAGCAAATTGGAGAAGCTTATCTTGAGAGGGTTTCATGTCAATCCATATTCAAGCTACCTAGGATATCAGAAGACCTTGAAATTTGTTAAGAAGTTTTATCATTGGTCGAATTTGAAGAAAGAGGTGGCTAATTTTTTTGCTAATTATTTGGAATGTCAAAAGGTGAAAGCAAAATTCAAGCACTCAACTAGTTTGTTGCAGCCTATTCTGATTCCAGAATGGAAATGGGAGTTCATTTCCTTTGACTTAATTACAATTTTTATGAGGACACCGAGAAAACATGATTCCATCATGGTTGTGGTTGGAAGGTTGAGCAAGGTAGCTCACTTCATTGCAACTAAGTCTACTAATTCATCTATTGAGGTATCTTAGATCTTCATTAGAGAGATAATGAGGTTGCATGGAGTTCCTAAGAATATTATATCAGATAGAGATGCCAATTTCACTTCCAAGTTTTGGAAGGAGTTGTTTACATGCTTGGGGAAAAAGTTAGCCTTCAACACAACTTATTATCCATAGACGGATGGAAAGACATAGAGGGTTAATAAGATTCTTCAGGATATGTTGAGAATGTATGTCATGCATAAACAAAATAAGTGGGAAGAATATCTTCCACTAGTATAGTTTGAATATAATAATGGGTATCGGGAATCCTTGAAGATGAGTCCATTTGAGGCTCTCTATGGGAGGAATTATAATACTCCTATTAGCTGGAGTGATCCAGTGAATAGGGTGTTCATTGGACCAGATATGTTGGAAGAAATGGAGTAGGATATGTAGGTCATCAAAAGGAATTTAAATGAAACACATGACATGCAAAAGAGCTATGCATATCAACATAGATCATTCAAGGAGTTTCAGGTTGGGGAGCATGCATACTTGAGTATAAAGCCCAAGAGAATCTTCTTGAGGATTGGGTCATGTGCCAAGTTGGCACCTCAGTATTATGGGCCGTTTGAAATCCTTGAGAGGATTGGACTAGTGGCCTACAAACTTTATTTGCTGTGATCGGTCAAAGTCCATGATGTTTTACATGTTTCATTTCTTAAGAGATATGTGTAGGATGATGATCATGTGATCGATTGGTTTGTATTGCAGGTGAAACTAGAAGGAGAGTTCCAACCAAAGCCATAATGAATCCTACAATAGAAACAACTCATGCTTTAGAACTGGGCAATAGATCAATCTAAAGTGTAGTGGAATCACTTTGAGCCTGATGAAGCTACATGGGAGATGGCTGAGTAGATTCAAGAATTATATCCTTATTTATTTTCTGGTAAAGAAATTGATTTTTTGGTGTATGTATATATATATCTATATATATATATATATATGTATATAGATATTTCAAATGATTTCCATATATAAAGCTCTAATAAGCAGTATGTTGTGTTGCTTTTCAACAATATATCATTGTAAATACTACATCGAGTTACGTTATAAATCTCCAATAAGAAATATGCTTTGTTTTTAGTGGTTTTCTAGTCATAGATGTCATAGAACACCACAGATGGTGTTCCCCCAAGGGGGAGGGGTTTGTAACAACCCTAGGTTAAAGTTTCATGTAATAAAGGACATAAAAGGAAAAAATAAGACCAAGGCCATGGGACATGTATTCCAAGCTGAATGGAGGGGGAAAATATTATAGTGGGCATTAATTTTGGTTAATTAATAACCATGGAAATTATTAATGGCATTGGAAAATAAAAAAATGAAATCAATTGAAATTAATTAAAGGAATAAAAGAAAATAGGAGAAAAGGGATATGAAAATAAACAAATATGCATGCAAGGGAAATGAAAGAAAAAGGAAGAAGGAAAGTAAGAGACTAGGCATCAATGATAAAAAGGCGTCAGTGAAATAATTTGCAACTTTTGTCAGTTTTAGCTTTGGATCAATTTCAGAAAGAGAGATCTAGGAGAAGAGAGAGAGAAAGCAAGGGACAAGAAAATTAAGAAAAGGAAAAGCAAAGGAAATAAAGGGAGCACAAGGAGAATATTGGAAGAGAAACTACAACAGGAATATTTTGCAGGTAACAAGTTGCATGTGTGATTTCCTTGTTGGTATTTGAATGCATGATGCATGCATTTGGTTTACATGATTATTTGTTTTCATTGGCCTGGGATTTTCCTATATTGACAATGGTTTCAACCTTGCCTTACCATTTCTTGGATAGCCATCGTGTGATTGGATTCATTCTTGGTTGAGCTTTGTATTATCGGAAGATTTTGGATTCAAGAAAGGTCGTCTCGGAAAATCAAGGGTTTGGGGTGGAGATAGTTTTTCTCCGGGAAGCCCATGATAGGTGGGTGGAGATTGGAAAATTCCTCAGGGAATGGTAAAGAAATTCCGAGGAATCCAAGGTTGTATTGGTTTGGTGATTTCTGGACTGGTTTAGTTGAAATCATTGTGGTGGAGGGTTTAGTTGAAATCAGCCTTTGGAAGCCCTGTTTGGTTTTTTTTTGGTTTATCCCATGAGTTACCACATTCATGCTTGGAATATGGCACAAGGGTGAATGCTTGAAATAAATATTTTGTTTAGCCCTATCTATGGTCGGGTGATCCTTGGAATTCCTTGACTTGGTTTGCATTTTCATATGTATTTCTGTATTGATTCTTGGTGAGAATAATGAGCACATGTATTGGTTATTGATTTTATTTTATGATTGATTTGTCATGGCTTCATTATGGTTACATGTTGGTTATATTAATGGTTAAGTGATGTGCTCTTGTTATGGATCTTATTCATGATTCGATAAGTTATTGTATGGTTAAATGAATGTATGGTATAACATGTGTTGTTGCAGCTAGCTTGAGATGGAAGTGAGCCTTCTTGATGATTCTACAATGAGGTGAATGAGATAATGATCAGATATGAATTCATGACATGTAGATACTATGCTTACTATATGTTTGAAATTTTTTTTATCTCATGTTTGATATGTTTGGGCAAGTTCTAAGCCTATTACAGCTTGTGTAGACTTGTGATTTCCTTATAATTTATTTTTAAAATTCTTGGAAATTCTGGGTAGTGGCCTATAGGATAGGCCTGAAAATGTGGTATTGATTTCGCAGCTGCATCCATAGTTCTCGGAAATTTCATTCGAAACTACATGGAGGAAGGCCTGTGCATGCGACTAGATATTTCTAGCCACATGCACAACTTGGCATGCATGTGGTTGGGCTATGAACCTAGTTAGAAGGAAGTTCCAGCTCAAGGTCCGATCACCGAAGGTTGTTGATTGACATTTTGGTGATATGGTGTTCCTGAGATGTATCAATAAGTTTCCGATTTGTAGGACCCAATTTCATAACTGGAACTTGGAGGTTGGGTCATGTCATAGTAACTATCAACTCATGTTTACACTGTATATCTTGTAAAAGTGGGTAAATGTGGGGTGGGGTTTTACAATAACACACACACAAAATCTGAGACCAATATTTTTGGAAAAAAATTTCCTTGGAAAAACCCTGAAGGGAAAACTTGTTATGCCGATGAGGGTTTATTTGATTTCTTCAACAAATAATTAATTCAAAATTTACATATAATTTTTTCCATAAAATATAAAACCTATGGATAATTATTTTTTTCACTTCTGCAAGATGACTCAAACCCCTGGAAGAAAATCTGTCCCTATAAATCAATTCGGCCTCTCTTTGTGACCCTGGATCGATCCAATCAGTGTGTTCTAGAAAATAACCCCACCTCTCTAGAAACTCGCCCTAATTGGATAATTAACTCAGACTCCACTAGAATTTCAAAATTCACTAGAAAAATCAACTTCTCTTGTGCAAATCAACCCCTCTTGAAATTTCGCACTTGCTTCGGAAATTTAGACTCACTAAATCAACTCTCACTAGCTATAGAAACTCAGCCTTTGCAGATAAATTGATCTCCCTCTGTCACTACGAATTTGGAAATCACTGTGAAGAATCCCTCTCCAGCAAAACGACTCAATTACTATTGATCCCTATTTTTTATGTTTCCCAGAGTATCATTGCACACTTGATAACACTACAAATTTTTTCTCCTGAACTCTTCGAGTTGATCTCCAAAGCCCCATCCCTTATAATTTTTCTCCTCTTATAATCTCTCATTTATGAATCAATGACTATGATATATTTCCAATTGATGTCTAAAATCATATAAACTTCTAAAAATCACTTATCTATAAGTTTCTAGAGAAAAAAATGCTTTGTCTCAATTAATCATGATTAATTAACCTATTTCCCTAATTATAATTAGGAAATTAATTAAAACTAGCTAATTATTTAATTAAGACAATTTCACTTGGAATTTTTTTTGGGTATTGGCGATAATTAATTCACCTATTTTCCTTAGTATTATAGACACCATCTGATACTAGAACACCTATCCGAGCTACAAAAACTAACACCTCTAAAATTTTATAGCATCATTTTTACCAATGCTTGCACCACTCCATGCAATAATAGCCAATGAAAATAATTTCCAATGGGAAAATAATCAATATAAACATTTTAGAGAGATGAAATGAAAGAATAGTGAAGCACTTGAGTTATTGTATTTCCCAATTTGAAAAATCCCTTCATAGTTGATATGGATGCAAATGGATATGTTATAGGGGTGGAATTGATGTAGGGAGGTAAGATAATGTGTTGTCATTCTAAAATGTTTCTTGACAGTCTTCAACTACCTGAGATATGACAATGAACTCTTTGTTTTTATTCAATATATTGAGAAATGTAAGAATTATTTAATCGGAAAGGAAAACATCATTCACATTGATCACTAGCCATTGAAATATTTGTAGGCCTATAGTAAGCTTCAATAATCAAATTTCTAAAAGTGGATGGAGTTTTTGCAACAATTTTATCATGATCATCAAATATAAGAAGGGAAACTCTATAAGTTGATAGAAATGCTTTCAAGGCCACCCACTTCCAATATTAGAGCATTGGTAACTCTTATGTACATGAATTATTTCAACTATGACGCATATGAATACGCATACACAAAAGACATATATTTTAGAGAGGTGTTTCAACAACTACAAGGCCAAGTTCACGTAGAATAAGGTGATGGTAAAATCAACTATCATCTCGAGCATGGGTTGTTATGTTCTCCTAAAGGTGAAAGATTGCAACTTATTAGAGAGGCTTACACCTTCAAATTTGAAAGGTATTTTGGTGTTGGAAGGAAATTTCCAACACACAGATGTATGTGTATTAGCTTAGAATGTAAGAAGTTGAAGCCCGATTTATTAGATGGTGCATAATTTGGTGTACCAACAAATCCAATGAAAGGAAGAAATATTTATATCATCACTCACATGTGCCTACTAGAAGATGAGAGAAAATTTCTATGTATTTTGTAGGTGGTTTTCCGAGAACTAGGAAGTGACATGATTATCTATTTGTGGTAGTTGATAGGTTTATAAAAATGTGCATTCTCATGACTTGAAAAAATATCATGAAGGCACAAAATGTTGCAAACATGTTCCTTGAAAATGTTCGGGTACACTTTGGGATATCAAGGAGAATTATCTTAGATAAATATACTATGCTTCTCGATTCCTTTTGGACTATAGTTTGGAAGAAGATGGACAAAAAGTTGAATAGATTCATGACTTTCCATCCATAAAAAGATGTGAAAACGTAAGTAGTGAACAAGACAATGGTTCAAATTTTGAGGGTTACAATAAAAATCATCCAAATATATAGGATCAAAATTTGATTTATATTTAGCACTAATATAATAAGGATATCCATGCTTCTGCTAGCAAGTTCTCTTTTAAAACTTGTTTTAGGTATTTTCCACGTTTATTCTTTGTTGTTGTATATGTACAAGGAGGAGTGAGAGAAGAAACCATTAGAGAACCATTGAAGGATTAAAAAATTATTGATAAAATTAGGAAGATCCATTTGCAAATATAAGAGATGCTAAAGAATTCACAAGAAAAGTACAAGGCACAACATGATTAACATAAAATTGAAAACGCATTCAAGGTACAAGATAGAGTTTGGTTGCATCTAAACAAAGAAAGGCTATAATTTTTTGGTAAGAAGATACAAGATTTACAATATGGTCCTTTAAAGTGTTGGAAAAGTTAAGTGATAATCCTTACAAACTCAGTCTACCCCCATAAATATACATTTACTCAACAGTGAATGTAAAAAAATTGAAGCTTTATGAGTGTTGAAGTTTAGAAATGTCTCTTTTTTACCATCGCTTTTTCCGTCATATTCCACCTTTCTATTATTTTTCTACAAAAAACTCAACATATTGAGGTCAAGATAAAATCCTACAAGGTATTAAATCATCCATATTTAAATTCTCTATTTTTTTATGAATTTAAGACAAACGTATCTTGCAATTACCGATTTCGGTATATTCTGCAATTGATATTCGTTTCTACAACATAATCCATTGTTAGTTAGGTTGTAACACTCCAGAAGAAGTAAGAAGGTTGTCAAAATATGAAAATTTTCCTCTAGATGGATAGGCACCTACTGGCATTGCTTGGCAAGCTAAGTGAAATAAGAGATCTTGAAGTCTAAGGTTGTATAATGTGGAATTGTGATCTACGAATAAACCAAATTCCCTAAGTGTGGTGCTAGTCACTTGGAAAAATAGAGGAAATAATTACTATCACTTTCTATAAAAAAAGAAGATATATAGAATGGTAAACGAGCCTACTTGTGATTCAATTGCTTCTCCTTCTCCTAATTCTGTCGATGTTTCCATCATTCTCAATCCAACTAAAATCGCTAGAGCGATTCCTGCAAACACAAACAGAGAACAACAAACAAAATGCAATATACAGATATCTACTTATCTTACTCAATCAAATCGATTAGATATGAAATATATATATCATTCAAGAATCCATTGCACAAGAAATAGAGACATATATATGGGAAAATGAACAACAATATTTATTAAAGACTAGAAGGGGGAGGTTACAACCAACGATCGATTTGTTGCCACCAGCTCCAACTTCATTCCAACCTCATCACATCCAACATCATACCGACATCATATCAGTACTTTCACTCTCTCAAATGAGAATCCAACAACATAAGTTTACCAAATTTCTTCCTTCCCTAGCACTAGAATGAGTGCTCAATTTATAGGGAAACTGATGGTAGTTTCTCAATGAATGAATTTCTAATATTAGGAAAGACATGTTACCAAGTTCAGAGGTATTAGATGGACACTTGGATTCAAATTTTGACACATATGGACTCTTCTAGAAGGAACTGGCCATGTGGAGATTCCCAGAGCAATGAGAATTCCGCTCCCAGGTGTCTAACACACTCTTGAATGTCGGGAAGTGAATTGTAGTGCACCCTTGAATGGAGGATTTTGCATTGCAACGCAATTAGTCCCTTTAGAGGCTATGTTGGTGAGTCAATAAGTGATATAACATATAATTCAAACCTTGGAAATATCACAACAGAAGCCATGAATGAATTGTTCTTCTCTTAGGGCATATAGAAACTAAAATGTAAAAGGATGATAAACCATATCTCATTTTTCCAGGTGATGATGTCCAGTTTGAACAGGTCATGAGGGATGATGCCCAAATTGACCTATAACAGCTGCCCCCTAAAGCATGAAGTCAGAATATTAATAATAATATTTGGATGAGATGCTTTACGATGCGATGAGCTGGAACTAAAGTGAAGCGGTGACTTGCATCAATCTTAAAATAAATTACATCATGATATTTTCATCTTGATCATGAATTTTTGAGGGAGGCATTCCCATGCTCAGCACATAAAATATCTAATAACATGTACGTAGTTTAGAAAGTTGTCTACATTGGAATGTTTCCCAATGCAGACATGCCTACAGATATAGGCCCATGTTTGCATGCTGATATGTATGTAAAGCCATCGTACAGATGATGTGTACAACAATCATGAAATTGCAGCCCGGATGGATGAAACTAGATCTGGGGTCTTCTTATCTCATTCACTCGATAATTTGGATACAAGTATAGCCATGCGAATATATGATTTGTAGTCGAATATGGTAAGACATTGTTTAATTAGTAGCCAGTGATGTGATTTGTTAACAAACACGAGAGAACCACCATTGGTGTTAATGGCTCTCAAGGTACTACAATACAGTTTGAAAGGCGTGAATAGATGATTTGATGTCGAATTCCAAAAAAAAAATATTTTGGTCAAAGGTCTAGAAGCGAGAAACTTGTCGATGATGTAACAAGCCTCATGGTACTGGAAGATGATGTTTCTAAGTAGAGCTGATTTTGACAGGAAGCCACTTTATCGCAAAATGGGAATTATTGATTTCAGAGACAAAATGTGACTTGATATAACAATGTTTAGGGATGATTGTCATGAAAATGAAGGTTTATGATTATTGCAGAAGGATGAGTATTCACTAGATGACTTCTATTGAACATATCAGTGACACTGAGATGAGTTGGCAACATTGACCCAAAACCAAAGTGAAGGTATGATGAACCATAGGTATGAATGAAACATCAAGAAGATTACCCAACCCAAAAGTCACAATGATGGAGTGAAAGTGTCATGTTCAAGAGCGACCTACTACCATAAAGTGTTGTGTTCACTTTCCCAAATTTTCCCTTGTCATTTGTCAACCAATACCTCTTTATTTTTTAACAATATTGAGGAGGATAACATATGCTTGATCTATAATTCAACCCTTCAAGAAAATGCATCGCTATTTAATAATTTAACGAGTCTAGCGATAAATGAAACTTTATTCTTGCCATGATCGACAAGCCCATCGCTAGTTTATGTTTTAACGAGCCTAACGACAGTGATAGTCTGGTCCTTTTTCATATGTAGAGAGTTTGAAAAAGAGGAAAAAATAAAAATCCAAGAGTCTTTTTTCTTAAATTTTTTGCTCAGGTCTGAAAAAGTGTAAAATGATACCTGAGAGAACCTCCTAGACATGTTCGACTAAGGTTTTCATTTTTCATAAATAATATATCTCAGTCTAGAAAAGGGTTAAAATTATACTGAGTATATGTCATTTCATTTAATTTTACGAGCTCGAAAAGACAAGTGCTTGACAATATTTTCACATTATCGGAGTCTGAAAAGAGCTAAAAGAAGACTCTAGGGGTTCCTTTTTCACTGCTATCGAAGATCAAAAAAGAGATAAAAGTGTGTTTCAAGTCCTTTTTCATTTTTATCAAAGCTCGAAAAATAAGGATAAATGTATTCTTTGTGGTCAAATCATTCTTGAATAAGTGTGCACGACTAATTTGCTATATCAACTGTAAAACATGTTCAGAACAACATGAAATGGATTAAAAATACCTATTTCATAGCAAAAAATGAATAAAAACCATAGTCACAACATTAAATATGATTTTGAAATAATCAAATAACTAGTTAAAATATTTTTACCATTTGAAAGTTACCATTTGGATTTTGGAGCTCTCAACTAGTTTTTTGCCCCCAAACTTCAGTTGTTGATTGAAAAATATTTTGTGGATGATTTTCCTCATAATTCGATCCAGGTTGGAGCTATGAACCTTCTTTTTCCTTCAGTAGCATTTATGTTTCATTTAATTTCAAATTTTTATGGTTTTAAGCCCCTTAGGGTAAATTTATTTTTCACATAGGGCAACACACCCTTGAATGTCGAAAGGTGTGTTGCAGTGCACTGGAATTGAAGGCCAGGTGCACTTGCAACACATTATCCCTTGACCTAGGGTGCGTTGGGCGCAATTCCCATTTTTGTTTCTTACAGTGTGCCCAAATTTTGATTAGTTTTTTGCATGAAATGGATCCTTATGAGTCTTATGATTGTGTTTCTGGTATTAATAAGACCAAAATGAAGATTACATGGAGGGAAAGAGAACATGAAGAACAGAACATGATTTCCCTAAACGATCTGGGTACGGTAAGAACCCTCAGAGACTGTGGGTTGATAAAGCACTTTAGACTGTAGGGTATGAGGCAACAGATGGAACTATTGGGGGTCCTTGTTTGTTCATGGGATCTAGCAATAGAGGAATTTCACATTGGGGACAAAGTGGTCCCAATATTAGTGGAGGATATTTATTTTCTCATAGGATTATCGAAGAGAGATCTGCCCATTTCAGGATTTGCTCTCGGAGGAGAGACAATGAGAGATTATATATTGCAGTATTGCAATATAGGGACTAAACCTAATAATGATGGGAAAATAAAAATCCACGATGTATGTGACTTTCCATTGAGGACCATCCTATTAACTATCGCAAAGCTTGCTGGTACCTCTACACTACACGTAGAAAACATATCTTACATGCAATATGCACTAGAGTGCTTGGAACCAACAATTTTCAGCTGGGCTGAAGCTGTCCTCTCTCAGATGAAAGAATGACTGAGCAAAGAAAAGGGAGGAAGGAAGAAAAAATTCAACTATGGTTTGATCCCGATTTCTTTTGCCTTAGAGTAGATTCCATTGATGCAACCCAAACATGTGACACTTGGTATATCTAGCCCTAGATATCCAAGGATGTAGAGATGGGTAGAATTGATGGCTAGACATGCTGGTCAATCAACCATCATGTTATCGACTGCATTCTTCACCTGGTTCAGGTGACAGATGACCGACATTAATGATTATGCATATGCAGGCATCGACTTCCGAGGAGATCCAGATTTGGCTTTACCAGATAATGCTCAATGGGGTGCAATTGGTAAGAATGTTTTGACCATGTTTTTTTATTTTTCTAAGTTTTATACATGTTTTTATATTTTTATGTTTCCCAAGACTAAACTAAAGTTTTGATGTAATGCAGAAGCAGGTTGAGCTCGACCAGTGAGACATCCAGAGCAGATAACGGATGAGCCAACAGAGAGGGATTTTGGGAGAGCAGTCCTTCAGGATTTGGATATGGCTGAGACTCTTGTTGAGCTACAAAAACACATACAGGGTTGACTCTCGGGATTCTATATTTCCAGATCGAAGAGTTACCCATGAGACTGCAATATCATACTATTGGCGTTCCTAACTGCTGGATGCAGTTATTGCATAGGATAGCTAGATGAGTATCATGTTATCATAAGCATCACTAGTTTACTTTTGAAATTTGCATACGTTTTGAGGTCAGATGACCAATGTGTCTTGGGCACAAATTTTGTAAAAACCTATAACTATGTATCTATTTGTTTTCAGTGTTTTCCTATGTCTATTGTGAAATCCTTCTCAATTATACGATGTGAATTGAAAATATGTATTTACATGTGTTGCAAATGTCTATTTATAACATAATTCACTAAGGAATTAGTTAATGTGTTCAAGTTGATGGAAATGTGTTGATATTGAATTAAATCAAAATGTCTTTCCAAAAGTCTAACTCTTATGAACATGCGATGCAGTGTTGGATTTCTAACAATGTAAACACTAGTAAGTTGCAGTACCACAAGTTGTGAGTCCAACTTAATAATGATGCAGTTAATACTAAATGAAATGGAATCAAAGATAAGTTAGATAAATTTGCTATACTCAGCGACATTGTTTGTAGATAAATCGACACAAATCCCTTAAAACTCACTAATTCACCATTCAGAGTGAAAATGGCCCACGCTGCAGAGGATAGATTCTGCGTACTACGACTAGCACCATCAGCATACCCAAGGAATGGTTCCAAATATTCAGACATCTGCGATGAAATGTAAAGTGGATTACTAACTTCAAGAAAACTCAAGAAAAAACAAACTAAGACAATAAATGCAAATCAACAACATATATACAATATAATACAATAGCTTACTATGCTCATGTTTAAGCATAGTAACGTTCTAGATACAACCCATTTCAGGGTTGTGCCAATGGAATTCCATCATAATCTACCAACTCGTAGGCGCCCTTAGCAAGGACTCTTTTGAAAATATAGGGGCCATGCCATAACGGCTCAAATTTCCCTGTACCTATTAGATCAGCTTCCTGATCATAAAGAAGGACCAGGTCACCCTTTGAGAAGATGCGAGGCTGGACATGCCTGTAGTATTGCACCTTTATACGCCTCTTATGCACTTCCTTGGCCAATATGGCTTCACGATGCATTTCACCAAGATGGATGAGGTTAAAAAGATGCGCTTCTTCAAAATAGGTGTCAGGTAACAAGACAATTGCGAGTTTTAACGATGGTATTTCAAATTGGATAGGAAAGATAACTTCCAGACCATACACCAATTGAAAGGGAGTAAATCCGGTTGTGTTTCTCACCAAGGTTCGATATGCCCATAAAGCCGAGTACAACATCAAATGCCAATTTCATTTATGAACTCCTATCATTCGTTGAATCATTCGTTTAAGAATATTGTTAATAGCCTCAAATTTTCCATTTGATTGTGGATAATAAGGAGTAGAACTATCATGCGGAAGTCCTTAATTGGCAGTCAAGTCATTCATCATGTGATTGCGAAAATGCTTACCATGATTTGTGACTATAGCCTGTGGAACACCAAACCATGAAATTACATGATTGAAAAAGAATAATGCAGTTGTTTCACCTGTGTTGTTGAATGTAGGCATCGCTTCAGCCCACTTGGTAAAGTAGTCTACTACGACAATAATATAACCATGCCCCCTAGACAAATCAGGTTTGCAAGTCATGAAGTCAATGCCCCATTTTGAAAATGGTCCCACAACGATAACAAGATGCATCGCCACTAGCAGTTTGTAGAATTTACGATCAAATATATGGCATGCATGACAACTTCTAACCACGAGGATGCAGTCGCAAAATATAGTTGGCTAAAGTTAACCGACGTGAAGTATCTTTTGCGCGGTAGCATATCCAAGCAAGTGTCCACCACAATCCCCAACATGAAAATCATTTAAAACATTTTTGGCCTCCTCATGAGTGAGGCACCTCCATAAAATTGTATCGACACCAAGATAATAAAGTGTATCGCCGACAATCAGATAATCTTTGGCTTGATATAAAATACGTCGTTGTTCAGAGCGAGAGATATCAGGCCAAAAAGTCTAGTTCTGGAGATAACTGATAAAATCCCCATACCGAGGATCAAATGATCCGATCAGAAACAAAGACTCATCAAGAATAGATGGTTCTGATGTAGTAGAATTACTATCAGAGGGAAGGTCGCAGAGAAGCTCAACCAAAACTAAAGACTTTTTTGACTTGGATTTGATGAATTCCAAATCAAATTCCTATAAAATGACAATCCATTTTGAATACTTGCCCCCCAGCACTTGACATGATAAAATGTAAGTCATGGGGTTGCAATCCGAAATGAAAATGGTCTTCTGGAACAGGATATTGTGACGAAATATTTGGACAGCTTGAACGGCCACCAAGGCGGGCTTTTCAACATATGAATACTTCACTCCCGTATCATTTCTATTAAGACTCAAATAATATATCAGATTTTATATCCCATATTCTACTTGGAATAATACCATATCAATGGTCATATCAGCCGTGGCGATATATAAGAAATAATCACTCTAATAATTAGGGGGATACATTAATGACACCCAGACAAATGTATCCTTGACAACATCAAAATAAGCTTGCGCGACCTTATCCCAATGGAAGGGAATCCCATTTTTCAAGAGCCGAGTAAATCCTTTAGCCATTTTGGTGTAGTTGGGTATGAACCTCCATAGGAAGTTAGCCTTTCTCTGAAGTTTATGTAACTAAAGCAAGTTTGATGGCACATGAAAATCAAGAATGGCCTGGACCTTTAGTGGGTCGATTCAAATTCCTTCTTTTGAGACGACGAATCCTAGCAAATGACTAGAACCAACATAAAACACACATTTATGTGGATTGAGGCGTATTTTGTAGTGTCGGCAACGTAGAAATATAGCTCTCAAATGCATGAGGTGATCAGTATGGTTTCGTGAATGTGCGGGTAAATCTTCTAGATAAGGTTGAACAATGTGCTTGATGTCATTGAAAGCATAATCCATTGCTCTCTGAAAAGTTTCCCCAACGTTCTTTAAACCAAATGGGAGTTTCCGATAAGAGAATGTGCCCCAAGGACAGATAAATGTTGTCTTATATTGGTCCTCTGGGCAGATATTGATTTGATTGTAGCCATAAAATCCATCCATGAATGAAAATATTTCACATCCAGCACAATCTTCAATAATCTGGTCGATAAAGGGAGTAGGATAGTTGTTTTTTGAACAAGAAAGATTGACATCCCGATAATCGACGCACACTCTGATTGTCCCTTGTTTCTTCATGATCAGAACAATGTTGGAAACCCAATTAGTAAGCAAAACAGGGTAAATGAAACCAGCACGCAAAAGTTTTTCAAATTATTCTTTAATGGGAACAACCTTCTTCGGATTAACATGAGCGTTGACGTAACAACTTGACATCAGGGTACATTTTAACAGTGTGTTTGACGATACTAGTATCTATGCCTGAAATTTCCTCGTAAGACCAAGTAAACACATCACGAAATTCACGGAAGAGATAGTGATATGTTTCGAGTTCTGATGGAGAACAAGACTCGCTGACATTAATGTTTTCTGCAATGTCGGGTTTGGTTTAAATATCGATAGAAATGGTTTCTTCAATATTTGAAAAATTTCGCTCGGGTTCGATTGCATAATGGGAAAATAATTCTAAAATAATGTTTTGATCGATGGGTGATATAGTTCAATAATATTATCTTCTTTGTAATCCTGAATATGGGAATGATGATGATGATCTTCCCATGGTTCTCCTTTTGGCATCATGGATTCCAAAATATTCTCATCTGTCAAGAAAGTGGATGAAAAAGGATCAGATGGAGTACCAAAATCTAATGAGAGATCAACCCAAATGACTTGCGACGATGATTTCAAATTTTCCGCCCAAGCCATATAGATTGATTGCTATGCCATCTCAATTAGGCTGGGTGGCAGGAATTCATCCAACATAACAACTTCAGAATCACCCGTAATCTTCCTTAAGCCAGATGGAGTGGAAGATATGATGTAGCAGGTCACTATGTTTGCACTTTCTGCCAACGCTGCAGGTGACGGTAATGAAAAGGTTCCCATGAGGGAAGAATCCTTTAAGATTCCTACACCAATGTTGGAAATATGATGCAGAGTGTTGTCCTTGATGGCAACCCACTGAATGAAGATGAAGACGGGCGACTGTTGACATGTATTGTCCTTGATGGCACTCCACCTGATGAAGTTATGCTTGACTTGATGGACTTGTTAAATGATGTAAATCTGAAGTGATATGATGATTGCTGATGATATGATGTTGAGTGTTGTACTTGAAAGGAAACCCACTTGATGAAGATGATGACAACTTACTTGATGAAGTTGTGTTTGATAGAATATGTCCTCGATGAAGGAAATCTGATGTATCTACAGTATTTACAGTAGGCAATGAAGAAAGGATTTCAGAATGTACTCAGAGAATGATGAAAAAGAGCATGTCTCTTGGTATACGCGGATTGGCCTAGGGGAAGTCGCGTATGCACGCGGAAAGGAACGTTATAAGTCGCGTATGGGCTAAAGCGCTCAAAAAGTGCAAATCCAAGGGTAACCACCATGGTATTGACCCATAGTATTGGGTAATGATCCGCCTAATTGACCCCGTCCAGGTAGTTTTGGGCTTATGGTATTGTTTTGGTCCATGGTATTGAAAAAGGGGCTCATGGTATTGGAAAAGGATAATCATATAAAAGGAGAAGAAATTCATTGTGCACAACATGAGGGTGGGTGCAAGATGTCTGAGCTTGAATGAATACTTCTCTCTGAAGTAGATATGATTGGAAAGGGTTACACTTGAAGATAAATATGAGTGTATGATGCACCAATGATGAAGAAGGGGATCTAGATCTGAAATGCACTTGTATTTACTAGATCTCCTTATGGAAGGCCTAGATCTGTGATGAGGCGAACATCTAGGCGAACATCTGTCTGAAGTGAAAGGGTAAATCTGAACTGAATATCTGATCTGAAGAAGTCTGCTGCTCTGGAATAATTGAAGATCTATACGCTACTTCGACGCGGAGGAAGCGCGTATATACGCAGCTTCAGCGAAGAGAAAGCGCGTATGCGCAATAAAATATACACCGAGGTATACGCCGGTTTGTGTGGACGGAAGCGCGTATATACGCGAAATCAGTGAAGTAAAAGAGCGTATGCAAACTAGGGTTTGCTGAAGCAAGGGGTATGAAATATCTGAGCTGTTCTGCTGTGTTTATGCTATCTGATCTGTGTTGATATTTATCTGTTGATGATGTATGGTTGTGCTTAAAAGTATGGAAAGGGTCCAATATGAAAATATGATGAAATGTGGCCTGCAAGTGGTGTTCTATTGAAGTTGTTGGATCCAGTGTGAAAATTGATGAAACGTGGTCCAAGGTGGTGCTGAGGGTTGTAGCCTTCAGTCAGGGGGTCGTAGCTCCCTTCCAGGTGAGGCTGGTAAACGAGATCGGGGGGTCGTAGCTCCCTTCCAGGTGAGGCCGGTAAACGAGTCAGGGGGTCGTAGCTCCCTTCCAGGAGAGGCTGGTAAACGAGCGCAGGTGGGTGCCTGCGTGCTGGTCAAGTCTGCGCCAGCACATATGTTGTAAGATGTTTTCTCTATAATAAATATTGAAGGCTGAGCAACTGCAGCGGTGGTTTTCTCCCGATTTGGGTTTCCACCTAAAAATCCTGGTGTTCATGTGTGATGCTTTGTGTGATGGTTTATTCTGTTCTTACTGCACCTGTTTACTGCTTATTGAATATCCGATGAATAAATGATGGAATGGTTTAAGTGAAGATTTAATGACATATCTAAATCTCTGTGTATACGCTAGTTTCATAAATGGGATCCGCGTATATACGCTGGTTTACTGAAGTAAAGTAGCGTATGGGTTTTAAGGAATGAAAAAGTAAAAAGCCTAATATGCAGAAATACCGATTCACCCCCTCTCGCATTTTTCCCAACACACCAATGTTTTAAAGTGCTAGTTGGGGTGCATGAAATAACAGAACGCTTCCATTTACCTGGGAACTAGAGGCAAAGAAGGATAGTTGATTTATGACTGTGATAAAACCTTTATGTGCAAAGGCGATCATTCTAAAATATGTAGAAACGATCGTAGTCATAGCATATATCCATGGCCTTCCGAGTAAAATGTTGTAATCAAGGGGTTCGTCAACGACCTCAACTTCAACATTTACTGTTTTTCCCCCTAGTTCAACATGCAGGTTATTGATGATACCACAAGGCTTATATGTACGTCCGTCAAAAGCTTTCAACGTCGTAGCCGATTGAGATAGGCACGATGAGCCAAGTAACTTCCAACAGTTTAGATAAAATGTAGGTAGATTCTCCCTCATCAATAATAGTACGACGAACAAGGTGATTGAGAACATTTAATTGGATGGAGAATTCCAATTTTTCTAGTAATTGCAGCACATAGCCCGTATGATTAAAGACTACAAGATTGGAATCTGTCGGATCGATTCCACCAATTTCCGATAACAAAGCCCGCTTCTGGGAGGGACAATTTTGAAGCACCTCAAGCGTTGACATAGCTAAAGGGGATTGAACCAAATATTCAACTATATTATAATTTTTAGCAGCTCGGGCTCGAGGACTAAATGTTGATTTATTAACGACTCATTTTGGTGGATTTATTTTCAATTCAGGAATAGAAGTTGGCGGTATCGATTCCATAGACAGATTCATGGTCGAGGTAGTAGGTTGATCAGTAGCCTAACTACCATAATATTTATTACACGTTGACACCAAAACATCAGTTTTTGGCTTCATGATAGAAAGAATAAGCACTTGGGAACTATAATTTGGATCCGTAGCAACCAAATTTGTGTCTGGATTTGGAAATGGATCTATCAACATAACAAATGCATGCAAGGTCTTAATCAATTTTGAGACTTCGGCACGATGAGGAAAATCACGAAAAAAATTCTCCTCATTACAAATTATGCAAGGGTAACTTGTTGAATATTGCAACAAGAAACAGTGAAGGAGGCATCCTAAAACATCATTCCTGATCCTAGTTGGAAAATAATCACCTAAACCAGGTGGGGCCCACGCAGGTGATTTTTGGCACAAATTCTATTTTTAGACATGTCGATCATATTCTATGAGTTGCAGGATGCTATTTGTGGATGGTTGATCAAGTTGGAAAAATAGATGGACTTCTATTTTTAGACATATTGGGCAGAATCTATTTTTATATTGCCAGTCTAAAAATAGATATGTCGAATATTATTAGCTCTTAATAATATTTGGACTCTAAACATTATCTTATTCTCTTGGAGCACTTTAGTTAAGTGCACAGATGTGGCACAGGAGTTGACAGAAGGAATTACGCTATTCCTAAGGGTTTACTGGAGCTATTGCATGGATGACTTTAGCTAGAACTCATGTGACAGAGTTTGGTGGAGTTGTAGAAGTAGTTTGTGGAGTTTTGTTCAGTTTAACTCAGTTAGACTCAGTTGAGCTAGTTATATCTACTCTAACTGATTGATACACTAGTGAGAGTGGTGTGAATTAATTAATAATTAATTCAATAAATAATAACTCATTAATCAACTAAAGAATACATCAGTTAACTACAGTGCATGGACAGTTTCAGTGGAGACCAGTGGAGAGGTAGGTGAAAGAGCAAGTGTGACTATCAGTTGTGATTATAGTGTTGCATTTTTTGCACCAAAAAATTAGTGGAGATGCCTTTAAGGATTGCGTGAGCAAGGCTGGAGCAATTCGAGTTCATCCAGAGCCATTCTTCAGCAAGGATTTCACAGTAGAGGAAGGCTAAAGGCTGGCAAAGATCGGTGCATGGATTTGCAAGATCGGGCCTGATTAGTGTGTAGCGATTGAATTGTACTGAGAGCTTGTGATAAGCTTTGTATAAGGATTGTTACATGATATCTATGACATATATTATATACAAATAGTTGGGGTTTTTAGCTTCAGGCTTTCCCATTAAAACAACTGTGTTAATGTGTGTGAATTTTTATGGTTTCAATGTGTGCATGCAATTGATTTAATTTCCGCATGTGGTAATCAATGGTGGAATAGATTTTGTATTGTGCATGAAGTTAAAATAGTGTGTGATCAGGAGAATATTGGAAATATCCATGCGTAGTGCATATAATTTTCTACATAACTAGGTTTTTGATTTCTAGTTTGTTGATCAGATGATATTTCTTGCGGGGTATAAGTTTGATTTTTCTTTGATTTCCCCTTTTTCTTACTTCCGGGTTGCTTGTCACTTTTTCCTTTGTCAGATGACACGGCATGGATTCTGGAAGAAGGTGTAGGATCATATGCAGTAGAGTGATGTGTGCTTTCAGTACCGATCATACCGTCGTTGTCATGAGAGTCCTTATATGGAGGAGGAACAGTAAATTTAGATCACGACGTGTTGGGAAATTTCTCGTAGAGCGTGCCAGACTATGTATAAATCATCTGAGTATTGGGAACGAGAAATGACCTGATCTTCAGTGATGACGCCCACCTTAGCCACATCCTCAGTTATAGATGGTATCAGTGACTTAATGAACCACTTAGCAATGAGTTGATCATGAACAAATGTCTTAACCATTCTACGACGAAGACGCCACTCATGAATATGATCAGAAACGTGAGTAGCATTAATTTGTTTAAAATTGGTCAAGAGTTCCATTCCAATTTCATATCATATGGGTAACTTGGAGTGGGTCAAAAATACAGTAGCTAGGGCAGTGAAATTATCAAATGAAGCTCTTTGTAACTCAATGTACCATTTTGTAGCCGGACTAGTGAGCGTACGCTAGAAAATACATAGTCGAACGGAGTCATCATTTAGGGAGTTAGATGAACACCAAAAATGATAAGTCATAACATGCATCGACGAGTATTCTCCAGGGTTTCCATTGAACTTAGGAATATCCGAGGATAATTTATGAGATATCATCGGCCACCAAGGAGCATAGTTCATTGGATCATTGGTAAGCTGGTTTAAATTTGGTAACTCTAAAGTTGGAACAAAGGGAAAATTTAAATTTAAGTTGGGTTGAGCATAGCCATAGTATGATGGAATTTATTGGGCAACAGACCTTTGAGCACCAACATAAGGAATCTATTGTTGGTAACCGAGATAGTGGTTGTTTTGATAAGCAAACGCTTGAGGATTCTGTTGACCAAAAACTAGGTATGCTACTTGTTGAAATGAAGGCTTTTGTATTTGAGCTTGTGGCTGCCAAGGGGTCTATCCACGAATATTATAACCCAAACTAGAATAGATTGGATTCGGTTTTCAATAGGTATAACCTGGCTATGGCTGTGACATCCCATAATATGGCAATACAACTTGTGAATAGATAATTTCGGATACAAGTGGTTGTTGTAAACCAGCCGAAGGAGTTGGAGTCTAAGGGCCCAATACTTGAGGGTATTGGGTGGAAGGACCTGCCTAAGATGGTTGAGGTACAACAGTTTGAGTTTATAACAGGGGTAAAGATGTATTAACAAGTTGAGTAGATGTGGGTGCAACAGATTGAACTGGTTGATATGATTGTACAATCGTTTGTGGTTGGATGGGTAGAGTGGGCTGCCACTGACAAACATTCATTCTGACATTAGGATGACCAAATAATGACATAGTACCATCAAAATGGGTGACCATAGGTTGCCCCCCTAGAATGAGGAGTATAATAAGATGGAAAATATTGTTCTCCAAATGTTGGGAGTCTATTTAAAATTGTACTGGTTGGAATATACCCAGATGGATCAGCTTGATATTGCCCTGATGACGTATATAAAGGATCAAGACATTCAATACTCATTATAGATGTACCAAATAGAATACCAGATGATGACATTGGTGAAGTCCATGGGTTTTAGGATGCGCTAGAGATGGTTCCAGATAAAGATTGTAAACCAGGTGGGACAGAAGGGCCACCATATAAATGTGACTCTGGTGATGTTGTGAAAATCAATGGGGTAGCAAGAGTAGGTGTTTTTGCAACTGGAATAGATGGTACAACCGAAGATGTTATCTCGAGCATGGTTATAAAACCCAATGTTTACCCTACTGGATCGACGGGAACCCAAATAAACATAGGATCAAAGAAAGCAGAGATGGGTGATTGAGGAAAAGTCTCGTTAAGATAAAGCTTCAATCCAAAATGGGTTGGAGTCGAAGGCATTTTATCTTGTGGAATTTATTCAATCGAAATCAAGCCAGGTGGAAGGATTTCCCCATCTGGCCCGAAGTATATTTCAGGTGGTTGACTGCGCGATATGGGAGATTCAATGGCTACAATAGATTGTGGGGCGACTGATACAGGAAAAACTTCTAGTTTTTCGAATTTGGGATTCAGATGTTCTGGTAAAAGTACGATAGGATCCGGATCAACTTCTAGTTGAACAACGTCGGGTTCGAGATGTATGGTCTTACTGATTGGATGGATCATGACCACAAGTAGCTGTGAGGACTTCATCTTGACAACAGTAAATGAACTATAATTTGTAGAAACAGCTCGAGATGACTTTGGTATATGTGAGGATGATGTCTCACCAAAGGTACTGATAGTAATAGTTTCAGTAGAATGATGTCGCCTTCGCCAACCAAAAATGGCTTTCGGTGGTAAAGGTGGTTTCAATGCTATTCTACGAGAACGACGGGGAAAGGGATGTTCTACTTACACGATGTCTGATTTATCTTATGACCAAAAACAAATAAACAAAATAAAAGGGTAATTCTAGGAAAAAGGTTTACCAAGTAATTGTGAATTGCAGAATACCTCCTGGTGAACCAAGAAGTATGGGTAGGAAATCTGCCTGAATGTTGTGTTCGGTGTATCACAAGTTACAAGGTGGTCGACTCGATTACCTATGGATGGATAGAAACCTAAATTTGTCCTCCCAAATATATCCGAAGGTACGTGGAGGCCCAAGTCCATATTAGAATTGTCTAATGCGAAACCGCACAGTGAGAGCACCCCCTTATACTTTTCATACCAGAACACTGCCCTATATACCCGAAGGTATGTGGACGAGCTCCGATATACTTACGTACATGGAGTGAGGTATCACACTATGTTTAATGACGCTAGAACACATCTCTAGTCTAGACCTTTTAAATGTTATCATTAATGTTCCAATGCTTTCTTAGGTAAATTGATTTAAATTTTATGTTGATCTTGTTTAAAAGTTTGTCTTTGAGGTTCACCGTGTGATGTAATGGAAATTCCTGAAAATGCAAACTAAACGATAAGCAAACTTTCAAATTTATCTTTTTCAATGTAAATACTAGCTACTAAGGGAAAGAGCAATCAGTTTTTGAGTAAACAACAAAGAGCACAAACTAAAATGTAGTTTTCCTAACTTTTTCCTATGCAACACACACAATTCACTATATGCACATACATGTTTTTCTTTTTAGCTCCCTTAATGTGAATGAAAGAAAGGAAACTATATGCATCAATCAATAAAACAAGTGTTTTCTTCTTTGAGAAATGAGGAATTAAACAACAATTTATCTTTTAGGAAAAATGAAGAATGGAACTAAAATTTTTCCTACAGGAAACGAGGAATGAAACAAAAAATTCCTTTACAAAAACAAATTGATATAGTGAAGAAATAAAATACTTTGAATTTGATTTTCCAATGATAAATAAAAACACTAAAGAGACATTGAACAAATTTACTTTTCAAAGGAGGAAGAATTAGGAAAGTTTACTGGTCTCTAAGATGTATCAGACAATTGAGAATGCAACAAAAAAATGGCTGATAATGATAGAAATGAAAAATTTAGATATAATTTGGTTGGTTGAGGGGC
This sequence comes from Pinus albicaulis, assembly GCA_034641835.2. Taxonomy (NCBI): domain Eukaryota; kingdom Viridiplantae; phylum Streptophyta; class Pinopsida; order Pinales; family Pinaceae; genus Pinus; species Pinus albicaulis. Next base: position 751,328,503 of record CM076580.1, read on the forward strand.
CAACACAGTCTCTAAGGGGATATAGTGCGTTGCAGAGCACCCCTTAGTGGGAGACAATGCACTGGAGTGCACTCTGTCTTGACCAACAGTGCGTTGGGCATAGCAGGGACTGAAAAACCAAGCAACAGAACACACTTATAATGCAATTATTTCATTCAAATGTATAATAACTGAAATTAGACTCTACTGATGAGGATAAGAAGAGAAAAAAACACTAGGAATGATAGGATACTCCCCAGTGGAGTCGTCAATTTGTTATGCAGAATTGTGATCTACGGATAAACCAAATTCCCTAAGTGTGGTGTTAGTCACTTAGAACAAAAGAGGAAAGAATTACTATCACTTTCTCTAAAACAAGTAGACATAAAGAATGATAAAGGAGCCTAATTTTGATTCAATCGCTTCTCCTTCTCCTTCAGTCGTTGTTGTCATCGCTCTCAATCCAACTCAAATCTATAGATTGATTCCTATAAACACAAACAGAGAACAGAAAACAACATGCAATATATAGATATCTACTTATCTTACTCAATCAAATCGATTATATATATATATATATATATATATCATTCAAGAATCCATTGCACAAGAAATAGAGACATATATATGGTAAAATGAACAACAATATTTATTAAAGAGTAGAAGGGGGAGGTTACAACTAATGATTAATTTGTTTCCACCAACTCCAGCTTCATTCCAGCCTCATCACATCCAACATATAATAGTAGCATATCAGTACTTTCACTCTCTCAAATGAGAATCCAACAACATAACTTTACCAAATTTATTCCTTCCATAGCATTAGAATGAGTGCTCAATTTATAGGGAAACTGATGGTAGTTTATCAATGAATGACTTTCTAATAATAGGCAAGAAATGTTCCCAAGTTTAGAGGTGTTAGATGGACACTTGGATTCTAATTTTGACACATATGGACTCTTCTAGAAGGCACTGGCCATGTGGAGATTCCCGTAACAATGAGAATTCCACTCCCAAGTTTCCAATGCACTCTTGAATGTCAGGAAGTGCATTGTAGTGCACCCTTGAATGGAGGATTTTTCATTGCAACGCAGTTAGTCCCTTTAGAGGCTACTTTGGTGAGTTAATAAGTGATATAACATATACTTAAAACCTTGGAAATATCGCAATAGAATCCATGAATGAATTTTTCTTCTCTTAGGGCATATAGCAACTGAAATGTAAGGGGATGATAGACCCTATCTCATTGGTATTGGGGATGATGTCTAGTTTGACCGGTTCATGGGGGATGATGCCCAAATTGACCTATAACATGTTGAGTCAAACATGGAAATTGCGTGTTGTAGTTGAACACAGGAAGCAGAGAATCAAGTGAGCGAGACACTTAGCTGTCAAAACAAAAAATATCCTATTACTTTATTTTCCAATAGAAATTCATAAAGAGATTTGGACTCCTAGATATCGATTTCATAGGTATCAAGTTTGTTTAGGGTTTATTGGCTTAAAATTATTTTGAAGTTGTTTTTATCATTTGTATAAATAGTAGTGAATGAGACAAAGAACAAATTGGAGGTGATTAATGTTATTAAGTTTATAATCTTGTCATGGGCATAATGATACTCTGTTCTTTTAATATAATTTCTTGTTACCTTCTCAATATGTGCATGAAGTCTTGATTAATAATCGATCTTGCACACTATTGAATCCCTATTTTGCCTAATTTTGACACCTTTCCTAGACCTTATCTCTCCCATTTTGAACTCTCCTTAACCTCAAATATGCTTATTTCAGTTATATCAGCTAGGTTTTTTGCCAAAAGGGTACCGTAGGCTTGAGGTATGAAAATTAAAATAAAAAGTATCATTTTTACCTTTAATCTTAAGTATTCCTTATTGAAATTATGATGCCAATTGATCTAAGAATATTATGTAGATTTGATTTGATCCGAAACAACTCTGAAATTCATGAAGACAACTCGTGCGATCACATTTCATGCAGATGTTCCAAAAATCCTATAGATACGAATTTCCTACAGCCGCTTTGGTTTCCTGTAACAGAGCTAGCGGTTAGATATGTTACACTCATTTCCAAATCAAATGAGAACATGGGTTTTGTGGGGAATTCATCATACATGGATGTTGTCTTATTTTCCATGCCTAATCCACCTTAGAAACCACCCAGATCCGCAAACCTCTTCTCATTGGTCGCATGAGGAGTAGCTTCAGCCTTGTAGCGAAAATGGTATAATCCATGATTTTAGTCATGGATTAAACCCATCTTAGCTAATTTTGACGATATTGTACCTTTATTGATGGCTCCTAGATTAGATTAGAATTTTCCTCATTCGAGCCAAATATGGGCTTTGGAACTTGTATAAATTTGACTATGTTTTATGATGTAAGGAGTTGGTTTGGTTGGGTTTTTTCTATAAGACATAACAGGTTGTACTCAGTTGTAATATTTCCAGATTAATATAATATTTGATGTTCTATCCATTCTACTGAGAAAGAATCTTTAATTTTGTAGGGGTTATGAGTGCGAGAGGGCCCCCTTTGGTCACAACTCCCTTAGTTTTGTGTGTGTGTGCATTTTAATTTTTGTTCTGTAGTAATAGTTCTTTCATACAACTAATGTACTATTTCTGAAGTTTCAAAAGTAATTACCAATTGATTAAATGATTGAATTTTTGTGTTAAATGTGTGGATTTCATTTGATCAAGTTCGATTTACATTGTTAAGTTTATTTCTTTCTTGCTGTAAGTTTGATCTCCTATCTTTTCTGATCACATCGGCAAGACTAATAATTGTATATGGATGTTCAGATCCACTCCATAACCTTTGCTGCAAAATGATGATTCAGAAAAGAGGCATTAGTTTTATGAGTGACTGACTAATTTGATTAGTAAGTACTTGAAGTATTAAGCATACATATATTTTGCACAAAATCTCATAAGCCTACTTGCCCTGGGTTGATAATTTATGATTGACAAATTATAAGCCTATAATTTGACTCAACATTTTGGCACCGTTGTTGGGGAGGTGCTAAGGGATGATATTGGAAGTGTTTTTATGATTTTTGAATTTGTTTGTATAATATATGAATAGGGTCCAATATTTTCAAATTTTTTTCATGGTGGTGTGAGAACCACTTCATTCACTAATACACTGGCCAGAACTGGGAGGTATGCAAGAAAAAAGGCAGTAAAAGAAGGAGAATCTGAACAGGAGGTCTGTAGTCCTGAAGAGAGTTTGGCTGTTGATTCCAAAAAAGTAAATACTTCTACAACATAATATTTTGTTGGTAAATCCTCTATTTTTTCCCATTTAGAACCTCCCCTCCCAAGGAAGTCAACATCGTTTCTTAGTGGCCACCTTGAAGAGGAGTTCTTCATTAATCCTATTCAAGAACCAGAGTTCCAAACCATTGATTCTGAAGAATATGTATTGTACAGAGGTCCTGCTCTCTCTTGGTCTGGTATCATGAAGAGGGTATGGGTAACACATATGGGATCTACACTGAGAAATAAAAGGAATTGGTTACATTTTAATTCCCTATCAGGGATACTGGTGGAGCTACTCAGATGAAAAACATTCCTCCCTCAGCCTTGCCTAATTTTTGCGGTGCCTCCAGTGAAGATCTTGATGCCTTCTTATTTGAGTTTGATGTGTTATGCAGGAGCTATGACTATTCTTCCAATGCTCAAAAGCTAAAAAAATTTCCTTCTACACTGAAGGATGCAACTGTCAGGTGGTTTATGGGTTTGGGTCGAAGCTCCATTTCAACTTGGGATGAAATTAAGAAGGTATTCTTGAAGAAATACCAAGATTATTGTAAATATAGAGACCTCAGAGAAGAGATTTTTTGCATGAATCAGAAGGAAGGGGGGAGTCTGGAGGACTTGGTGGAAATATTTCAGTATAATCTACAGAGATTAAAGATGAATCATCCGAGAAAAGAAACCAAAAGGACAAATTTTCGTAGGGAAATCAGACCAGAATTTATAGAAATTTTAAACTTAATGGGAGCAGGTTCTGTATCAAATTTGAGTTATGATGATGTGTGTGAGCTGTGTAGAAGATATTCAAGAGGAAATTCCAAGATCGGAGGTGGGTTGAGAGACACTTCTTCCAGGAGTGTCAAATCTATTGCCGGAACTGGAGTAACCAGAGCTGAAATGGGTAATTTATTTGAAAATTTTAAAACAGATATTCTTAGCACTTTATCTTCACAACTGGATGTTTTGCAGGCTAAGAATAAATCAGAGGAACTGGATAAAGACATGGTTGTGTTATGCTCCAAATGTAGGAAGAAACATGCTCTAAGGGAATTCCCTATTGACAGCATAGAGGTATGCCGAATTTGTGAAGCTGAGCATTCCACTGATCAATGACCTTCTCTTCCTAAAATTAAAGCTTCATATATAGCAGATCATAGATTAGTAAATTCACTTTATGCAATGGCACCTCAAATACCATGGCAGCCACGTCCTACAGGTATGTCACAGTCACATTTTCAATTTCCTTATGCTAAGAGTCAGATGTGGAAAATTCCAATGCCTTGGCAGCCCTGGCCTACTGAACAACCTTGGTAGGGGAACTTTTCTCACCCTGCTGCACAAAATTTTCTAGCTCAAAACTTTTATCCTCTGTAGCTGACACCGCAATAAATGGTACAGACACAACAACAACTTCAGTTGCCTACCCCACCAAACCAACCTCGTCCAACACAACTCCCTGCTCAGCCAGTGTCTAACCCCAATAATAAAACCATCCAATATACTCACAATATTGGATTGGTCACTTATCCCAATTTTCATACCTACTATATTTCACCACAACCACTACAGGAAATTTATGTGTGCTGTAGGAAATTAAGCTTAGATAAGGAAAAGTGGTAACTTAGCCTGAAAGAATTGAAGATAGTGTAGAGGAAGATACTCAGGAAATGCATGAAGTCGAAACTACACATGAACAAAAAAAAAAAAACTACTTTAAGGCTGCAAGAACCCTCCTTATCCCATATGGTCCAACCTCCTTTTCCATAGAGGTTGGAAATGAAATTAAAACAACCAAAGTTTGATCTTGTGTTTGAAATGAGAAATGTGTGCATTAATATATCTTTACTGAAAGAAATTAAGGACATCCCGATTTATGCCAAAATAGTGAGGGAGCTATGTACCAAGAAACCAAGGATACAGAAGAGAGAACCCTCCAAAATTCAAGTAGGTGGAAATATTGCAAGTTTAATGTCCACCAAATTTGTTATTGAAAAATATGCAAACCCCAAAATCCCTGTGGTCACCACCTTTATCAATGGGTATCCCATAAAGAACACTTTAATTGATTTAGCTGCAGCCATTAATGTGATGACTATGGAGACTTTGTTTCATATAGGATCCTTTGACTTATTACCTACTCCTACCATGTTATAATTTGCAAATAAGTCTAAGGTAAAGCCAGAGGGGGTATTAGAATAAATTTTCATCTCATTAAATTCTTGGGAGTATCCTGTAGACGTTTATGTTCTTCAACATAAAACTAACTTGGGAGGGCATCCTTTGATCTTGGGAAGGCCTTGGTTAGCCACGACATATGCCTACATAGGGTGTAGGTCTGGAAACATGACCATCACTCATGGAGCTTAAACAAAGCACATTAATTTGTATCCCCCTGCTAAACCCCTCTCGAGATCAGAAAATACACATTGGGTTGAAGAATAGGAGCATGATTAAGAATGTTTAAGAATTTCTCAAGCCATGAGCCTTAAGGAAAATTCAGAATAAAATTTGATAAATTGTTGTATTTATAATCCTGATTTTCCGTAGAATTTAGAAGGGAAGTCTAGTCATAATTTAGATATCATTACTAATCTGCAAGATTTTTATGAGCATAGTACAACAACTGAACTACATTTAGCCCTCTTATTTGCATTTCCTTCATATTCCATGACTGAATGGGGGGGGGGGGGGGGCGGGTAAGGTAGTTGAAATTTTTCCTGAAAAATCTTTAAACATTAATTATTTCTTAACTCCTGAACAAGAAAAACAGTTAATTCAAATGTTGAAATTTTTTTCGGATACATTTGCATGAGAATATGTAGACATGAGGGGAATTCACCCAGATACATGCATTCATAAAATTTATATATAAGAAACTTCTAGGCCCGTGAGACAACCACAGAGAAGGATGAACCCTTCCTTAAGGGAAATTGTAAAAGATGAATTGAAGAAATTGTTAAATGTAGGGTTCATCTATCCTATCTCAGATAGCCAGTGGGTATCTCCACTGGTTATTTTCCCCAAAAAGAATGGAAAATGGCGAGTGTGTGTATATTACAAGGAACTAAACAAAGCTACATTAAAATACCATTTTCCTTTGCCTTTTATAGACCAAGTGCTGGACACTTTAGCAGGGAAAAAATATTTTTCCTTCCTAGATGGGTTCAACGGATACAATCAAAGTAGGATAGCTCCATAGGACCAGGAGAAGACAACATTCACATGTCCTTGGGGTACATATGCATATAAGGTATTACCATTTGGTCTATGCAACACACCAACCACATTCCAATGGGCGGTCCTTCGCATTTTGTCTGAACTTTTGCATGATTGTGTGGAAGTTTATATGGATGATTTTACAGTAATGGGTGATACTTTTGAAGATGATTTACATAATATTGAAAATTTTTGCAGAGATGTAGAGAAAATAATCTTTCATTAAGTAATGAAAAATGTTTTATGATTATGACTAAAGGTATTTTTTTGGGTCATCATGTTTTTGCTACAGGAACTAAGGTTGATCCGACAAAGATTGAAGTTATTGTAAAGGTGCCCCCACCAACCAATCAAAAGGGAGTTCAAAGTTTTCTTGGACATGCGGGCTACTACAGAAGGTTTGTTGAAAATTTTACAAAGGTAGCCTCTCCATTGTTGAAATTATTTACTAAGGAATCTGAATTTCATGGAATAATGAGTGTCAAGTTGCATTTGATACACTCAAGGAAAAGCTTTCTTCAGCACTTGTCTTAAGAGGCCCAAATTGGAAATTTCCCTTTCACATTTCCACTGATGCCTCTGATTCAGACATAGGAGCAGTATTGGGCCAAAAGGAGGATCCTGTAACCCATGCTATTTATTTATTTAGTAAAAATTTAACTCCCACAGAACTGAATTACACCGTAACTAAAAAATAATTCCTTGTTGTGATTTATGCTATTAACAAGTTTAGACATTACATCACGGGTTATGAAGTTTTTGTAAACACTGATCATTCTTCCATTCGATATATCATGAATAAACCAGTTGGTAATGGCATGATTGCTAGGTGGATTTTGTTGTTCTAGGAATTTTACATCACAATATTGTATAGACCAGGAAAAGAAAATCAGGTAGCTGATTTCTTATCTAGGCTCAACCATGCAGGTGAGGATTTTCCTGTTAATGATAGCTTTCCCGATGAAAATTTGTTTGTTATTTCTATCAAAACACCTTGGTTTACAGACATGACCAAATACCTTGATACAAGAAAATTTCCACCCTATTTTTCATCTAATCATAAAAATAGGATTATTAGGAAAAGTGATGCTTACTCTTGGATTAGGAGATCTTTTTTTCACAAGGCCCGATTTGATTATTCGCAGGTGTGTTAGGGAGGATGAGATATATGACATCTTCAGGGCCTATCATGATGAACCTTGTGAAGGACACTTTTAAGACAAGAGAACAACCTATAAGATCCTCCGCTCAGGTTAATACTGGCCAAGTATTTTTAAATATGCAAAGGAGTATGGTCGGAAGTGTGATAACTACCACAGAATGGGGTGGCCTGTACAATTAGATGAGATGCCTTTGCCACCACAGGTTCTCATAGAACCCTTCGAGAGGTGGGATCTTAGTTTTGTAGGCCCCATCAATCCTATGTCCAAAGGTAAGAAGTATATTTTGGTTTGTATTGATTATGTTACAAGGTGGGTGGAGGAAAGAGCATAACCTAGAGCAATGGAGAAAGCAGTGGTAGATTTTATTTTCTCTGATATTTTTGTAAGATTTTGGGTACCTAGGGAGATAGTTATTGATCAAGATACTCAGTTTGTGTCAAAGCTTATGCAAGGAATTGTGAAAAAATATTAGCTTACTCATCAAAATTCCACCCCTTACCATCCACAGGCCAATGGGTAAGTGGAATCAACAAATAAGTTTTTAGAGACAATCCTTACCAAGATAGTGCAATTACATAAGAAGGATTGGTCTGATCGACTTCCTGAGGCATTGTGGGCTTACAGGATCACATGTAGAAATGCCACTGGCTTCTCTCCGTATGAATTGGTGTATGGAAAGAAATTTTTATTTCCCTTTGAATTTCAGATTAGAACTTTAAATATGGCAACAGATTTGGGTATAGACCTTGATGAAGCTCAATATCAGAAAAACTTGTAGCTCAATGAGTTGGATGAGATTAGGAAGGATGATTTTCAACATACTGACTTGATCCAACAACAATGGGCTAAATGGCATGATGGATACATTAAAAAGAAGAAATTCAAAGAGGGAGACTGGGCATTGTTGTATGATTCAAAATTTAAGAACTTTAAATGGAAATTCAACACACATTGGCTAGGCCCCTATGAAATTGAGATTTTTTTTTTATAATGGATCTTTTTGGGTTAAAAATATTTATGATGGGAATGTTACCTTCTTGGTAAATGGGAAAAAACTCAAGCTATATCAAAAACCCCAATCTAAGGAGGAATTTGTGGAAGAAATTGTGAAGCAGAAAGAGTTGGAGATGATGAGAGAAGGAGTCATTCCTTCCACTACCTCTTCCGGATTTTCCTATTGATACAATGAGCTCACTTTGTTCCTCATCGTGCTCAGTAAACCATGAGAAGAATGTATATTGGGTACAAGTTTATTCCTTTTTTCTGGCCCAATGGAATAGTTTTCAGAAAAGGAGCCCCCTTGGAGTCTTATTTTTCAGTATTTCAGACTCTCTAAAATTGAAATATGGCTAGCATGGACTGCCATTGGGTTTGTTAAAAACACAGGTCAGTAGATCCTTTAGGGTCCTCTTAATAAATTATTTTTTTCAATTAATCTGTGGATTGCTCGTGTTGGACTGATGTGGGATTCCTTACGGCCTTCCTTCCAACAATCTTGGCCCATCAACATCAGAAAATTATATGGGTACAATATTAGAGCCTTGTGATGCCTTGAAGCTTGTATTCCCTAATAACAGGCCACCTCAATAGAAGAAATGGGGAATCATTATGGCTCCTTGACTAATGGATCCTACAAGGGGTTCAACAACAGCTCACAAATTCACACCTAATAGGATGCATCAAGGTACTTTGGTCCTCACTCTCCTTAACAGTGATGGGCATCACATTGGTTAACAATTGACCTCAATGGTTGGTAATCCAATGAGATCATTGCACATTTGACATCAACACCTTCATTCATATTCAATGAACTGTACACAAATAGGGAGAAATGGTTTTTCCTGCAGAATGTTCAGCAGTCACGACTTCATTTCCTGCAGTAATGCCTTGGTTTCCTGAAGAACAAAAATCATGGATAGTTTTATTATTGGTCGAGGTCATGAATTGTGTGATTATACATTTGATGTAATTTTTTGAGTGGTTTATCATTCCAAGAAACAAGCAAACATCATTTGAAGATTCGACCATTAGGAGGTAAGTTCAGTAAGGTACAACCAGTGACAGGATACTTGAGGTAAGAGGTAATGATGCTTAATTTTTAAAAATTTGTATGGTTTAAGATATGATAACCTTTGAGGCAAAACATGGTCATAAACCATTGCATCATAAATTGAGCTCCATTCCTGATCATCACGACTCTGACATGCCAGTGGTTTTACTCCCGATATCCATTCCGCAAGTCGGATCATGAGGATGATCATGATCACAACCTGCTTTTCAAAATATCTATGCTCTCTGATATTTCCAATTTAACCCTCCCTTGTCGAGTGATCCATTGCAAGTCTTGGCACCACATTTACGTGAGCCACATTAATTATATCTCTCCCGTCCTTCACTATGTCAAAATTGCATGCCCTTGTTCATTTTGAGCCAGAATGCCCTGCTCTGTTGGAAGCTGACCCTTGCAGCAAAGCAAGACTAGAAAAAGTGGGGTGGTTACCCTTGTCTCAAAAATTCAGCGGTCATAATTCAAAAGTTACGAAGTTAGTCACTTTGAATCTTAACAATGAAAAGGCACAAGTCGGGAACATCCAGTTCCTATTAACAGAGGATTTGGTGGCTTGGTCATGCAAAATATCACAAGAGGAAGAACGTTGGTTTAAGAAAAAACGCTTTAATAAAGGAATTTGTGTGTCCTTTCTAAGGAAGGAGCATTCAAACCCTGACTGGAGCAAGGGGATTCCACCAGAATTCCTGAGAAGTAAGTATCGGAACCTGTTATTTTTCATGCAGAAGTATATAACATGCGAAGTTCACTTTGGGCTCGTGTTTTTATTTCACATTCAGCTTCTCATACGTTTTCGAGACAAACCTTTGAATTTTCCATATTACTTGAAGAAGTCCCCGATGAAAATTTCTATGACCGCTAAGGAAAGGGCAACCCACTTGGATGAAAACCTCTATCACCATGGGCTTGTAAAGATCATCTTAATGGAGGTTCTGCAGAAGAAGAAAAATATGTGGGAGGATTTTCTAGTCGAGAATTATTTCATCAAGGACAAAGACTCCGACCCTTCAGAGCCCAAGGAAGAAGAGCGAGAAGAAAAGGCAAGGAACAAGCCACGAACTCATGGTCCAAAGACAATGGAGGACAAAAAATATGAAGAAGTGGTGGTGACTGGGGAAACTATAGGTAAAAATCCTAAGTTGAAGGGCACTTCCATCCCATATAAAAGATTCACAAGGAGCCAAGCTTCCAAGTTGGCTATGAAGAACACTATAGAAGGGGGTAATGCCCAAGAAATTTGATAAAAAGAAAGGAAAACTCCACGGCTCTCCTAAATGAAAGGAGAAGGTGGAGACAACTTAATTCATTGATGAAGAAACAATTTCCTTCCAGGACACCCCGCTGCAAGAAAGCGGGAATGAAATAGAAAAATAATAGGAGGACCTTAGTGTACCCTAATATTCCTAAGTACATCATGAGGGGGAAGTAACTCCCCATAAAAAATAGTCTGGACAAGAGTTAGAGGATATTATCATCGAGATCGCGGTTTCATAATGGGCTTTGAGGAAGGTGAATGAGGCTCTAAAAGAGAACAACCTTCGCATACAAAAAGAGCATGAGGAATAACACCAAAAGGCGACCCAAAACATGAAAAAGAAGCAAGCTCAGATTGACCATTTGAAGAAGAAAAATGAGATTTACAGGGGCCAGGTTCAGCTAGAGTCCAGTAGGGCCCAATTGGATCATTTGGCTATAGTAGCTGCAACCCAAGGCAAGGAATAATTTCCTATTTTGGAGGGTGTAACATTTTTTCTTGCATAAGGGACATGAAAGAAGATAGGTGCGGGGGAGATGTTGAGTCCCCATTTTGCCTAATTTTGACACCTTTCCTAGACCTTATCTCTCCCATTTCAAACTCTCCTTAACACCTAATATGATTTTTTCGATTATATCAGCTAGGTTTTTGGTAAAAGGGTACCGTAGGCTTGAGGTATGAAAATTAACATAAAAATTATCATTTTTACCTTTAATATTTATTATTCCTTAACTAGTTGTTCCCTTATTGAAATTATCATGCCAAATGATCTAAGAATCTTCTGCATATTTTCTTTGATCCGAAACAAATCTGAAATTCCTGAAGACAACTCGTGTGGCGGCATTTCCCGAAGACATTATGGGAATCCTGTAGATGTGGATTTCCTGCAGCCACTCCAATTTCCTGCAGTAGAGTTAGCAGTTAGCTATGTTCCACTCATTGAAAAATCAAATGAGAAAATGGGTTTTGTGGGGAATTCGTCATACATGGATGTTGTCCTATTGGCCATGCCAAATACGCCTTTGAAACCACCTAGATCCGCAGACCTCTTCTCGTTGGCCGCATGAGGAGAAACTTTAGTCTTGTAATGAAAATTGTCTAATCCATGCTTTCAGTCATAGATTAGACCCAGCTTAGCTAATTTTGACGATATTTTACATGTATTGATAACTCCTAGCTCAGATTAGCATTTTCCTCATTTGAGCCAAATATGGGCTTTGGAACTCGTATAAATTTGACTGTGTTTTATGATGTAAGGAGTTGGTTGGGTTGGGTTTTTCTGATAGCACATATCAGATTGTAGTCGGAGGTAATATTTCCAGATTAATATAATATTTTATGTTCTGTCCATTAAACTGAGAAAGCCTCTTTAATTTTGTAGGGATTGTGAGTGAGGGAGGGCCCCCTTTTCTCAAAAATCCCTTAATTGTGCGTGTGTGTGCATTTTAATTTATGTTATGCAGTAATAATTCTTCCATACAACTAATGTAATCTTTCTAAAGTTTCAGCAACAATTACCAATTGATTAAATGATTCATTTTTTAAGTTGATTTATTTCTTGTTGTAAGTTTGATCTCATATCTTTTATGATCACATCAACAAGACTAAGAGATGTATAGGGATGTTCAGATCCACTCCATAGCCTTTGCTGCAAAATGTTGATTTAGTAAAGAGGAATTAGTTTTATGAGTAATTGACTGGTTTGATTAGTAAGCACTTGAAGTATTAAGCCTGCATATATTTTTCACAACATCTCATAAGCCCACCTGCCCTTGGTTGACAATTTATGATTGAAAAATTATAAGCCTATAATTTGACTCAACACACTCCAGGAGGCCCCCCCTGCGAGTTGTGAGGTTTTATTTTTAAGTTTTGAATTAATTTATTTTATGTTTCTTAGAAGTTCATTTTCGTTACAAACTGCATTTCTGGTTACTTTATTCTTGTCACAGAGTACTCATAAAAGAGAAAACACCAAAAAGAGTTAATGATTCAACACATCTTTGTTACATGTACTTAGTGTTTTATCCTTTGATTTCAGTTTTGTTAATTGTTTTCAAGTTATGCTATGTTAGACTGGAAATGTAGTTTAGAAGTTAATTGCGCACATTAGTGATCTCTCTTGAGTTTATATTTTCAATTATTTTATTATATTCCATAATCATTTCCTTTCAAACCAATTTTACCTTTCATAGATTAAATTTTATCATTAGTTTTCTCATAGCAATTAGATTAATTTTGTTCCAATTTCAAATTAGTTTAAAGATTTATTTTCAATAATTGGTGCAAAATAAGTTCAATTCCGCAACAATAGAATTAAATTATTTCCCTTCCATGTTTTGATTTTCACACATTTCCTTTTGGTATTTTAAGTGTGGATTTTTGCAATCTAGATAGATATTTACTTCAAAAGCTTAATTTTATTAGATAGGACTTTGGATTGAAAGAACATGTGCGTCATTAGTTTCCAAATTGTACGAAAAACAATCTTTCATTTTTGCAGTTAGTTTCATTCCTAGAATTCACTAAAATTACAGAAGAAATCCTAGCATATATAGTGCACATACATTTCACAAGTACACGAATCCTGGTTGAAATTTACTGAAGTAAAATTAAGGAAAATTAATTTACCAAAAAATGTGGCACTATTGTATGGGATGTGCATATAGGATTTATTCATGTACATTGTTTAGGAGAATTTTAATTTCAATAAAATTGAAAAATGATAAAAAATGTTTATGCATAGAGAAAGAGATCCTAGGGGTATATTTTTAAATAGAGGAGGTAGAATTTTCATTCCAACATCACCACTCACCCCACCTAGACCTTTTAGTGCCACACCATCCACTGATACTCACATTTGATCATTGGAAGGAAGAGCTAGACATCCTGAGGTGAATAGATTCGGAATCCAACCTAGAGATTCGCCAAATTCCTCTACTGAAGCTGTAGTTGTAAAACCTACATCCCCAACAGAAGGATTAATATTTCTTTCTTCAACTGGAGAACAACTTCTAGGAAAATAACTAGAAGTACCTAGTGAACTAGAAGAATAAACATATTTTAATATTCCATTAGTAGAAGAACTGGAAGAAGAGTTATAAAATCCAATAATAGAACCCTATATTAGCTCTAAATAATATACAATGGAAAGGTAAGGATAAGGATAAGTACATAATTTTAATGGTGAAATTAGGATTGGAGGTGGAAGAGGCAGAGGAGGAAATAGAGCTGGAGGAGGTGGAGGAAGAGGTGGTAGAGGAGTGTTGGCCCTCAATTTTGGTCCATTTTTCCCATAATCCACCTATTTACCATCATATTCCACCTTATATCATCCATATATGCCTCATTTTAGCCTTATTATGCATATTCAGGTAATTAAATTATTTTTTTCAATTTTTAGATATTTTTGTAAAAACTGGGTTTTAAGAGTATTTTTGGACTGCACTAAAAATTCCTGTAATAGGTCCATTGAAGTAATATGTGCAGGACACCTGGGTGAGATATGAGAATATATTTGGAAATATTGGGAACCACAGATGGAAAAATACTTGTTGGTTTGGTCAAACTAAGCTAAAACAGGCTCAGTTAACGTTGGTCAAACTTGACCTGTTTTTTAGAAATCCCTAGGAAAAATGGCAGAATTAGTATTTTTTGGGATTTTTCTTGATTTTGTGAACCAGAATGGATGAGTTCGACCTAGATGGATGGTATTAGGATGGATAGGAATGTTAGAGACATTATAGATCAATTTGTTTATTATTTGTCTATTTAAACCAATTTTATGAACCATTCAAGTATGTAGAATTTGTGTAATTTTGTATTGAGAATTTTGAAGATTTTGAGATAATTTGAAGAACTAGTTCCACTTTCTATTTTTTTTTCATGCTATGGATGATTGATTAAGTTTTTTGTAGCTGAGAAGTTCTTCAAGTGTGCAAGGCAAGGGTGGAGGGCCCCCACACCAAGCTAAGTACACTTTGGTTAAATTAGCATAATTTTCATGCAATAGTTTTTGCTTCAGGTTTATTATTCAGTACTTTAGATGTGTGAAGATTTCTTATGATTGATGGATGATTATTGGTTTGATTCTAATTTCCATATGAAAGGAAAAACAAGAATTTAATTTAAATTCTCTTTCTATCAAATCATGAACAATAACTAAAATCCATCCTCTTTAGTTTCCTTTCTTGAGTTATTTCTTGAATTTCCATTTTTAATGTAGTGGTAAAAATGTTGGAATAGAACTGTAAAGAAGGAAAACCTGGACCTCCTAAGTTAGGAGCCTCTTCAATTACTTTCTATACATCATAAGATATTGTTATTCAGTTTCTCTTCATGAAGCTAGTACTATGGGGAAGGACAACCAGGATCTCATAAGTTAGGAGCCTCTTCCTTCACTTACTACAGATAGAATCAAAAACTTCT
The DNA here is from genome assembly GCA_034641835.2 of Pinus albicaulis. Lineage (NCBI taxonomy): Eukaryota > Viridiplantae > Streptophyta > Pinopsida > Pinales > Pinaceae > Pinus > Pinus albicaulis. Next base: position 751,343,889 of record CM076580.1, read on the forward strand.
TAGTTAGATTTTATATTTGTAATATGAATTTCCATAAATCTTAGAATTTAGAATATATTTGTAATATTCATTTATTTCAACTTCTACACTTTGTCTTCTAAAATTGACTTTAGCTAAAATCCATATATTTTGGACATGCTTCAAAGTCTACAAACTCGGATTGATAATTAAAATATCTATGTTAGTTTACTTAGTAAATTGACCCAACATTTTTGGCGTTGTTGCGAGGGAAGCATAATTCAAATATAGTCAATTAGGAATATTTAAAAATTGAATAAATAAAAGCAAAACACAACAAAAACAAAAACAAAATTTAGTTTTTTTTAGTTATGTTTCTTTATGCCTAGAGAAAGAGATAAAAAAGGTAGATTTTCTAAAAAAAAACCCCCAAAAATTCAACTATCCATAAGAGCAGGACCATCAGGACTAATTACACCGGTTGCTGGAAGACCAACTTTAGAAGAATTGGAAGAAAAAAAAGATCAGGACAAATATTGACTCTTATTGAAAGACATACCTTGTTAGCCTATGAAGTGAAAAGAAAAAAAACACAAATAGAAACATCTTTCATAGAAAAAAAAAGGAGATAAGGAAACCAATTTTTAAACAATTAGAGCAACCAATTATTGAAAAAATAGAGATAGATGAGGAAAAACAAACTCAAACTCTTATTGAGACATTACAAACAACTGAAAAGAAAATGAAAGAGGAAGGAGAAGGATATAATATACCAATAATGACTCTGGAACAAAGAATTCAATATGAGAGGCAACAAAAGTAATGGCAGAGAAAAATAGAGGAAAAAAGGAGAATCGAAGCTGAGAGAAAAAGAGAAGAAGATGAAAAAAGAGAATATGACAATAAGAGACGTAATGATATAGAACCAGAAAATGACCAGGAAGCTACCTTTGGCTTCCCAATTCTAGACATAAGACAAATTCTTGGAGAGGAGGTAAAAATGAATAACATTCCACCTTCTATTTTGCCCAATTTTTATGGAATGTATATTGAAGATCTTGATTCATTTATGTTTGAGTTTGATGTCGTACTTATGGATTGTTGCACTAAAAATTGTCACCTTGACATTTAGTTGTCCATATGAGCTCATTTTCACACATATTTTCCTCCTTTGCAAGTCTAAAAACATCAGTTCCTCATGTCAAGCCTTAAAAATAAGAGAAAAGCTCTCAAAAGTCTCTAAAACTCTGGTATCGCAATTTCTCTTTGTCTTACCTGCGGTCCCGCACCTAATAGTCATGTCTCCTACGTACCTGACTGCACTATCTCTATGTTAAGGGTGTGGACCCCTGTAAAAGATTAAAAGGGTGCAAGTAAACTCAAAAATCTCACTTACAGTCATTTTTAGAAGCTTCTGGAAGGAATCTTGTGGTGGCAAGTCCGCTCTTTTCAGGTTCATGTATCCCATGCCTTAAGGAGCTAACCCCTTGATGTGAGGAGCTTATCCCTTTGAAGGAGGATTCTATCCCTTCATAGGTGGAACTGTAACCTCCTCTTTTGCACTATAAAAAGAGGCATTGGGCAGCCTCGATGGGAGTTCAAGCTTTAGTGTTATTTGAGGTAAAGTGTTGTTGGAACTTAGACTCCTTTAGCTAAGATTTTATGAGGAAAGATTACATACTTGTATGTATCTCAGTTGGAAGAGTGCAAGGCTTGTCAAAGTAAAGGAAATTCCTGCTTCGGACCCCAGGAAGACCTGTTCAACATCAAGGCTAAAAGGTTGTAAGGTTCTTCTACTATTTCAAAGTTAATACAAATAAGTTTTTTTTCTCAATAATATGTCAATTGATTGTTTATTTTATGGATTCCTTGATCACCATAATAGATATGATTTATGAATATATTCTATGCAGGTGCTATTTGATTTTTTTGTTGTTGGTGATTGCAGATCTTCGAAGATAACTCTTTCGGGCGACTGAAGGACGACTACTACA